>JAMXDD010000002.1:27554425-27732640 GCA_024733475.1 Syzygium grande
TCTTTCCAGGGTACACACAAGAAGGATCCTCTTGAGAATATGCAATTTTTAGGCCTGGCTTATAACATGTTCTCGTTCATTGAGGAACCGGTGGGCGAGTACTTGGAAAACGGTCGGATCCAATGTTTCTTGTGCAAATTTGAAGTGAAATCAATGATCATAAATTGCTTTTAACAACTTCATTAAGGGAGAAAAACAAGAATGAATGATCATAATGTGTCAGACACTATGCAATGGTGCAGAAGTTTAGATACCATCCTTGGCACGTTAGAAACTATTGATTAGTTTATCTATTTGGTTAGAAACTGTAGTAAGATAACCCTAACATACGCGTAGAATTTAACTATTGTCGACCCTGCTAGGAATTGACAAACGTGTGTTGACATGTTTAATGTGTAGAAATGGGTTTAAACGTATATTGATGCGTTTAATTTCATCTAAAATCATGTTGACGCAACCAACGTGTTAAACTGTTCAATTAGACGTGTAAGCATGTCATAAATGGGTTGAAAGGATCAATCAACAAATACCACGTTTGCTCTTTGTATATGATTGGGTCGACCCGTCCCGTTCATGACACGAGCATAATTAAGCTCAAAACCGAGCACTCTTAATTAACTGCATGACGTGTAAATAAGTCATGTCAAAAATCGCTAACTGTAGGTGTTGGCGGTGAATTCTGTGTCATCAAATACACAAATTTCAACACTTTACAATAAAATTATAGCACAGCAAAACATAGTTACAAGACAACCAACACGGAAAAGTGCCAAAGACGTCCTAAACCTTTTGCATTAGTACCAATTTAGTCATAAATCTTTTTTTATGCTAATTCATGTCACGCCCGGACCCTACCGAGCTCGCGACATCCCGCCCACGGTCGATTATTTAACGCGACGTCCCAAGGCGCGTCGCCGACCCGAATGATTTACATAGCGGAAGTATATAATACAACCCAGACATTAAAAATATGACCAAGGGATAAAACAAAACAATAATTACATAACATAATAAAATAGTCACTACTACAAAATAATAACCTGGGCTACTAAGTTCAAACCACGCTTTTCAAAAAGGGGCGGTGGTTGACAAGCTTATCTCCTCTACACAAGGGTATTCAAAAGACAGGGTAAGTTGGTCTATCCTTCAATCCTGTGGTACTCGCTTGGCAAGATCCCGGATCACTCACGGTCGCGGATCCGAAAGTGGTTATATAATAACCGTGAGAGCGAGTCTCGATAAGCAATACCCTAAGCCCTATATAGGCCAATGCGTACCCAGACAAGCAGTACATGCAATCTAATTCCCAATATACCGAATTCACCTCAAAGTACTTACCTCACCATCAAGCACGTGCCAGCTTTACACGTCAGTTAAATGTATTATAAAAATAATAAATCGATAACATACCACAATCATTCACACGCTAGCCACAATAGCACCCAATCAATTCCAACATTTCGATCAGTCAATCAATCAGTCAAATCAATCAATTTAGGTCACACTCGAATCGTAATGCGTGGTGAACAACTTTCCACGACCTCCCGGGTCCCTTTCACTCGGCCCGCATCTCGCATGCCTGCGCCTCGGGCTCGACCCTTAGATCAAGCGGGGCTCGGTCAGCGTAACCCGCCTCGGGACACTTTTCCTTTCCAATGACCCAGCGTAACCTCGCCTTAAGTCTAGTCATGCCTCATTTGCCACACCAGCGTAACCTCGCCTGGGGTTGGCCCCCTCCGATCGATCCGGGCTTTTTCACATGCACATGCACCACAGCAAAATTTCGCCATTCTCACAAATCGCACCAATCAATTTCAAGGCACACTTTCGCAACATCTCAATTTGCCAAATCAAAGCATCTGCCAATCCCAATCGATTGCCCCTTTCCGGTCACATCACCAAATCCGTCACACCCAATCACACTTTCGACATTCCGGACGGTCACATACGAACACCAATTTTCATCCACGCGGCGCCATCATAACACAATCAGTCAATGCACCACCACTAGCCACATAATCGTCATAAATTGATCTACCAATCACCACATAATTCACGCATTAGTCGTATTCTCACCGACTAATCAAATTTCTAATTTAATCACTAAATTGCACTAAATAAATCCCTAAGCATGTCTAAATAATACCCATTATACTAGATAGGGATTAGGATATCACTTACTAGGCTTTGGCTGGGAGAAAAACCCGCACGGGCTCACGCGGGGCCGATGAGCGATGTCGGATGAGCGATGCGGCGTGAATAAAGATTCGTGAATGAGCGATGGCGGCCATGAGCGATTGTTACGTGAGCGATAACGGGCCGTGAAGCGTTGTTCCGTGAAACGATAAGCGGGCGTGAAGCGATTGTTACGTGAGCAGTAAGCGGGCGTGAGCGATTGTTCGTGAGCGATGGCGGGCGTGAAGCGAATGGTCCGGATGAAGCGGTGTTTCGGGATGAAACGATTACCGGGCGAAAATGAACGATTGGCGGGTAAGGCGTGAAGCACCGGTGCGGCCAGGGAGCGGTAATTTGGTCGGTTGGCGGCTAAAGGCGGCGGCGGCCGGTGGTGCGATGCGGGCGGCGGCGGGGCTGCCATGGGTAATCCACGGGCAATGACAACACATACGACGCGGGTCGAGGAGAGAAATGTACCTGTGGGAGAGAGAGAGAGACGTAGAGCGAGAGGGGAGAGAGAGAGGTGGAGAGAGAGAGAGGTAGAGGCTTAGGGGAGGCGTGCGACCCATCGCACGACAAAGCGGCACGACGACGAAATGGAGGCGGAGGCGACCGGGCTTGGCTTTGGTCGAAAGGGTAACTTCGCAGGCGGTGGCTCCGGCGACGCACCAAGGTAGAAGGAAGAAGGAAGCGGCTGGCGGCCGGGCGAGGGAGCGACGGCCGGACGGCGGTGGCGACGACGAGTAGCAAAGGTCAGTCCATGCGAGGGGCAGAGGAGCAGCGGCGTGACAGACGCAGGAGCAAGGAGCCAGAAGTGGACGCGAAAGAGAGGAAGAAGGAAGAGAAAAGGGAGGAAAAGAAAAGAAGAAGAAAAGAAAAGGGAAGATAAGGATGAGAGAGAGTAGGTAGGTGAGTCATGTTAGGCACGTAGGGGCAAGCCGGCGGGAAAGGGGAAGGAGAGAGAGAGAGAGAGAGAGAGGAGAGAGAAAGAGAGAGAGAAAAGAGAGAGAGAACTGATTTAACTTTTCGAACGCGATCCAGCGGACACGGTTCGAACTAAAAATAGATCTAACGGTCCCGATTCGAATTCGAAAAAAGACCTAACAGTCCACAAAAAATCCTAATAATAATCTAAGGTCAAAATACCAAAATAAAATAATCCAAGACACACTACGAGGGAGGTCCACTAGTCCAAATTCGCACCCGGTCCAAAAATTCACTTTTTCACCATTCCTGATAATCTCGACGCTGGCCACAATAATATCGACACCGTTCAATTTATTTTGTCCTGAAACTCCCGAAAAATTGATTGCCAAGTTCAGGGTCTAAATAACGGCAAAAATTTGATTGAGTGCGATTCTAGCTAAATCTCTAGTTTAAAATAATAACCGAGAGTGATGGGTTCTCGCGAGATTTTACTATAAACACACCGACAAATTACGTTGCTTTTATAAATCCCGAATTGGGTCAAAAACCGGAATGTCACAATTCGTCCTAAAATTTTTGCATTGATGCCAATTCAGTTTTAAACTTTTTTATATTTGTGCCAATTCAGTCCTAAACCTTTTGTTTTTGTGCCAATTTAGTTCTTCTGGTTAATTTTGGCCGGATTTTGCTAACGTGGACGCCGACTAGCCATCGAACGGTCACTGGCGCTAACGTAGACAAATTTAATAATATTTTAATATTTTTTTTGAAATTTTATTTTATTTTTCCCTCTCCCCTCCCTCCTTTGTCTAGTCGGTCGCCGGACCAATGATCGGTCAAAGGCCCGGCCTCGCCCGATCTGGTGAGGTTGAGCCTCGTCGGTGACTGGATGAGGCACAACCTCGCCAGATCTGGCAAGGGCGGGCCTCGCCCAGCCATGGCGAGGCTCACCTTCGCCATCACTGGCGAGGACGAGCCTCACCAATTGTCACGCCCCGTACCCTACTGGAACGCAACATCCCGTCACAGTCGATTATGGTGCAACACTCCCAAGAAGCATTGCCGACCCAATGCCCAATCAGAGATCAAACACATGCGGAAGCAACGTATATAATTAAATATATACACCCGTACAATATAACACATAAGACCAAGGTAGAACAACCAAATAGCAGTCAAGCACCTCAGAAAATATATACACTGGTGTTACCAACGAAAACCTTTTTACAATGTTCACTACAACCAAAAAGGAAACACCAACAGCTGGGAATAACCAAACAGTCACTTCTCCGTTCTGCTCCGTCTCCACCAGGGTGCAGGCTCGACGACCGCTAGATATAATGCGGTATTCCAAAAAGAGGTGGTGATCTCGGCATCCTACTGCTGGGGGTCTGAAAATGTGGGTTATTACAACCGTGAGACGAATCTCAGCGAGTATAACCCCCTAAACCTAGGTTAGGCTAACATGCAATCTCCTGACTGACAGCACAAAACAACACTGCAATCCAACTCATAAATAAACTCCGATCTAGGCCCTCTCGCCCAGATCACTTACCTGGCTGACCTTGCAGGTTATTCACAATAATCATATAATCAAATCACATACCCAAGCACTCGGTTCACGCATACGTCAAACGCATGCTCATACTCAATAGTGATAATATTGCGTGTCATTCACGAGTCCCGCATGCTCGCATTTCTGGCTCGCGATTCTTATGCATGCAAATGTCCACATTCATATCTCGGCTCACTAGCCCACACCGCACACTGAAACTTTCTCAATTTATCATTTAATATGACCCGCGTAAAAACGATTAGGTCTCTTTATTTAATCACAACACCCGTGGCCAGCGTTAAAACACATCAACTGGCCCGGTGTCTCTAGCCCGCATCAAAACGCATCAAGCGCAACACCGATCTCCTCACGAACCAGAGTTCGCGTAAAACGCATCGGGATGATCGTCTTCCGGACGCTGCGGGCATCGCCCCGCGTAACACGTATCGAGGCCGGCACACCCACATAACACGCGTGGCGAAATGTGATCACACAAACATATAGCCAATTATTATCCGAACCCCGCATAACACGATCGGGGCATTTAGGTGATCACATGCTCATGGCGTGCACGCATTCTCGCATAATTTATCACATCGCCTCATTCTTGGCATTCACAATGCGTGACCATGCAATGCAGTATGATACACCATGAGCATCAAATATAATTAGGCACTCAGTCAATTTCATGCCGCAACAATCGTTCACTGGCCAATTAATACCGTGCGGCCCAATTCACAATGGATAATTTAATAATATTCAATAATCCATTCAAGCCATTAAAGGGCCAATCACACTCTCCGCACAAGTCGGCCATGCAGTCACGCGACATGGCATTATTCAAATTTTCCAACAATTGGGTACCGAATACAAGCCAATCAGTCCGGGCATACCCGGCAATCCAATCATAAAATCCCCAATTAATCTGAATTAGCCCAATAATTATCTCTAATAATCCCACTAATTTTTCTTGAATTTATTCTACCCATTTGTCCTCAATCCAGTCCGCGAATTATATACCGACACTATCTAAACCAGTCCAGACTACACTGATAATACCTAGGCCAGTCCAGAAAAACGCATAATCAGTCCTAATCCGGGTTTAGGAAATATACTCACCTACTTTCTGGACCACGGCGACGGGCGGCGGCGATCACCGATGAGCAAAGGAAAACCGGCGCGGAATTCCCGGGCGCCGACTGCTCACGCGGGTTTTTGTTCACCTACAATCGCTCACCGGCATCGTTCACGCCCGCATCGCTCACCCACAATCGCTCACGAGCATCGCTCGACGGGCGGTGAATGGTACCGGCGAGACGGCCGTGACGGTTACCACGGGCGGCGCATTTGACGGCCGGTGAAAAGAATCACATACGAACGTGAGCAGTAGAAACCAGACGGACACCGTCGCACGGACATGGCTGGACGGGTGACGACGGCAAGGCCGTTGACGCCGGGTTTCGGACAAAGACGGGCGGACGGAGCTGGGCCAAGTTCGACGGGCCAAGCGGGCGGCGGTGTAAACCCGGGAGAGAAAAAGAAGGAAAAAGAGAGGGAAAGGGAGAGAGAAAAGGCTGGCCAGAGGCGGGCCGAGGCCGGGGACTGTGGTGGCTTCCATTTGTGGCACGGGCGGAGGGGTGCGGCAGGACGGGTGGTCAAGCAAGAAGCTCCGCGAGGCAAACCGCCAAGAGAAAGAGAGAAAAATTGAGAGAGAGAGGGGCTAATCTGCTGGTTCTGGGGACTGATCTGCACGTAAGGGGAAGTAAGGAGAGAGAAACTAATCTGAATTGGTCAAATAAGGCAGCCCACAAGCGCCACGTGTCGCTGATCCGTCGATTTTGACCAAAATACCCCTAATCCGACGGTTCTAATTCAATCTTATCCAAAAAGTGAGGGGTAAAATGGTCTTTTGGTCTAATAATGCAGCTGATAACCCTTGACAATTATCCTAAAATTTTCCCAAAAAAATTCGGAATTAATACCGGCCAGGGGCAAAACTGTCATTTTTCCGGTCCCGGGGCGAAATTCCAATTTTTGCACATACGCATTCCATATGTGTGTGGCCAACATAATATGGCGTCGGATTCGCGAAATTCACTTTTCAAGCCCTCGGAAATCGACTTCAAAGTTCCGGGAATAAAATAAATATTATTTTTCTAATTTTTGTTGAAATTCTAATTTTTGACCGGAACCACTCTAAATGTGTGTGAATGCCCCAAAATGACCTTGGCCACGTAAAATAACCTTAAACGGCCTCCGAATCCAGTCCCGGTGCCCACAGGGGCAAAACCGTAATTTTCCCCAATTTTCGTCGAAATTCCAATTTTTGTCTAGCTTAGTCCCAAATGTGCGTGGCCACACCAAAACGACGTTGGTCTTGAAAAATAATCGAGCGTCCATAAAATTTGAAGTCGAAGTTCGGGTCTAATCTCGCGATCAAATTTGCTCATTTTAAAATTCTAGAACCTCTCACTAACGGGTGGGCATTTTGTTTAGGTATTACAGCGTGTCGACCTAGGGTTGTCCGAATCGTAATGGCCTCGATTTTCGAGAAAGCGTAAGGAATTATCACTAGTACCGGAGGTCTTGGTCACTTAAGTTAGTTTGGGAAATGTTCGCCATGTGTATTCTTGGTCATGCGGAATCACCCGCGATCCGATCGTACATCATTGGCCGAATCGAATCCGTCACCTTCCTAAGATCGATCCACGTTGGTCCAAAATATTCCTCGGCGATCTTGAAGTCCGTGCCTAACTTTCGCGATCGGGACCCCGGTCCCGTACCTATTCCTATTTAGCCTTTCCCATAAAGTTAGTATCCCGTGATTGATCAGGTCCGGGCGAGACTTTCTAAAATTAAATGAGAAATAATTTACACTTTATTGATCCCGAAAATAGGTCGAAATTCAGGATGTTACACCAATGGCCGGCAAGGTCGACCTCGCCAATGGTTAGCAAGGGTGAGCCTCGTTGGTGCTGGCCTCTGGCCTCTGACCTCTGGCTGGTTGCCGGTCTGGCGACCAGCTGGAGGAAGGAGAGAGGGGAAGGAAAAAAAAGAAAAAATAAATAAAATAAATAAAAATTCAAAAATATTATAAAATATTATTAAAGTTGTCCACATTAGTGCCGGTGATCAGCTGCTGGCTGGCCGGCGTTCACGTCAGTAAAATCTGGCCAAAATTGGATGGAAGGACTAAATTGACACAAAAACAAACGGTTTAGAACTAAATTTGCACCAACGCAAAAGGTTTAGGACTAAATTGGCACAAAAAAAGTTTATGACTAAATTGGCACTAATACAAAAGGTTTAGGACTGAATTGGCACCAAAAAAAGTTTTAGAACTAAATTGACAATAATGTAAATGGTTTATGACTTTTTTGGCATTTTTCCCCAACCAACACACTACACCAAACCGACGTTTATTCCAAAGATGTGTTGTTTGTTCGGTTTAGTTTTCTACCTTTTCCTTGATGCAATGAAGTCCCCTTAACTTGCACATTATTGCAATCGAATTTTCCTGTTGCTAACATTGTTGTTGCGGCATCGTCTCGATTTCTATTGTTGGAAAAAGAAATAGAAAAAGGGAATGCGGCTTGTTCGTAAAATGTTGAGGTCTCATGCAATCCTGTTCGTTTCTTGTCCGCTTCAATTCGGAAAAACCAAAGAAAGGTTCATCTACGAACGGAAATATCGACAGACATTGAAACATAGAATATCACACTGTTCATGACTGAGATTGTAAAAGAAAAGCATTGAACGTATCCACTCGGTTTAAGGTATAACCATTCAGATCATACTGTTCATGATACGATAATTTGTCATCAACCCACTAGGGCCACACCTATTCAGAGTACATACTGGAGATTGCATGCGAATGTGCGCCTTGAAGGGAAGGATAGGGATGGGGATAATAATGAAGCTTGTGACGCAAAACTGAAATAATCCCATCAAAACTAGTTGACAGATTACTTCAGATTTTCTGTCTTTTTATCTTATCATGACTTGTCAACTTCGGAAAGAGGAATCTTTGCAGAATACAGAATTCCCATTCAACAGCAACTTAGACAGGTCCCAAGAGAATCAGATCACCAACGTTCGCTCCTTGGACTGTACCGTGAGTCTGAGAGTAATCCATCACGACCTGCTGTATAGTAGAGACAGACAACTGAAAATGAAAGATTCAATCAACCCGACATTATCAATTGAATCCATGCCAAGATGACAAACATTAGCGTACCTTTAACCCATGTTTCTTCCTTAGAAAGTGAAAAACAAATTTGTCACTGATCAAGAAATGGAGCGTCCGGATGATGACTCTGGAGTTTCACTCTCTTATCAGCCCAAGAATCTTGAACCTGGTAGTCACAACCATAAAATTCTGGTGAATGAATCTTTCTTTAGTAAACTTTTGATGCTGGGGTTCGAGATACAGCAACTTCTTTTTGCTGTACGATGTTCGTGTTGAATAATGTTTTCAGATTTTCTTTGTACTCTGCTAAATAAAATGTGTCTGGTCTATATATGAATACCACACAAGTTTTAACGGCAACACCGACCGAAGCAGAAGTGCAATTTTACTGCGAACTTGGTTATTAGTGTAATATTCACCGCGAGTCAGTCGTGGTAGTTTGAATTTCAGAGAAAGCACCCTGCTCAGAAGTCAACTTGCAATTTGCTTCTGCATCTGTTGAAAGATGACTAAGCCTCTGAGTCGTGTGCGTGTTAACATAATGGCCTTTGAGAACTGAGCAAAAGCATGTCGCAGAACCAGCTGCAACAAGCAGTTCCAAAGGTGAAGGGTTATAAAGACTCACAGCACAAATTTCGGGTATTTACCAACCAAATAAAACCCAACTCGCAGATTTCGAGGAGTTCACTGTGCGGCTGCTTCGTGGAGTCCTCGGGCGGCTCCCTTCAACAACCCGCTGACGGCCACTGCAAGAGCTGAGAGAGAAACCTACCATTTTTCTACTGGACCCTCCTATGTCCAGCTACTATGCAGGCTAGGGAATAGAGAAACAGGTCCCCAAGCATTTCTTTAGGGAGCTTTTAATTTGTTTTGTAGTGGCCATCTTTCCTCTCGTTCGTCCAACCTTGGTGAGTCGAATTCTTGAATTTAATCGAGCTATCAAACTTAGATATTTATCCAATTGGGTGGGGTTCCGTAAAGTGGCTCAAACTCGAGACATAATTTAACAAAAGCTTTAATAAGATAGGTCTAACATATGCATAGGATTAAATTATTCTTGACCCTACTAGGAATTGACAAACGTTTATTGATGTGTTTAATGTGTAGAGATGTGCTTAAATGCATGTAAAATCATGTTGACACGATCAACATGCTAATTTGTTCAAATAGACCCACCTAGTATGTCATAAATGGGTTGAAAGGGTCATTAGGTAAACCCCATGTTTGCTATTTGTATTTATGATTGGGTTGACCCGTTCGTGACGTGAACTTAATTAAGCTCCAACTGAGCACCCTTGATTAACTACATGACGTGTGAATAAATCAAGTCCAAAATTGCTAATTTTAGGTGTTGCAGTGAGTTATGTAGCATCAAACACTTCACACTAAAACTAGTAGCACGACAAAGCATAGTTACAATACAACCAACAGATAACACCAAACGTTTACCTCCAAAGTAATGTTTGTACAATTTACTTTTCTAACTTTTATTTTATGCAACGAAGTGCCTTATCTTGCAAAGTTTGTGTAATCAAATTTTTCCGTCACTAACATCGTTAATCTGCTGTTATGTCAGTCTATATTTTTAGGGTAAAAAATAGATAAAGAGAATGCCGTTTGTCAAGATATTGAGGTATAATGCGATCTTGTTCGTTTCCTAGTAATTTTACTCCTTGTCAGCTCCAACTTGGACGCGAGTGGCGACGTAGAGTGACATCCATCCTAAGCATTTCATAGGTGGAAGGAACTTGCCAAAAGCAGGAATGTGTCAAAAAAAGCTACTCCCTCTCTGTGCGTGGACCATCGTAAAACCAATCATATTCACTTAACTTCATCCTGAAAACCGAAGATAGGTTCATCTACGAATGAAAACATTGACAGACATTGACACAGAATATAGTACTGTTCAAGATTGAGATTGCAAAAAAAAAGGAATAATGACATAAATGATCTCTGAATTTTGACTCAATGTACGATGTGATCATTGAACTTTCAATTTATTTAATGTAGTCTCTCAATTTCAGCCTAATGTGCAATTTGGTTCTTGAATATTTAATTTATTTAATATGGTCCTTAAACTTTTGATATATGTTCAAACTTAAATTAATGGAAGAATAACATTGAACATTTTTCTAAGGTCTAGGGACTAGTTCGAATATATATCAAAAATTCAGGAACCATATTGAACAAATTAAGAGTTTAGGGATCACATTTCACATCGGGCTAAAGTTTAAGGACTACATTGCACATTGGGATAAAGTCCAAGAACCATTTGCACTATTTTTCCAAAAGAAAAGTAGTAGATGCATCCAGTCAGTTTACCGTATAACCATTCACATTATACTGTTGAAGATACAGTAATTTGACGTCGATCCACTCGGGCTGCACCTCTCTAGTGTAAGGACAAGAGATTACATGTGAATGTGTGCCTTGAAGAAGACAGCTTGTGAGGCAAAATTGGAAATAACCCCATCAATACTAAGCCCAATTCCCTTAAAAACTCTCAACTTTAGCTTTTATCCCAATTATATCCTAAACTTTTTTTTGTCTTATAAAAAACCTTAAACTTTCACTTTTGTCCCAAATCTACCCCATTAACTTTTCGTCCAAATTTTAAATACTGTTGAAGATACGGTAATTTGACGCCGATCCACCTCGGGCCACACCCTCCAGTGTAAGGACAAAAAATTAAAAAGAAAAGAAAAAAATAAAAAACAAAAATTGTGTGCCTTGTTAATGGGGTAGATTTGGGACAAAAGTGAAATTTTGAGGTATTTTATGAGAAAAAAATTTGGAATATAATTGGAACAAAGGCTAAAGTTGAGGGTTTTTTAGGGAATTGGGCCATCAATGCAGTGGATATGGCCGTTCAGATCTTGTCTTTTAACGTAACGTGACTTGTTGACTTCCAAAAGGAATCTTTGCAGATTCAGCCCAATACCCATTAACAACAACTAAGAGAGGTCCCGAAAGAATCAGATCACCAACAGTCACTCCTTGGACTGTACTCTTGAGTCTGAGAATGATCCTTCGTGAACAGCTGTCCGGTAGAGACCACTGAAAATGAAAGCATGACTCAATCTGACATATTGAGTGAATCTATGGGAAGATGACAAACTTGAACGTACCTTAACTTATATTTCTGTTGCCGGCAGATGCTATAAGAGACTATGATTTCTATGGCGTGTTAAGACCTTCATTAGAAAGTGAAGAACAAAATTTTCACTGATCAAGAATGGAGCAGCCGGATGATGACTCTGGAGTTTCACTCTCTTATCAGCCCAAGAAGCTTGAACCTGATAGTCACAAGCTCGAAAATTCTGGTGAATGAATCTTTCTTTAGTGAACTTTTGATGTTGGGTTTCGAGATAAAGCGACTTCTTTTCGTTGTATGTTGTACATGTTGATTTATGTTTTCGGATTTTTCTTTGCACTCTGGTGAATAAAAGGTGTCTGATCTGTATATGAATACCACGAGTTTTCACGGCAACACCGACTGAAGCAGAAGTGCAATTCAACTTCGAACTTGGTTATTAGTGTAATTTTTGCTGCGATTCAGTCATGGGAGTTTAAATTTCAGAGAAAGTGCCCAGCTTAGAACTCAACTTACCGTTTGCTTCTGCATCTGTTGAAACACGACCAAGCCTCTGAGTCAGTGTGCGTGTTAACATGATGGCCTTTGATAACTGAGCAAAAGCATGCCTCAGAAACGGTTGTAACAAGCGGTTTTAAAGGTGAAGGGGTTCGTTCGTTCTGTTTGATGAATGGCATGAGCAATATTCATAATCCATCTTTCACTGGAACTTCCATAAACTATTGCCGAGTTGCATTCAACAATCATTCACTAATGGATGATAAATTTTCTGCAGATGAAGTAAATGATGCTCCAATCGAGGAAGTGAGATTGACCGTTTCGATTAAGGACGATCCGACCTTGCCCTGCTTGACATTTCGAACATGGTTTCTGGGACTCACCGCATGTGCTACTCTGTCCTTTTTAAATCAGTTCTTCGGCTTCCGGCAAAACTCACTCTCCTTGACATCGGTTTCTGCTCAGATTGCAGTACTTCCTCTGGGAAAATTTATGGCAGCAGTTCTACCAAAGAAAGCTGTTCGTGTTCCAGGAACAAAATGGTCGTTCTCATTGAATCCGGGACCCTTCAACTTGAAGGAACATGTCTTGATAACCATATTTGCCAACGCGGGCTCCAGCGGCGTGTACGCTATCAACATCATCACCATTGTCATGGCCTTTTATCACCGTCATATTCATCCTCTAGCAGCCCTGTTACTGACCCTGACTACACAGGTATATTTGTTAGTAATCACTCTTGGTCTGGGGTTTGACAATCATTCTTGTTGGTGTTTTCTTGCTGTGTCTACAAGCTACTGTGATTATTGACCTTCCATGATGGAACCAAATGTACGATAAATTGCAGATGCTTGGATATGGATGGGCGGGGATTTTCCGAAAGTTTCTCGTTGATTCGCCATACATGTGGTGGCCAGCGAACCTGGTTCAGGTCTCTCTCTTCAGGTATGCCATTAAGACTTCTTTGTTTTCTTCATTCTTTACAGTTACTTCTTTCGTTGTCATGAGTCCACTTTCGTTGGACATTCAGGGCGTTGCATGAGGAGGAGGTGAGGCCCAAAAGAGGATTGACAAGGCTGCAGTTCTTCCTCGTAGTCCTCATATCGAGTTTCGCGTACTATGTCGTTCCTAACTATCTGTTTCCATCCATAACTGCCCTATCCTTTGTATGTTGGATATGGAAGCACTCAGTCACAGCCCAAATAATCGGCTCTGGACGTCATGGTCTCGGTATTGGCTCCTTTTCCCTGGATTGGGCTACGGTTGCTGCCTGGAATGGATCTCCGTTAGCTTACCCGGGCTTTGCAATTATAAACATAAGCATCGGTTTCTTCCTCACGCTATATGTGTTAATCCCAATTGCCTACTGGACCAACGCATTCGAAGCCAAGCGGTTCCCCATTATCTCATCGCACGTGTTTGATGCTAAGGGAGTCGATTATGATGTCGGATTAGTCCTAAACGAGACAAACTTCCAATTTAATCAGCATGGATATGATGATTACAGTAAAGTTCACCTGAGTATCTTCTTTGCTTTTGCTTATGGATTGAGCTTTGCGACTTTGGCTGCTACTGTATCTCATGTCGCTCTCTTCCATGGCAGGTGAATGCTTTTTACACTTCTGCTGATTATGAGTATCACTAAATGGATAGAGAACTGCCTCCGTTCTTTCTTTTAATCACCTGCAAAATATATCAAGAAATCTTACAAAACTTTTGTAGTAAAACAGAATAGCATTTAGTGATTAAATGATAAAAACCGTGAGGTTTATAAAGTTGGTGGCGCACAAAGTTGCGGACCCATGAGATGATGAATTATCTCAAAATATTCTTACATTCCATTTACAGGACTATGTGGCAACAAACGAAGGCAACTTTTCGGGATAAGTTTGATGACGTGCATACTAGACTGATGAAGAAGAACTATGATGCTGTCCCACAATGGTGGTTCTATTCGCTGATGCTGATAATGACAGGACTCGCCATGGTTGCTTGTGAAGGATTTGGCAGACAGCTTCAACTTCCGTACTGGGGAGTCCTCCTAGCACTTGGTTTAGCTGTATTCTTCCTGTTGCCAATTGGAGTAATCACAGCCACCACAAACCAGGTATAGTCAATAAAAATCGCTTCCGATCTTCAAGAAAAACTCCTCTCATAATTGATGAGACATTGGCTTTCATGTTCAGCAACCTGGATTGAACGTCATCACGGAGCTGATAATTGGTTTCATGTATCCTGGAAGGCCTCTGGCGAATGTGGCATTCAAGACATATGGTTATATAAGCATGGTGCAAGCGATAACTTTTCTCTCGGACTTTAAGTTGGGCCATTACATGAAAATCCCACCAAAGTCCATGTTCATTGTTCAGGTAATGTCCGAGTTTTGATATTTACCATTACCATGTCTCATATTATGCTTAGTACTGTTTTCAGATGATTTTATACATTCAAATAGTAGAAACTAACATCGACTTATTTCTCCTGAATGAAGCTGGTGGGAACGGTAGTTGCATCTTCAGTCTACTTTGGCACGGCCTGGTGGCTCCTCACATCGGTGGATTACATCTCTGACCCGTCCAAATTGCCTGAGGGAAGCCCGTGGACGTGCCCGGGGTACGATGTATTTTACAATGCCTCCATCATTTGGGGCGTGGTGGGACCACTCAGAATGTTCGGCCGCCTTGGGCTTTATGCCAAGATGAATTATTTCTTTCTCATCGGAATTCTCGCTCCGGTCCCGGTCTGGATCCTCTGTCGAATGTTTCCAGAGAAGAAATGGATAAGGCTCATCAACATGCCTATCATCATAAGTGGCGCAGGGAATATGCTACCGGCAACATCGGTGAATTACATATGTTGGATAACCGTCGGAGTTTTCTTCAACATATATGTGTACAGGAGGTACAAAAGTTGGTGGGCTAGGCACAACTACATTTTGTCCGCTGGGCTCGATGCCGGCGTTGCCTTCATGGCGGTACTTTGCTATTTCACATTGCAGATTAGGGACATCAATGGGATGAGTTGGTGGGGCCTGGATTTGGATGATCACTGCCCTCTCGCCCATTGTCCAACCGCTCTGGGCATTCAGGTTAAACATTGCCCTGTTTTTCGTTGATCGAAGGACATCCTGAGTTCTTCGCCGATATGCAACGTAAAGGGGAATAGTATCTGTACTTCTCACTACATGCTCACTTTTTACAGATGCTTGTACTTTCAAATCTTCAAGTGCAAAAGAAGAAAACGAAATTGAACTTGTAATATGGATAGATCTTTTGCCCTCATTTTTCACTACAACCATTAATTTGATGAACCAATCAGCATCATGAGTTAATATCCATGGTGAAGAGAACGAGAGTGTAGAAGCCGAACAAAAAAGAGAACACACCTGCTCCTGCTGACATTATTCTAATGTCAGTGACCTTAACAATCTACAACATGGATCCTTTACATCATGCCAATTTTGCTGTAATTTTTGCCAGTAATTAAACATTAGTTGGTTTGACAGACTTTCCTTTCTAATTCGAATCTGGCGTTAGCCAAACGAGAGTTGTGAATATATGCACTATAATTAATGCCTGAATCTGAGAATGGGATGCAGACAAAGATGGAGAGGCCTAATGTTCCTAGATCTTCATATTGTAAACCATTAGATCGTCGCAACATGCAATTGAAAGTCTGGACTATATAATGTAGTTCATTTGCACACTGATTTCTCGACAAACACTTTGCAGTACAGTTTAGCACAGGGCAATTCCATTTCCGACGGACAAGAACATCATCCCAGGCCAGCATCACGCACACTCGGCGTTGAAAGGCTAACTTTGTGTGAGATGCTTGAAAGTGACCCTTCATATTTGTTGGCACTAAAGAGAGAGAATCAGCTTGTCAGTTTGTAAGTTAGTACATCAATTACTTACTAAAATTACTGTCCAGGACTATAAGGACAAACTAATCTTCAGGCAGTTTTCTTCATTGGCCTGCAAATGTCTTTTGTGCTTAACGCATGTAATGAGTGTGATAGTGATTGGAGACCCGTTCTTTGGTAAGGTTATTATAGCTTTGGAACATTTATCAAGAAAAACTAGCTTACAGTAAAAATGGACCAGCCGAACTATAGTGATTTCAGTATAAATATACTTGCCACGGTATGCTGTGGATTCACCAATTGACAATGGATTCACCAACCCGAACTAGTTTATAGAAATCCCTCGGCAAGATGCCGTAGACAAGGAACAAGTAATCGACAAAGAACAGCGGGTAGAGGCAGAAGATGCATTCAAGTATGATGGAGGAATGCGTTGAGAAAATGCGTGCAAGGGAAGGGAAAAGAAAGAGTAGAATTTCTTTCGGAAAATGGTGGTCCTGCCGGATGTGGCACCGGAACATGCGGTTGTTGGCACCACGAACGTTTTTTTTTTTTTTTCAGACAAATTCATGTCCCGTGATTTAGACCTTCGCTTTCAATTGCAAAATCTATACGAAGGGACTCAGACAAACGTTTCAAGAGATTGTTAGTTCTATGTCTGAAATTTCCTTGCTCTGTTTTCTCTCCGTGCGGAGCTGGCGGCCTATGTACCATGGAGGTCACGACCTCCGGACGCTAGCCTCGCATGGCCATATATAGCTCTGTGATTGCTTGAGGCAGGGCACTTCCATGGCCTTGGTGTCAGGGTTTGGTTCAGTCGGTTCAGTCAACTTTTGGCCGTGAGTGAGAGGAGGTAGAGCGGGCCGTGAGTGAGAGGAGCTTGAGAACCACGAGCGAGGAGAGAGAGAGAGAGCATATCTGTAAGTTCGAAGCTCGAGCAACTATGGCTTAAAGCTCATTGATCTAGCTTTATTTGGAACAAAATTCACTTTAAACTCTGTTTTATAAAAACTATTACACTTGAGGTCGTCATTTGAAATTTCTCGATTACAATGATGATACCGATTTATCTTTCTTTTTATTTGAGGTCCTTCCAAGGGTCAATCAACAAAATCATTTCACGTTGATAGATAGCCCCTAAGAAATTAACTAGCTAGATGATGCTTAATATTGTTGCATTCATCTTCTTCTTCTTCTTTTTCCTTGTAGTGATATTTTGTCTATAATTTATTTGTTAACCAAATATCCAATAAAGAACCGTAAACTATGCTTAACCAAATTTGGTTTCTATACATCTCGAAGCATAATTGATATACCTTAACTTATTATATATAAATCAATAAAATAATAACTTAGATCAAAAGGTCACAAAATTATGACCTCTCTATATATTAGAAAATTCGCAAAATAGTAATTTATATCAAGAGATAGGAACCTCTAAGAGTTTATTTTTTTACTATTGATTAAATTTATATGATCAAAATAGAAAAAGGATGTCGCACTGAAAAATATTTAAAAGTTGTTACAAAAAACGATGGCGAGATTAGAAAAAGCGATTATATATATATATATATATATATATATATATATATATTTTGGTTGGGGAACCCAGAGACGGCCGGCGGTGGGGAGAGGAGTAAACCCTGGGGGGCGACACGTCTTAGCCACCACACACGCGTGCCACCGGTTAAGTCACCCTATGGGGCCTGGGATTGAACACTCAACCTTTGCGAGAGGAAGAATCCAGAGCCCTCAAAGGGGGTAACGGAATTATATTATTTGATGCTTTATATAATTAACATTTCTAATGAATAGATTTTCTGCGTAACATATTAGAACAGTGTTATCTGTATCTTCTATGTGGATGCCACAGCCAAGAAACATGCAATTTGAGATCAATTTTTTCCCACTTTCGTTCCATATGCAGTCGTGTTTTTATTGTTAAAGATTAACGTTGTCCATACATGACTCTATGTTTACAAAATGTGGTTTAATTTGCTTCTGAAAAAGCATTGAGACGCAATATAAGACGCAACCCCATTTGCAACGCCCGTGACTGTCTACTTACTAGTCTTTAAAAAGAGCCAATAAATGTTCGGGAGTGCTAATAACCATTAAGAACTCAATAAATGAGAGCACGTGAGCATGTCATGTTGTTCAACCTCGCGCAACCTTTATTATAGTAAATATATCCCTTGTTAGCGACTACCGTGATACAATAATTCGACACCAACCCACTCGGACCACATCTCTCTCTCACTCTCTCTCTGGAGTACAGACTATAGAATACAAAGGAGCACTTGAGCATGTCATGTTGTTTAACCTCGCGTGTCCGTCATATAGTAATTATACCCCTTCTTAGTGACTAGTATAATCTGATAATTCGACACCAGCCCACTCAGACCACACCTCTTTCTCTCTCTCTATAGAGTACATACTACAGAATACATAGGAGCACGTGAGCATGTCATGTTGTTGAACCTCGCGTGACCTTCATACAGTAAATATATCCCTTCGGGCCGACTCTACCTCGGGATCGTGACACTCGCACAATACCTTACTTTGACAGCAACCCACTAAGGCCACACCTACCTCTCTCTCTCGAGTACAGACTACAGAATACACGTGAATGTGTGACCTGAAGGGAAGGATAGGGATGCGGCAATTAATGAACACATGGAAGAAGGCAAAAGCTTGTGGTGCAAAATTTCACAAGTCAAATAACCGCGGCACAACCTCGCGGACATGGCCGTTCAGATGACTTGTTCACTTCCAACGAGGAATCTTTGCAGTTTGTTCTCAACTACATTCGGCAGCAACTTGAGAGGGTCCCAAAAGAATCAGATCACCAACAATCTCTCCTTGGACTGTACCTCCGTTTAGTACTCTGAGTCTGAGAGTGATCCATCATAAGCCGCTGTGTGCAGTAGAGACGCTGAAAACGAAAGCAAAACAAAGTTGACATAGCAATAGAATCCATGCGGAGACGACAAACTTAAAAGTACCTTAACAAATATTCTTCTTGCCAGCAGAAGCTCTATAAGAGACTATAATCTTTAAGGCGTGTTAAGCCTTTTTTCTTTAGAAAGTGAGAAAAAAAATTTATCACTGATCAAGAATGGAGCGACCGGATGACAACCATGGAGTTTCACTCTCTTAACAGCCCAAGGAGCGTCAACCTAATGGTCACAATTTCGACTGTTCTGGTGAATGAATCTTTCTTTAGTGAACTTTTGATGTTGGGTTTCGAGATATGGCAACTTCTTTTCATTGAATGATGTTCCCATTGAATTATGTTCCTGCATTTTTCTTTGTTCTCTGCTGAATAAAAGGTGTCTGGTCTATATACGAATACCACAGTAAGTTTCAACCGCAACAACGAATGAAGTAGAAGTGCAATTCAACGGTGAACTTTGTTATCAGTATTATTTTTGCGGCGAGCCAGCCATGGTAGTCTTAAAATTTTGAAGAAAGTGCCCTGCTTAGAACACAACTTACTATTTGCTTCTGTATCTGCTGAAACATGACCAAGTCTCTGAGTCAGTGTGCGTGTGTTAACGTAGAGGCCTTTTGATAATTGAGCAAAAGTATTTCTCAGAACTGGACTTAACAAGCAGTCTCAAAGGTGATGGGGTTCCTTCGTTCTGTTAATGGCATGAGCAATAATACATAACCCATCTGTCATTAAAACTTTCATAAACTATTGCGGAGTTGCTTTCAACAATCATTCACTAGTAGATGATGAATTATCTGCAGATGAAGTGAATGATTCTCCAATCGAGGAAGTGAGATTGACTGTTTCGATTAAGGATGATCCCACCTTGCCCTGCTTGACATTTCGAACATGGGTTCTGGGAATCACCGCATGTGCAACTCTGGCTTTTTTAAATCAGTTCTTCAGCTACCACCAAAACGCACTCTCTTTGACGTCGGTTTCTGCTCAGATTGTGGTACTTCCTTTGGGAAAATTTATGGCAGCAATTCTGCCAAAGAAAGTTGTTCGTGTCCCAGGAACAAAATGGTCCTTCTTATTGAATCCAGGACCCTTCAACTTAAAGGAACATATCCTGATAACCATATTTGCCAACACGGGCTCAAGCTACGTGTACACCACTTACATCATCACCATAGTCATGGCCTTTTATCACGTCATGTTCATCCTCTAGTAGCCATGTTGCTGACGCTAACTACACAGGTACATTCAATAGTAATCACTCTTGGGCTGGGGTTTGACAATCATTATTGTTCATGCTTTCTTCCCCTGTCTACACATTTCTATGATTATCTACCTTCCCTGATGGAACGGGATGTATGAAAAATGACAGATGCTTGGATATGGATGGGCGGGGACTTTCTGAAAGTTCCTTGTTGATTCGCCATACATGTGGTGGCCAGCGAACCTGGTTCAGGTTTCTCTCTTCAGGTATGGCTCTGAGACCACTTTTTATTTGCTTCTATCTTTCAGTTACTTCTTACATTGTCACAAGTCCATTTTCATTGAACTTTCAGGGCACTGCATGAGGACGAGGTCAGGCCCAAAGGAGGATTGACGAGGCTGCAGTTCTTCCTTGTAGCCCTCATATCAAGTTTTGCATACTGTGTTGTTCCAAACTATCTGTTTCCATCCATAACTGCCTTATCCTTTGTATGTTGGATATGGAAAGGCTCGGTCACAGTGGAACAAATCGGGTCCGGACGTCGCGGTCTTGGTATTGGTTCCTTTTCCCTGGATTGGGCTACTGTTGCTTCCTTCGCGGGATCTCCCTTAGCCACCCCGGGGTTTGCAATTATAAACATATGCCTCAGTGTCTTCCACAAACTGTATGTCTTAATCCCAATAGCCTACTGGACCAATGCATTTGAAGCGAAGCAGTTCCCCATTATCTCATCGCACGTGTTTGATGCTAACGGAGGCAAATACAACATTGGATTAGTTCTGAATGAGACAAACTTCCAATTCAATCAGCAAGGATATGATGATTACAGTAAAATTCACCTGAGTATCTTCTTCGCTTTTACTTATGGATCAAGCTTTGCGACCTTGGCAGCTACAGTATCTCATGTCGCTCTCTTCCATGGCAGGTGAATGCCTTTTAACCTTTGTACTTATCACTGAGGATCACTATACAGATAAAAAAACTGCATCTATTCTTTCGTTTGATCACCCGCAAATTATATCAAAAAATCCTACAAAACTCTTGCAATAAAACAGAATTGCATTTAGTAATTGAATGATAAAAACCATGTCATTTTACAAAGTTGATGGTGCACAAAATTGCAGAGCTGTGAGGAGGAATCATCTCTAAAACAGATTCTAACATTCCATTTACAGGACTATTTGGCAGCAAACACAGGCAGCTTTTCGAGATAAGTTTGATGACGTGCATACTAGACTGATGAAGAAGAATTATGAAGCTGTCCCACAATGGTGGTTCTCTTCACTGTTGCTGATAATGATCGGACTCGCCATGGTTGCTTGTGAAGGATTTGGCGGACAGCTTCAACTTCCATAGTGGGGAGTCATGCTAGCAATTGGTATAGTTCTATTCTTCATGTTGCCGATTGGAGTAATCACGCCACCACAAACCATGTATAGTCAATATAAGTCGTTTACAATCTCTATGAAAATCTCCTCATGCTATTGATGAGACACCGCCTTTCATGTTCAACAACCTGGATTGAATGTCATCTCGGAACTTATAATCGGTTACATGTATCCTGGAAGGCCTCTGGCAAATGTGGTATTCAAGATATACATGGTTGTGTAAGCATGGTGCAGGCGATGACTTTTCTCTGAGACTTTTTTTTTTTTTTTTTTTTGGTAAGGACTTTTCTCTGAGACTTTAAGTTGGGCCATTACATGAAAATTCCATCGAAGTCCATGTTCATTGTCCAGGTAATGTCCGAGTTTCAATATTTACCATTACCATGTCTCGTCTTATGTTTAGTACAGTTGTCAGATAAATATACACATTCAAATAGTAGGAACTAACATTTACTTATGGATCAAGCTTTGCGACCTTGGCAGCTACGGTATCTCATGTCGCTCTCTTCCATGGCAGGTGAATGCTTTTAAATCTTTGGACTGGTCACTGAGTATCACTAGATGGATAGAGAACTACCTCTTTTCTTTCTGTCATTCACGTGCAAAATAAATCAACAAATTCTACAAAACTGTTGCAATAAAACAGAATAGCTTTTAGAAATTGACTGATAAAAACCATGTGGCTTACAAAATTGGTGGCACACAAACTTATGGAGCAGTGAGAATGAATCATCTCAAAAGCAGATTCTAACATTCCATTTACAGGATTATTTGGCAACAAACAAAGGCAACTTTTCGAGATAAGTTCGATGGCGTGCATACTAGACTGATGAAGAAGAACTAAGATGCTGTCCCACAATGGTGGTTCTATTCACTGTCGCTGATAATGATCGGACTCGCCATGGTTGCTTGTGAAGGATTTGGTCGACAGCTTTAACTTCCGTACTGGGGAGTCATGCTAGCAATTGGTATAGTTCTATTCTTCATGTTGCCAATTGGAGTAATCACGGCCACCACAAGCGTATAGTCAATATAAGTCGCATTCAATCTTCCATGTAAATCTCCTCTTGCTATTGATGAGACGTCGCCTTTGATGATCAGCAACCTGGATTGAATGTCATCTCAGAGCTAATAATTGGTTACCTGTATCCTGGAAGGCCTCTGGCGAATGTTGTATTCAAGACATATGGTTATGTAAGCCTGGTGCAGGCGATAACTTTTCTTTCAGACTTTAAGTTGGGCCATTACGAAAATTCCACCAAAGTCCATGTTCATTGTTCAGGTAACTTCCGAGTGTCAATATTTACCACTACCATGTCTCATCTTATGTTTAGTACTGTTGTCAGATAATTATACACATTCAAATAGTAGGAACTAACATTGACTTATTTCTCCTGAATGAAGCTGGTGGGAACGGTAGTTGCATCTTCAGTCTACTTTGGCACGGCCTGGTGGCTCCCTCACATCTGTGGATAACATCTGTGATCCGTCCAAATTGCCTGTGGGAAGCCCATGGACGTGCCCTGGGGACGACTTATTTTACAATGCCTCCATCATTTGGGGGAGTGGTCGGACCACTCAGGATGTTCGGCCGCCTTGGGCTATATGCCAAGATGAACTATTTCTTTCTTATAGGAATTCGCGCTCCTCCCAGTCTGGATCCTCTCTCAGATGTTTCCGAGAAGAATTGGATAAGGCTTATCAACATGCCTATCATCATAAGTGGCCCGCCGTCTATGCCACTGGCAACAGCGGTGAACACCATCTGTTGGATAACTGTCAGGGTTTTCTTCAACATATATGTGTTCAGGAGGTACAAAAGTTGATGGACAAGGCACAACTACATTTTGTCTGCTGGGCTCGATGCTGGCGTGGCCTTCATGGCCATACTTTGCTATTATACATTGCAGATTAGGGACATTAATGGGATGTGGTGGTGGGGCCTGGATTTGGACGATCATTGTCCTCTCGCTAGTAGTCCAACTGCTCCAGACATCAAGGTTGGAGATTGCCCTGTTTTTCGTTGACCGAAGGACATCCTAAGTTCTTCACAGATGTGCAATGTCAACGAAAAACAAGATCTGTATTATTCACTACAGGCTCACTTTCTAGGGATACATATACTGTCAAAGCTCCACGTGGAAAAGAAGAAAACGAAATAGATCTTTCAGTGTGGGTAGTTTACTACAACCATTAATATGACAAACCAATCAGCATCATAAGTTAATAACCATGGTGAAGAGAAAAGTGTGTAGAAGTCGAACCAAAAAGAAAAAGACACATGCTTCTGCTGACATTGTCCTAATATCAGATAGCTTAATAATCTGCATTATGAATCCTTTACATCATGCCTATCCTGCTGTAATTTTGGCTAGTAATTAAACTTAGGTCGGTTTTGACGGACTTTCCTTTCTAGTTTTGAATCTTGATGGAGCTAAAATACTGTTCTGATCATTTCAATAGATCGAAACCAAGCTAAACGAGAGTTGTATATATATGCACTATAATTAACGACTGAATTTAAAAATGGGATACAGACAAAGATGGAGAGGCCTAATGTTCCTAGATCTTCACATTGTAAACCATTAGATTTTCGCAACATGCAATCAAAAAGTCTTAACTGTTTAATGTACTTCATTTGCAGACTCATTTCTCGACATATACTTTGTGGTACAGTTTAGCCCAGGGCAATTCCTTTTCCAACGGAGAAGAACATCATCCCAGGCCGGTATGATGCATATGTCGGTGTTCAAAGGAAAACTTTGTATGAAATGCCTGAAAATGACCCTTTATTTTTTATTTGCGCTAAAGTGAGATAATCAGCTTTTCAGTTTGTAACTAAAGTTGCTGTCCAGGACTATAAGGACAACTAATCTTCAAGCAGTTTTCTTGGTTGGCCTGCGAATGTTTTATGTGCTAAATGCATGTAATAACTGTGATGGTGATTGGAGACTCATTCTTTGGTAAGGTTGTTCTTTCGGAGAAATGAAGCTCATTGTCCATGTGAAAGAAAAGGGGAGGTCAAGTATAGCTTTAAAACATTTATCAAGAAAAACTAGCTTACAGTAAAAATGGATCGAACTATAGTGATTTCTGTATAGATATTCTTGCCACGGTATACTGTGGATCCATCAATTGACAATGGATTCACTGACCAGAACTAGTTTATAGAAATCCCTCGGCAAGATGCGGTAGAAAAGAAAAAGTAATTTAAGAAAAGAGCGGCGAGCAGAGGCAGAAGATGAATTTGAGTATGATCGGAATGCGAAACCGGTCCATGACCGTGTTGAGAAAATGAGAACAGGGGAAGGGAAGGAAAGAGTAGAATTTCTGTCGGAAAATGGCGGTCCTGTCGGATGTGGCACCAGAACATGCGGTTGTTGGAGCGATTGAGGATATCGATTGAGGGTAAGACTTAGCGAACGTTTCGTTTTGTTTTCAGACAAATCCATGTCTCGTGAGTTAAGACCTTCGCTTTCAATTGCATAATCTATCCGTAGTCGCTCAGTCAAAAGTTAGATAGTGTTAGTTCTTTGTCGGTAACTTCCTTCGTCTGTTTTTCTCAGGGTAAAGCTCGCGGCCTACGTCCGTGGAGGTCGCGACCTCCAGACGCTAGCCTCGCACGGCCATAGACCTGTGGTTTCTTGAGGCAGTGCACTTCCAAGGCCGCGGTGTCGGGGTTTGGCTCAGTTGGTTCGGTCCATTTTTGTCCGCGAGGTGCCGAAGGTCTCGAGCGTGATAAAAAGCTAGAGGGCCGTGAGTGAGAGGAGCTAGGGAGCCGCAAGCGAGGGAGAGAGGGAGCGGCCATATCCGTGGGTGTTTACTATTGTCATCACTTTCTCAAATGAGTGTTTATCATTTCATGATCATACTAAAGATTTGGGAGACAATCAATTGTCCCATTATGGGTGATTATCATAACAAAAATGTTGGTTTTCTTTTTCTTCATGGTCCTCTTCTTAAAAAACAAATATCATGTATGAATAAAACCAAATGTCGATAAAGAACCGTAAAACTGATATACTGTACTTATTATATATAAATCGATAAAATTATAACTTAATCAAGAGATAATAGATTGGATAATGATACAAACGATCTCTGAATTTTAGTCCATTGTGCAATGTGGTCCATGAACTTTTAATCTATTCAACGTGGTCCATGAATTTTAGCTCATTGTGTAATATCATCATTGAATTTTTTTATTTATTTAATGTGGTCCCTGAACTTTAGTACATTGAACAAATTAAATGTTCAAGGATCGTAATGCATATTGGTCCAAAGTTCAAGAACTATTTGTATCATTTTCTCATAATATATATAAGACCACTCTATAAATTAGAAATTTTCAAAATAGTAACTTAGATCAAGAGATTATAAACATAGGAACCACTAAGAGATTATTTTTTTAGGATTGAACAGATTTATATGTTCAAGATAGAAAAAAGATGTTGCGCCGAAAAATATTTAAAGGGTTACAAGAATGATGTCATTGATGAGATTAGAAAAAAAATATGATTACACTATATGACTCTTTATAATTAACATTTATAATGAATAGATGTTCTGCGCAACATACTAGGACAATTTTATCTGTATATTCTATGTATTTGCGATAGCGAAGAGACATAATATGAAACCAATCTTTTTCCTTTTCCGCCCTATATGCAGTTGTGTTTTCAATATTAGAGATTAATGTTCTTCGCACAGGACAACATGTTTACAAAATACGTTTTAATCAGCTTCTAAAGGCACGGTGACGCAAAATAAGAGGCAACCCCATTTGAACCGCACGTGACTCTCTGCTAGTCTTTAAAAAGAGCCAATCAATGTCCGGGAGTGCTAGTCACCCTCGATAGGTCGATAGGAAGCAGCATGTGAGCATGCCACGTTATTCAACCTCGCGCGACTTTTATATAGCTAGTAAATGTATCAATTCTTAAAGACTAGCATGAGACGTTAATTTGGCACCAACCCCCTCGGGCCACACCCTCCTCTCTCTCTCTCTCTCTCTCTCTCTCTCTCTCTCTCTAGAGTATACTACAGAGTACGAAGCTAGTGGACATGGCCGTTCAGATTGTGTATCTTTTTTAACACCGCATGACTTGTTGACTTCCAAAGAGGAATCATCGCAGATTCTTCTCAGTTCCATTCAATAGCAACTTGAGAGGGTACCAAAAGAATCATATCACCAACAATCCCTCCCCTTGGACTGTACCTCTCCGTCTAGTCCTCTGAGCCCGAGAGTGATCCACCATGAGCAGCCGTGTGTAGTGGAGACAACTGAACTGAAATTTAAAGCACAACACAGCCGGACATGTCAATAGAATCCGTGCGGAGAGGACAAACTCAGAAGTACCTAAGCCAAGAGTCTTCTTGCCGGCAGATGCGGTGAGAGACTATACTTTATGGCGTGTTAAGCCCTTCATCTTTAAATAGTGAAAAACAAAATTATTGCTGATCAAGAATGGAGCGCCTGGATGATGACCATGGAGTTTCACTGTCGTATGAGCCCAAGAAGCTTCAACCCGATGGTCATAGTTTCGACAGTTCTAGTGACTGAATCTTTCTTTAGTGAACTTTTGATGTTGGGTTTCGCGGTAAGCAACTTCTTTTCATTGTATGATGTTCGTGTTGAATTATGTTCCTACATTTTTCTTTGCACTCTATTGAATAAAAGCTGTCTAGTCTATATATGAATACCAAGTAAGTTTCAACTGCAACAACGAATGAAGTAGAAGTGCAATTCAACGTTGAACTTGATTATCATTATTATTTTCTCAGCGAGTCAGCCATGGTAGTTTTAATATTTTGGAGAAATTGCCCTGCTTAGAACTCAACTAACTATTTGCTTCTGTATCTGTTGAAACATGACCAAGTCTCTGAGTCAGTGTCCGCGTTAACATAGTGGCCTTTTGATACTTGAGCAAAAGCATGTCTCAGAAACGGTTGTAACAAGCAGTCTCAAAGGTGTCAGGGTTCGTTAGTTCAGTTTGATTAATGGCATGAGCAATAATGCACAACCCATCTTTCATTGGAACTTTCATAAACTATTGCCGAGTTGCTTTCAACAATCATTCACTAGTGGATGATGAATTATCTGTAGATGAAGTGAATGATTCTCCAATCGAGGAAGTGAGATTGACTGTTTCGATTAAGGATGATCCCACCTTGCCCTGTTGACATTTGAACATGGGTTCTGGGAATCACCGCATGCGCAAGTCTGGCTTTTTAAACCAGTTCTTCGGCTACTGCCAAAACGCTTTCTCTTTGACATCAGTTTCTGCTCAGATTGTGGTACTTCCTCTGGGAAAATTTATGGCGGCGGTTCTAACGAAGAAAGCTGTTCGCGTCCCAGGAACAAAATAGTCGTTCTCATTGAATCCAGGACCCTTCAACTCGAAGGAACATGTCTTGACAACCATATTCGCCAACACAGGCTCAAGCAACGTGTACGCCATGAACATCATCACCATAGTCATGGCCTTTTATCACGGTAATATTCATCCTCTAGCAGCTATGTTGCTGACACTAACTACACAGGTCAATTCAATAGTAATCACTAGGGCTGGGCTTTGACAATCATTAGTGTTCATGTTTTCTTGCCCCGTCTACACATTACCGTGATTATCGACCATCCCTAATGGAACAGAATGTACGAAAAATTGCAGATGCTTGGATATGGATGGGCGGGGATATTCCGGAAATTCCTTGTTGATTCGCCATACATGTGGTGGCCAGCGAACCTGGTTCAGGTCTCTCTCTTCAGGTATGCCTTTAAGACCACTTCTTTATTTGCTTCTTTCGTTGTCACAAGTCCACTTTCGTCGGACTTTCGGGGCACTGCATGAGGAGGTGGTCAGGCCCAAAGGAGGGTTGACAAGGCTGCGGTTCTTCCTCATTGTCCTCATATCGAGTTTCGCGTACTATGTCATTCCAAACTATCTGTTTCCATCCATAGCTGCCCTATCTATCCTTAAGTATGTTGGATACGGAAGGACTGGGTCCAGAGGTCGTGGTCTCGGTATTGGATCCTTTGCCTTGGATTGGGCGACTGTTGCTTGCTTCACTGGATCTCCTTTAGCCACCCTGGGGTCTGCAATTATAAACATCAGCATCGGTTTCTTCCTCATGCTCTACATGTTAATCCTGATTGCCTACTGGACCAATGCATTGAAGCCAAGTGGTTCCCCATTATCTCAAATCGCATGTGTTTGATGCTAATGGGGGCAAATACAATGTCGGATTAGTCCTGAACAAGAAAAACTTCCAATTCAATCAGCAAGGATATGATGAATACAGTAAAACTCACCTCAGTGTCTTCACTTTTGCTTATGTATCAAGCTTTGCAACCTTGGCAGCCACGGTATCGCATGTCACTCTCTTCCATGGCAGGTGAATGCTTTGTACTCTTTGCACTTATCACTGAGTATCACTATAGGGGCAAAGAGCTACCTCTATTCTTTCTTTTAATCACCTGCAAAATATATCAAGAAATCCTACAAAACTTTTGCGGTAAAACAGAATTGCATTCAGTAATTGAATGATAATAACCATGTTGTTTCTGAAGTTCGTGGTGTACAAAGTAGTGGAGCTGTGAGGATGAATCATCTCAAAAACAGATTCCAACATTCCATTTACAGGACTATTTGGCAACAAACACAGGCAGCTTTTCAAGATAAGTTCGATGACGTGCATACTAGACTGATGAAGAAGAATTATGAAGCTGTCCCACAATGGTGGTTCTATTCACTGTCACTGATAATGATCGGACTTGCCATGGTTGCTTGTGAAGGATTTGGCAGACAGCTTCAACTTCCGTACTGGGGAGTCATGCTAGCAATTGGTATAGTTCTATTCTTCATGTTGCCGATTGGAGTAATCATGGCCACCACAAACCACGTATAGTCAATGTAGGTCATTTTCAATCTTCTATGAAAATCTCCTCTTGCTATTGATGGGACGTCGCCCTTCATGATCAGCAACCTGGATTGAATGTCATCTCAGAGCTAATAATCGGTTACATGTATCCTAGAAGGCCTCAGGCAAATGTGGTATTCAAGACATATGGTTATGTATGCCTGGTGCAGGTGATAACTTTTCTCTGAGACTTTTAGTTGGGCCATTACATGAAAATTCCATCGAAGTCCATGTTCATTGTCCAGGTAATGTCCGAGTTTCAATATTTACCATTACCATGTCTCGTCTTATGTTTAGTACAGTTGTCAGATAAATATACACATTCAAATAGTAGGAACTAACATGACTTATTTCTCCTGAATGAAGCTGGTGGGGACGGTACTTGCATCTTCAGTCTACTTTGGCGCGGCCTGGGGGCTCCTCACATGCATGGATAACTTCTGCCATCCATCCAAATTGCTGGTGGGAAGCCCGTGGACGTGCCCTGGGGATGACGTATTTTACAATGCCTCCATCATTTGGGGTGTGGTCGGACCACTCAGGATGTTCGGCCGCCTTGGGGTATTTGCCAGGATGAACTATTTCTTTCTCGTAGGAATTCTCGCTCCAGTCCCGGTCCGGATCCTCTCTCGGATGTTTCCTGAGAAGAAATGGATAATGCTCATCAACATGCCTATCATCATAAGTGGCCCGCCATCTGTGCCACCAGCAACGGCAGTGAACAACATATGTTGGTTAACCATCGGAGTTTTCTTCAACATATATGTGTACAGGAGGTGCAAAAGCTGGTGGGCAAGGCACAACTACATTTTGTCTGCTGGGCTTGATGCAGGCGTCGCCTTCATGGCCATACTTTGCTATTACACATTGCTGATTAGGGACATTAATGGGATGAGGTGGTGGGGCCTGGATTTAGATGACCACTACCCTCTCGCTAGTTGTCCTACTGCTCCTGGCATTAAGGTTGGAGATTGCCCTGTTTTTCATTGATCAAAGGACATCCTGAGTTCTTCACAGATATTCAATGCCAAGGAAAAAAAGATCTGTACTACTCGCTACTTGCTCACTTTATAGGGATAGATATAGTGTCTTTAGGTGGAAAAGAAGAAAACGAAGTAGAACTTGCAGCGTAGACAGAGCTTTTGCCATTAGCTTTACTACAATCATTAATTTGGTTAACCAATCAGCATCGTAAGTTGATGACCATGGTGAAGAGAATGAGAGCGTAGAAGTCGAACCAAAAAGAGATGACACGTGCTTCTGCCAACATTATCCTAATATCAGTGAGCTACATTATTGAACCTTTACATCATGCCAATCTTGTTGCAATTTTGGCTGGTAATTAAACATTGGTTGTTTTGACAGACTTTCCTTTCTAATTTTGAATCTTGATTTAGCTAAAATGCTGTTCTGATCTTTTCAATGGGGGCAAAATTGTGCTAAACGAGAGTTGTGTACATATGCACTATAGTTAATGACTGAATTTGTGCCTGCGATGCAGACAAAGATGGAGAGACTAAGGTTCCATAGATTTTCACGTTGTAAACTTTTAGATAGTCGCAATGCGCAATTAAAAGTCGTAACTGTTTAATGTACTTCATTTGTGCTGACTCATTTCTCAACAAAAACTTTGCTGTACAGTTTAGCACGGCAATTTTTTTTTTTTTTTTTCCTACAGAAAAGAACATCATCCCAGGTCAGTATCTTGCATATGTTGGTGTTCAAAGGCTAACTCTGTGTTAGATGCCTGAAAATGAACCTTTTTTCTATTGGCATTCAAGAGAGAGAATCAGCTTTTAAGTGTGTAAAGAAGTACATCATTTGGCAACTAAAAGTGCTGTCCAGGACCATGAGGACAAGTAATCGTCAGGCATTTTTCTTCATTGGCCTGCAAATGTCTTATGTGCTTAATGCATGTAATAGGTGTGATGGTGATTCTTTAGGAAGGTTGTTCTTCGGAGATCAGAATCTCAATGTTCATCTGAAAGAATAGGGAAGGTCATGCACAGCTTTGGAACATTTATCAACAAAAACTAGCTTACAGTAAAAATGAACCAACTGTACTCTATTGATATCAATATTGAATTGATACATCGGAGCAGACAGGAGTTCTACAAGATTTTGAACTACTTGAATCCAATTCTTGTCTCCATATACTGTGTATCCACCAATTGACAATGAATTCACCGACCGGAACTACTTTATAGAAATCCTTCAGCAAGATGTGGCAGACAAGAAATAACTAATTGACAAAGAATGGTGAGTAGAGGCAGAAGATGTATCGATGGGAATGTGAAACTGATCAATGATGATGATGAGAAAATGAGAGCAAGCGGAAGGGAAAGAAAATGTAGGATGGTTTGGGAGATGGTGATTCTGCAGTAGGTGACACTGGAATATGCAGTCGGACCGAAAGTGTTCCTATTGTTAAGCCTTGGGTCACAAGAAAACAACATCAAAAGGGTTCTTTTGAAGATGTTGAAAGGTGGAGCTAATGAAAAGTTAGAACAGAATTGCTGCTGCTCGTGCTTTCAACAAACAGAAGGTAATGGACTTTGACAACCCAAAGTACTGAAGCAGAAATGGCAAAATTTAGACTTGCTGCAACAATTGCAACATGGCTAGAATTCAAGTCATTGAAGATATTAACAGCAGTTCATTCGAGCCACTAAATGTGACATGTTTCCTCGAAAAAAGTACTATACCAGAAAAATTTTAAATGTTGGTTTATTTTTCTCTTTCCAGATATTCGTACAATTTTTCCGTATAATGTCAATAATTTCATTCCATTAATTGATAATTCATAGTAATTCTCAATAAATCGAATTTACAAGATCTTTTAAATGTCAGGTTTTTTACTTACGAGCAACACTCGTGAACTTTTGCAAGTTACTACATTATAAACCATCCTTTTCTATTTTTCAAGCGAACGAGATAAATTATTTGATTAAGAGCCCAACCAACTGTACAATAAAGCAGATGAGGAGAACGACAGTACAATAGACCATACCCCAAGTTCATTGCGTTTTTCCAAAGAAAATCTTAACGCTCTAACTCAGACAAGAGCTGCTCCAGCCCGAATGTGGAACTGTGTGATGATTGTGTTCTGAAATTCAAATTGCACTTATTGGTAGTTACTGATGAATCAGGATTACTTGAAAATAGCAAGTGGACTTACAGAAAATCATCAGAGCTCCTTTTCTGATACTAAGGGTACTTGTTCATAGACATTTTCTAGCCTTTGTTATTACTTCTTTGAATAACATCTTGATTCTAAAAGCTCCTCAGCAGTGCATAATTTGATTGCCCCCAGAAAATTCTGGTAATGCATTGTAGTGCAGCAAATATAGTGCAAGCATAATTTGATTGATCGACGATGCATATTACTCACTGCAATCATTAGTCGAACACAAAAGTACTTGAATTATATCAAACGCTTGCTTAGTAAATGACACCTATGAGTGTTGATAATTTTGATGTTCATCATAAACTTCCAACATTGATCAAAGAGTTTAGGGGAGAAAAAAGATAATGTCTGAAAATATGCAGGCCCAGAATCAAAGTGGTCCAGAAAAAGTCCTTGTCAAGGGTCTAAAGCCACCAACCGCATTTGGTCCTGCCCAATCCTGTAAGAAAAATAAGATGAACAGGGTATAATCAGTTTTCATATATGTGATGGCATTATGGAGAGGGAGAATATGAGCTAACAAAATTACACTTCAAAATCAAGAATATATGAAGCATGCGATCATTGCAAGAATGAGTTCTTGCATATTAATTTCTTCATTGTGTCTGTTCCTTCTCTTTCTCCTAACCGTAAGTGTCTCAAGAGTATCGTATAGTCAATGGTTGCTGTTCTCAGTACTGGCCCAAACCGTCCCTGTGCGACTCTGCTAGCCGCATTTAAAGGACGGGCCAAACCTAAATCCATCCAAATCCGCCTTGTAATGATCGGGCTTAGCTACAAGGTAGGCAAATCATGTGTAAAAGAGGTACTTCTTGGATCCGATAATGACTCAACTCATTACTTTGAATGCCTCGCTTACTCATCCATGGTTATAAGTTTGGACTTTAATCACCTTATTAGGCCAATCCAACGAAACTGGAGATTTCAATTACTTATAGTCTTGGGGGAAGAAAATGGCGCGAGCAGTGTTGCACGAATGTTAAGTATGCAAATTCCATTAATGACCATCTCTTCACTTCTCAAAGTGCAGATTTGTTATTAATCCAGCATTATTTGTGAAGTCTTTCCAACACCAAAGATAAGTACCTAATAATTTTTCTGAAAATCTGTCATAGCTTCAGAGAAAAGGGTGGTCCGAGCATGAGTCCTATTTCGCTCTATATTAAAGACAGTGTGGATCGGATTCTGAAAAACAATGAGAGAGAGATAGAGAGAGAGAGAGAGAGAGAGAGAGAGAGAGAGTTTTTTTTTGGTCGGTGAGAGAGAGAGAGTTTAAACATGGTTACCACCAACAGCTTTCTGCGATTATCATTTTGCCTGCGCATCCTTACGGCCTTTTGCTCCAATTCGAGGATGTGATTCTGATCAATTAGTGGCATCAACACATTCAGAACCTCATTTGGATAAGTATTTTGAACAAAATTCTAGTTTACCACAAAAAATTTGGAGTGATTACTTTTGATCCAGCCTCGTCGACTGAGATGACGGCAATTGTAACATGACTAAATTGATTCTACGTATAGGGAACTTTTACCTGAACTTTCTCGAAAGAATGAGCAGCGGCGATTCTGTTCTTAATTTTGTTGAGCTCTTGCCTTTGAGCATATTCCCAAAGAGCCCTTTTGTAATCTTTTCCTTCTGGGCCATTTGTTTTCACTCTCTGTTGCACCTTCCTGAAGGATCTGCATAGATCGGTCATATTCAGTGCTATCCTTCTTTCATGTATTATGTAAATCACTTACTAATGAAGACTGCTAATCAACAAACAAAATACATGAGGAATAACTGTTCTATAAAGTAAGCAGTTAATTCTAACTGCTATTAGGCCAGAAAAAATCACGGGCGTGACACACAAAGTTTGCCTTTCAACACACGAACATTCGCATGAAATTGTCTTCTGGTCACCATGTGCACTTCAATCCTCTGTAGACTAGTTACTTACCTTCAAAGGTAAAAATAAAAAACATGAAAAATGAAAACCATATTCTTGAACAGTAAAGGAAAAATATATGAAGAAATTGCTATAAAACGTATTCTCCTTTTATCGAGCAGGCACTAGCAATATGTTTGGAACAGATAACCCTGTCCAAAATCAATCTCATCAAAGCGTGTCTAGGTATTTCAAACTCTACCCTCTAACTTGGGAGCAACTAGTAATGCAAACAATGTGCACACATCAAACAAAATGCACTGTCTTGTTCAATTAGATTCACGGTCAAGTGTAATTTACAAGCAACAAAAGCTAGGACTCCTTTTTTGTCTACCTTAAGGAAAAATTTTCACTCAAAATGGCTCATGTCAAAATGATCATTTTGACTCAAATCCTAGTTCACAGTGCAAATTCTATTTGCTGCAAGTTTCTTCGAGACTATTCATCGGGGGTTTGAAACTGGAGTCATTACCTTCCTTTTCTCGATTGTGCCAGCTACAGAACTTACATTCTTCATTTTCTTTGGCTCGCACTGCTGAGCATATTCCAGAGAACCCTTCATACAAATTCCCGCGACATTTTTCTTTGCACGTTCAGGCACATTGTCTTCCTCAAGGATTTGCATGAAGAGGTCATAGTCAATGCAAGCATTAATCTCATCTAGGAGATGACGATCAACAGCAGGATCATACGAACCCAAGTAGCGGTTCTCGAAAGGCTCAAATTCGTGTAAAAGCGAGACATGCTCTGTAGAGTCTTTTTCTCTGATGTAGTTCAGGGGATCCATTACTTGCTTTGTGGGGCTACAATGCTCATAAGTTTCCTCAGGCCGAGTTTCACTTGCTGCTCAATACCGTAGAAGGATGAAAGGCTTATAGGATCCCACAATCACACTAATTTCATGCACAAGGCACATTAATTGTGAGTTATGAAGGATGCTAAATCAACCAAGTCAATGCATGGACAATAATTTCAGAGCACATTTTCTTTGTTGGTTTTTCTGGAGGTGCAAAACGTGTTTTGATAGTAAGTGAAATATGGTTATGACTCCTTTGTGAAACAAAGAGAATCATTCTCGGGCAGGTGCCAAACGTGTTTTGATATGAAGTGAAAAGACAGTAGTGTTTGCAATTCGATTGTACTATATTTCAAAGTTCGAGTCAGTTTAAGCTCAACTCGAGCTAATTAGACTAGATTTTACCATTAAAACAAGTCAAATCATGCTCAATAACTTGACATATTAGGATCCATCGAGCCTCAAGTTATGCATAATCAAGGCGAGCCGAGTTAAAGGATTACCTAGTGTAGACTCGACTTGATCACAATGAGAACTCGATTGGGCTGTGGACCTATTATTTCCTAGAAAAATTGTCATCCCTTGATTATATGGGTGTAAGCATCTAGTATCTTGTCAAATTTCGGGAAATTTATCCAAAAAATCATAAACTTATTACGCTTTTGTCTATTTAGTCCTAAACCTTTTAATTGTGCCAATTGAGTCCTGAAACTTTTCATATTTTGTTAATTGAGTCCATCCACTCAATTTTGGCCAAAAATCACTAACGTGGATGCTAACCATCTTATGCGGCATGTCGGCGCTAATGTAGCAATTTTTATTAATATTTTTCAATTTCATTTTTACCTTTTCTTTTCTTTCTTTCTTTTCTTCCCTTCTTCCTCTAGCCGATCACTAAGCCTCGGCGATGGCCAACGACCGGCCAAAGGTGAGGGCCGGTGAGAGTTAAGCCTTACCTGTGGCTAGGGGTGTCAATGGGTTAGATCGGGTCGGGTTCTACTAGTATCCAACCCGACCCGAATCATACGTGTTCATGTTCTCTCTGACCCGAACCCAATCCAAATCGCATGGGACCCGTACTGAAAATCTGGGTCAGTTCGGTTTGGTTTGAGTCGGAAGGTTTTGGGTTTCTGGTTATTTTTTGCTGTGGGTTTGCCAAACCAGCATACCTTTTTTAATGCTTCTCGATGACATCATAAGTATTTAAACCTATCTTCCCTGATCAACACAGGCAGACACTCTTCAAATTGTGATGTTGAATCCTCGGTGTAAGATTGCAATTTCACGCTGCTATGTAATTTGTCAAGAGTCCTCCATGTAACCGCATCAGGAGCTAGACCATTTTTCTTCATTTCACCGAGAATTTGAGAAGCCTCTCTTTTCAATCCTAATTTACAGGCTTTTATCAATCAAAATGTTGTAGCAAAAAATATTTGGAGAAACCCCAGAGTCTACCAGTTAATAAAGAAAATGACAAGCCCTGTCCAGATCACCTTATATACAAATTCCTTTGAGTAGGACTGCATACACGTAGTTGTCATGCATTTGGGATGGCCAGATAACATTGTCCCTTAACCTCTTAGCTTTGTCAACTTGATTACAATTACATAGACCGGAAGGAGTGTTCTCTTGGAAGAGCCTAGGCGGACTATGGCGAGCTCGTCGGATTGGAGCTTCCTCAGGGAGTGACAACCAAGATGTAGGCAGATCAACCCAGCAACAAAGGGGGAGACCGAGATGGCCTCGATTGAGGAGGCGGTGAGGGTAGGAGACGATGGGCATGTGGAAGGAGATGAATTGTTCTGTGAGAGAGAGTATATTGCGAATTAAGGGAAAATTATCAAATCAGTCCTAAATCTATTGTACGGCGGCCAATTCAGTCCTAAACCTTTTAAATTTGCCAATTCAGTCCTAAACCTTTTAAATTCTTGCCAATTCAGTCCTTCCGGCCAATTTTGTCCAGCTGGTCTTGCACGGAGTAGTAGCCGATCGGCCTTGACCGTCCGTCCAAATTGGCGTGGCAATTTTAATTATTTTTCAATTTTTAATCTTTTTTTTCTTTTCTTCTTTTTCGGCCGCGCTTTCTCCGAAGCAGGCCGGCGAGCCGAGCCCGCCGCACCGGGTCGCGACGGGCGCAGGCGAGGCCGAGCCCGCCCGCCCAGCCAGGGTCGGGCGAGGGCTCGCCGGGCGGCGGGTCGGCCAAGCCTTCGGGCTCATTAGCCTCCGGCCGCACGGACCGCCGTAGGGGAGCCAAAAAAAAAAAAAAAAAAAGAAAAAGAAAGATTAAAATTGAAAAAATAATTAAAAATTGCCACGAAGGGATAAAGGTTTCACTTGTGAGGCCAGAGGCCAAAATTAACGGAAGGACCGAATTGACAAGAATTTAAAAGGTTTAGGACTGAATTGGCAAATTTAAAAGGTTTAGGACTGAATTGGCCGCCGTACAATAGATTTAGGACTTATTTGACAATTTTCCCCGTGAATTAATACTTAGGGTATCAACTCAGTTTTGGTAAAGTAACGTGTTTTGGTTTGATTCGTGTTATGACCCGAACTGAACCAAAACAAGTCACAATACCAATTTTATAATTATAGACCCGAACATAGTAAGACCCGAACCGAAAATATCCTCAAATTTTTGGCCTATTCAGGTCGATTCGTGTTTCGGTTCGGGTATAGTATTTGGTTTTGACACCCCTACCTGTGGCTGGGCAAGGTCGAGCCTTGCTAGGGGCGGGCAAGGTCGAGCCTCGCTAGGGGCAGGCAAGGCTCACCCTTGCCAGCGGCTCACCCTTGCCAGCGGCTAGTGGAGCTCGCCTCAGCGACTGGCTAGAGGAAGAAAGGGAAGAAAAAAAAAGAAAGAAAAGAAAAAGAATATAATAATAAATAAATAATTAGAAAATTTATTAAAAAATTATCCACTTCAATGTCGGCCGATATCCGCGTCAGCGATTTCTAGCTAAACTTGGTTGGAAGAACGGTCATATAAACTCAATCAGGAAAGTGTAAAAATATTTAGGATTTAAATAAAATTGGCACAATGAAAAAGTTTATGATTGAATTGGTAAAAGTATAATAAATTTATAATTTTCTGGATAATTTTCTCACAAATTTTTCTAATGAAGCACTTTATGGTCCACATAACTCTCAATCCATAAACAACCATAGAGCATAACATGGCGCAACACCATTACCAACATCTCATGCTAGAGTTCGGTGTGGTTACGGGAATAGCAATTCTTTTTTAGGGTGATATGACAGGTGTGAGGTTGAAAACTCAGCCTCCAAGTGAAGTAAGTGATGATTTCCACCGGAAGCTAAAGTTTCCATTTTGTCCAAAGATTCCCTGGAAAGTGGGTGAACAATGTGCAGGGAGAAAGAATATTTTGCTTTCATATGCCCAGACATGATCTGGGATCCATTCAGCCTGCTTCCTAATAGGACTCGGGAACAAATTGGGTTACTGAGACTGACCAATGCGGTGGCACCAACTAGGCCTGACTGCCCATAAACGGAACAACAGCTTCTCTTTTGGACTTTCTTGGATTAGTAGGCCCATTCCATAGAGTAGAGATTGACTATGCGCGCAATTGAAAAGGCTAGGGTTATTTTCATGGATTTTTATTAGGTTCATTGTCAATAATGCAAAGTTTACACAATTTCTACTGCATAGACGATACGGATCACCTATCAAATATTTCCTTCTCCCTCGGGATGATTTTTGGAATGTGATAATAGCAAAATTGATTTTTGAAGTTTGGTTGAATGTGCAATGTCATCATTGAACTTTTAATTTTTGTAATGTGATCTCTAAACTTTGATCCAATGTGCAATATTATTCCTAAAATTTTAATTTGTTCAATATGATCCTTAAACTATTAGTAAACATTCAATATAGTCTTTAGCCTATATGAAAAAGTTTAAAAGTTTATAGACCATGTTAAACATCAAAACAAAGTTTATGGGTCATATTAAATAAATTGAAAGTTCAATGATAATATTGTACGTTGGATCAAGTTTCGGGACCATTTATATCATTTTCCATTCTGAATAGTGCAAGCGTTATATGTGTAGGTAATTTTTCATTTCTAGTCCCATAAACAAAACCCTAACAAAACATTCTCTCTTTCTTCAACCGATGATAGCAACACCACCTTAGCCACTTGGTGACCACCAACTTCAAGCTTCATCGGGGTGGTGTGAACCCTAGCATCGCGGATGGACCACACGCTGCCTAACTCAACTGTCTCCCTTGATCTCGATGAAGACTATCACTGATTGAGGGCGGCAGTTGTCAATCGATGGTGCTCATGACACACATTGATGTGAGCACCCACGTGCACACTCCTGCGCGTGTAGAGAGAGAGATATAGACCGTTTTTTCTATACACTGTTAAGAAGGTCCCAAGGTTCCTGTTTTAGTGCCACTCCTTGTTTTCTATAGGCTAATAACTTTATGTTGCCTAGCAGCTACTCTCACATATTGGCGTGCTATAATTACTTCGCTGAAACATCTCCTCAATGTCTCTACAGCTGCAATGTGCCCTTTTTCTTTCTAAGCAGAAGTCTGCACGACACCATATCTTGTTGTAGTTGCTTTTTGAGGACTTCATGCTCACATCGAAGTGTGTTGTGGTCTATATAGAGCCCTAATTTACGCTAGCTTCAATCATGCCCACTTGTGAGCAAATGGTGCCAAATCAATCAAAACCAAGAAAAAGAAGAGATGAAGCTAGAGCCTAAAAGAGCCTACCCTATGGAAAGGAGACGCTAAGAGCAGCAAGATCAGTAGGCTCTCTTGACAATTGTAACTCAATCATTCTGACTGAGATTGTAGAAGGTAATTGAACAAATGTTAGAACTAATTAAATTCTTAGATCTATTGACACTAATTTCACAAAATCTAGAGATTGTGGATGAACAAAGCATACATTCAACTCTTTTACAAACATAATTTGTGGTATCGAGAGCATGAACTCTTATTCTTATCTATTTGAACAAAATGCCGTCCGATCTTTATCGTCGCGGCCTTATCCAACCCACATGATGCCCCCTTTTTCCCCTATAAATAACTATATACAAAAGTTAGTTGATAGAAAATGAATTTTCATGTACGCAGAAGGTGGCAACTGCTAACCAACTATCCCTCTTTAAAATATCGACATCGGCGCATTTATTTAATACACACATGCAACTACCACGACATGATTTGCCCTGAATTACGCAAACTCTTTGATCAAACAAATAAAAAATTTATGGATACCACATAATTTGGGGGTGATCAGGTTGTACTCATTAATCATGTCTTGGATGCAAAATCCAACATTGGCTAGGAATCTCACGCAGCATCCAAACGAAGAGGTCGGGCGATGCTATGTTTATTAAACCGGTCCATTAGGGACCATTTCATTAAAATATAGTTTGGACACTCGCTTTATCGAATGGTCCGCCTTGGACCATGAAATTTATGCCCACATATAGTTGATAGTCTTTATTAGCTCCCAGCTAGCTAGTAAAATATACCTTGGTTGTTTGAACTTGTAAACCCTAATGTTATAAAAGTGAGCGAGAGTCGACACGAAAACTTGAAGAGATGTGATATTTCTGTACATCAAATTTCTTTCAAGTTGCAATTAAGAGTTACTTAATGTCCGTCTATGCTTACTAAGCGCATCTGCTATGTTCTATCAAAGGCAAGCGTCGCGTCAAAATTAGAGAATTTGTGTCCTTAAGAGGTTGGGTGACTTAGAATAAAACATTACACAAATTTTACAGCTTCTTTTTTTCTTGAAGCGCAAAACCCTAGTTTCCATCTAGTTGAATATGTAGCAATTTTGGCCGGTCTTTTATTGACTATAATTTTCCACTTAGGATGCTATTATTATTACTAGTAATGAACATGTTCCATCGCAGTTTCCTTTCGCTAACGAAGGGTCACTATGCAACTATGAGTATGCATGATATGCAATTAATGCATGAAGTGGGAGTTCTCGAAACTTTTTCTAAGGCACATGGCCGGCATCCGTCCAACAGATAGTAATTGTTACCATGCAATTTACAAGATCTAAAGGTCCATTTTGCATTAAAAGGTGGGGCATGACGTTGATCAGTGCAATTCATCATGATAGTCATCATCGTCCTCCTAATCACATCACTTTGTCCGATATGGGGCCAAATTGAAAAAGAAAAAGGAACAAAAAAACCAGAAAAAAGAAACAGAAAAGAATATTGATTTTTAACTTTTGAGTGTGGAATAAAGTTTATAAGCAATAAATATAAGTTGACCCCTCTTTGGTTACGAGGCGTTGATTGAAATTACTTTATAAAATCTCTCTATATCAAGTGATATCAAATGATTGTCGAATTAATGTTGACCTAGGAAGAACTTAACAGAAATTTTTTGCATGACATAAAATCACGCTATTCTCTCTCTCTAACCAAAAAATCGAAATGGGTTCGTCTATACAAATGAGATATTAATCAGCGATGGACAAAAGATGAAGACATGAGCATCTAGAACTGAAGTTAGCAAAGTTCTTAGTCGTTGCCTTCTAGGCATTATCTCTTGAATGAGCATTCCATTCATTCCTCCAAGTGGGCCTTTCCTTTTCACTTCTAGTAGTCTTGGTCCGTGTGCGCTTAGTCGTTGGGAGTTTGCGCATTAAGAAAGAGCAAGTCTTGTATGCATATGGTGCATCCAGGTTTATTCCACCTCAGCTGTTGGATCGTGAGGATGTCCATATAATTTAGTTGCCTAGATGAAGTGAGGTCACATGTTATGGGTACATGCAACAATCTTTAGTACCAAGCCTTAGCGACTACTTCTTGCAAATTCAATAAATAGTGGTTCTATCTCTACTTTATAACTTAGAAACTATTGATAATCAGAGAGTTCTCTCTCTTTAACAAATAACTAAATTACTCATAGCAGTAGTAATCACATCCTTCGTCTTCACCATTTTGTAGACCTTGACCCTCAATTTGCAGTCAAAAAAAAAAAAAGTTATGTATATGATGCATAGGAAAAGAGATTGATTTAGTTAGGTATAATTGGTTGGCCCGAGTTCAGAAAACAAAAATACTTTGGAAGATGTTAAATAGAGTCCACGTGGCATTTAACTTAGTTAAGTAGACCCGTAGATTTTATGTTGTGATTATTGCAAAGCGAACTCTCTCCAATCCATCATGTGACCTGGCAAGATTAGACTTCATCGCTCTGTCAAAAGTCAACTGTCCTGACTCCTTCCAAATTGTAGAACGAAAACATCGGGGACAACACGCGAAACGAACTTAAAAATGAAAGATGCGAAACTTGGCTCTGGTTAATTAGAAAGTCTTACTCAAACTACTAAGTTTTAAGTAGTGGGAGACTATGTGCGGTATTAAAATCCTATATTCAAGCAACGTCGGATGACAATGAACAAATAATATTTGGACCTTGCTCCTATCGCAAATTTTGTGGATGCATTTGTCACCTACAAAACTTACATCTTCATAGAAGCAAATGACTCATGTCTAAATGAAGATGATTTAGTTAGAGAATAATTGTATAGGATTCTGTTCATTAGGGTAAAGATTTTAATCACTCGCATGTTTCTGACCAAAAAAAGAAAAATAAATCACTCATATGTTTGTATTAACACATTTTGAGATTATCTTATGCTATTGGTTTTTTTTAATACTATGCCCATCATAACAGAATTAGGTTATGCTCATGAAGCTCTCTTTCATCCTACCGAAAAATTAATTGTGGCAAGAATTAACTCTATGATTGTGTAACCTAACTGTCATAATTTTGCCTACTTTACTTTTAAGTGATTGAATTTTCAATTCAACTAAATATATGCGACTAAATACCAAACTATAACAATTGCCCAAAAATTGTTGGTGGGTCAATATGGAGTCCAAAGTAAGATATATTTATCCTATCGAATATGTTATGATGTATTCAAATTGGACTTGCTCAGATATAACTTGGATAAATACTATGGATGAACATTTTTCACCTAGAGATGAATGACCCCCTTCTATCTCTCTCTCTCTCTCTGGAGAACGCCAATCTATTGAAATGGCTAGTACTGGTCACCTAGAGGGGGGTGAATAGGTGATCCTAAACAAATCTTTGATATTTGTGTGGAAATGAAACAAATAACAAAAGAGTCTGAATAAAATTCAGATTCAAGTTAGATCAAATGGGAGAAGTTCTGAAATGCAGAAAGTAAAGTAAGAGATAAGGAAAAGAGAATATGCACACAGATATATAGTGGTTCGGCTTATGGTAAGCCTACGTCCACTCTCCCACGCTTACAGCCTACCGGCTGAATTTCACTATGTAATCAAGAGGAATTACAGATTCTGAGTCTCAAAACTATTGTATATGATAGGACTCTCTATCTCACACAATCACTCTTTACAAAGTAATCCTTAAGATCTTGATCTTAAGTTCAGAATGACAAGAGAACAGATTGGAGTAAACTCAAACTTTGGACTTCTTGATTCTTGAATCTATCTTTCTTCTACTGTTCATGTTCTCCTTAAATACTCCTCTACATCCACACTAGCCGTTGGACAACTTGCAGAGGATCATCTTCCAATCTTCACCTTGGACAGATTTGTAAAATAAGGATTGAGTAGCCGTTGGATGACAAATTCTGAATCCCGCTGATTCTGATCGCCCATACAATCAGAATCTTGATTTCCATAAGTAGAGTTTTGTCCGTTGGAATACATTCTTGTCGTAGTTTTTGATTGTCAATCAATTTGATTAAGATTGAACAAATCAAAAATTTCCTTCTGTGAAATTCATGCCAGATCACTAAATTTGTTATTCTTCGATTCGAGTTTTGCTACGAAGAAATCTGCGTCTTCATCTCGCTTTTTGAAAAATTCAACACGCATTGCTACGAAAAATTTCAGCTTCAGAATATACGAAAAATTTCAGTTTCTGCATTTGCTTCTAAATTAGCTTGTTTTGAAACTGAATCTCAGAACTTTAGCTTTTGTGAGTCTTCAAGAACTTATAAAGTCTGAATTATTTCTGCGTCTGGAAAATATATCAGAACTTAAATAATTCTTCTAACTTGTAAAGACTGAAAAACTTCCTTTTAAGCTTTCAGAACATATATTCCTGAAATGAGAAGGTTCAGAATAATTATCAGATTTACAAATATCATGGAAAGTTTTGTCAACTTCAAAATCAATAGGAGTTTTCCTTAACAGCTCTGGTCAACCCTCATGTGATTAGTATGAGGTAGTCAAGGTCGTCAAACATCGGCACATACGGCTTCTTGGTGAAACGCCGTGGCTTAGACATTGCGTTGGTTTCTTTCATTTCCTTTTCAGTTCAATAGTTATTGTTGTTCTTTTTCTTATTTCTGAAGCGATCACAATCCATGAACACCAAACCACCAAGTTTGATACAAGGTCTATATTCGACGAATTATCCGGTTATGATAAAATAAAATATAGTATGCACACCGGAAATCCTATTACGTTCCATCCTTGTCTTATCACGTTCAGCTCAGCTCATCTTAACGACAAAACACACCAGATTGTAAATCCATGCTCCCCCTGAACGATGAAAGTTGCGAGGGCCCTTCCTACCATGGACACATTATCACATGTGGATCCCGAGACGAGCGCATCAAATCACCAAAGCAATGATTCTCCATGAAGACTTGCGCACGCACGGGCACATCACAAGCTGCTCCGATGCTACAAACAAGCACACGATGACACCGGGCAAACCCTTTGTCTGGGTCTGGCCTCCGAAACCACCAACAAAGCAAGCGATTCCATTACAATCCAAGTCGAGAAGGCCCCAAGAGAAGAAGAAAGAGAGAGAGGGAGAGAGGAAGAGAGAGAGGACCAAAGTCCCATCAAGTCAAGAGATGATGACTTCTCAGACAGCTGAACCGACGGTACACATGCGACACGTGGCCGACATGCAAATCGAAGAACAAAAACCCCTTTCGCCAAATGGGGCCGTGGAGAAGGAGAATATACTCAAAGATAGTGGGGAGAAGCATGATGATGATCACGAAGATGGAAGAACAAAAGCGTTAGACGTAATACAGGAAGCGATGCTAAGAACGGCGTACAAAATCGACTTATAAAGTGATCTGATACACTTATGTTAAGTAAGTGAGTCGCAGTGAAAGAACAAAACGAATCAAGAACATCACTCTGTGAATCGATTTTGTGTGCAAGCCTCCCGTAGTTTCGTAATGTTTCTGGTGATGGGTCCCGTTTGGAGCCCACGGTTTCACGAGAAGCACCTAAGCAAAGAGGGGTCAGTCCACTTGCCATTGCATGCTTTTTGGTGAATTCAATCATAGAGCCCCAGTGTTTCTCAATATGTGGGGGAGAGAGATCAAAGAAAGAGAGGGACTCGCTTTTTGCTTTCCTTGCTACCTGTTTAATTATTGTGCATCTCTCTCTCTCTCTCCATTCTTGGTTCAGTCTCGGTTTTATGACACCATCCTTTTATGCATTAACATATGTTGACTAGTCCTAACCAATCAACTCTTCTCCTTTTCTTTTCCCCTTTTTCTGATAAAAAGAAAAAATCTCCTCCCATTTTTCTTGGTGAAACATCAACAGAAACGCCCATCTTTCTTTTTCTGAGCCAATTGCTTCATATCCTTGAAACTTCTGTGCCTTTGTTCTTGCATAAAGATTCAGCTCTTCTAGAGATGACTAGCTTGCATGAAGAGGCAGAAAAATCATCTCTTATGCTGTGGTGCTGATAGAGGTTTCTTGATGTTTCTTGGATTCATGTCCAAACTGGAGCCCGTAAACAACACGCAGACATCAATCTTCTTTAGTCACTCTAGAAGGTTGAAAGCTAAATCTGTTGAAGTTTTACAGCTGTGTAGTTAGTCCTTTGTGATCTCGCGGGATCAAAGGAATGCCCAGGTATGTTTTTTCCTACCTCTTTCAGGTAATTCTCATGAATCCTGCCGGAAGCTTACTTGCTGATTTTGTCATTCGGTAATTAGTGTTATCCACGTGAACATCACTTTGCAAAATCTGCTTAGGCTATGAAATGATGTAGATGTTAGAGAAAATCTCCTCTTGGGTTATTGATTAGGAAAATCCAAATAGGACGTGGACAAGAGAAAATTATTTTTGACTTTTTCTCAATGACATTAAACAACAAATAAAACTTTTTCTAGGGGGCACACTTCGGCAGTGTCTTTCCAAACTTTATAAAGAGAATTTAACTTAACAGGCTAGATGACACATAGAGGAGATCAGATTTGCCCAGAAATGAGAGTCTGAGATTCTGCAATTTTTTCACCTAAAAAGGTGACTGAAGCAAAGACACAATTTTTCTGATTCTTCACATAAGCAATGGACCTGACCTGAGGCTGAGGGTGAAGTATAAAGCTAACTTTCTGATAGGTGGGTTCTGAGGTTTCTGCAATTTTCTATGCCTTTATTGGTTTAACCATTTGAAAGAAGAACCTCAAGGGCTTTTTTTCCTTTTTAGTTTTGTGTAACATGTCAAGTACTTGCTGTGAATGTGCCTAGCCTACATGTGCATCGTCACTCAGCTGCTTTCTTTTATCTCCATTACTCTCTTTTCTGGAAGAAAGAAGAAAAAGAAAACTTGGCCTAGCCAAGATTTTAGAAGATCTTTGGTAATAAAGACAAACCCAAGAGATATAATTGCACAATAGGACCACTAGCACACAACACACAGTTCGAAGTGGGGGCGATTCTTATTTACTTTTTCAAGGGATTGGATGAAATGTCTGTGTCCTGACAGAACTTTGAGCAACATGTATACCATGCAATTGCAGGTCTCACACTCATCAACCATGTCATGTACTGCTAGTTTCAGATAGCTAAAAGTACATAAAATAATTGTTAAGAAAGAAAGTCTCAGTTAAGAGAAGCCATCCCTTCTGATGTCTGAATCCATCATCAAGATTCTTCAGAAAGAAATTTAAAGGGTGATAGTTATAAGGTACATTAGTGGCTTTTATTGTATGCATCTGCAGTACTTATAAGTTGCTAGAAATTGCAAAATTAGTTACTCAGCATTCTCAGATTAAACTTCTATTACGACTGGCCCAAAAAAAATTGTGTTATTAGTGCGTCATAGATCATAGAAGAAGAGGAGCAGCCAGAGATTTTGGATTTTGGGTCAGGTGCTCAATATTTCTCAATTTTTGGAAAGAAATTCTATATAGCAAGATTTAGCAACGTTAGCACGAGATAGCTACAATACATCTGCTTCACTAATTCAAATATTTACCAGGTGATACACACAGATTTTGATTAAAAAGAAGGAAGCAAATGCCAAATTATGCTGCCAAATCTTGACAGTTTGGTTAAAACCTGAATTAATAGGTTTTTCTTTCAAGCAAGACATGTTATTAAAGAAGGATTTAAATCTGATTCCCATTTTTAGCCTGCATACGTAAGAGGAAAACTGGGCAAGTTTATATTCATGAAATAGATTATTTATCAGCTTGTTTAAATATTATCTTAGATTTTTCATAAAATTTATTAGCTTAGGCTCTTTGGGAACCAAACTCCTATGCAAATTACGCTAAAAAAAGTTGAAGCATCATTACATTGAATTACGACATATTTCCGAGATTAAAACATTGTAGACCTTTTTCAGCAAATAAGGAAACTAAAATCTGATGCTGCAAAACTAATTAAAACATGACCTGTTACACATAACTTCCTAAATAATAAAATTACTCTCCATCAATCTTCCTCTTTAATTTCTCGAAAGCTGTGCTGCCTTCTCCTGGTGTCGGATTCTATCGTTTCCAAAATCAGATTTCCCATAACTCCACAGTAATTGAGGTGCCATTTTTGTTCATGAGTAAAAGGTTGGTCCATGCTGATGCTGTAATGTATTACTTCCTTATAGTGTTTATGGAATGAATGATAAATGATGCAATAAAGGTGGTAATAGCTATTCAGTCCACACACGTAAGTGCTGACCTCATCTTTTTCAAAACCGGAAGTCTCACCATTTTAAGTGTTTTTGCTACAACTATCAGAATTTGGCAAAAAAGGGTACAAAATCCCAAGATTTTACTTAAATGGATTCTGATTTCTCATTGTCATACTTTAACAGACCAGTTGCTTTATTAAAGATTTTTGTCACTTACCATAAACAACGGAGACATATCTGCATGATTTCAGGCAGAGTGTTTTCCTAAGAGTTAGAGCATTTTTTCGTTTCTCGGTGATTCTTTGCAAAACGTCTGTGAGGTTCATGTCTATGAAGAATTTTACCTATAAATGAGTGACTTCTGATGGAAGAATTAATGAAAAGGTGAAGCTGCTTGGTTTTCTGCTCTATTCTTTGTTTTGCTGTTCTCCTCCTTTCTCGAGTTCTCTCGATCAAATTTGAACTGCATTCCCCTTTTTCTGAATGAGAATATGTAATCTTGCCTTCTCTTTCTCTTCCTTTTTCTTTTTTAACTTGTTCCTCAATGGTTCATTAGCGGATAGTTTTTGGATTTAGGTGTTTCTCTTCCATTTTCTGGTTCAATTATCTTGGCTATCCCTTTTCTGCCATTTGCTTTTCGGTTTTTACCTGATCGACCTCAGTCTCTGTTGATGTCTATCTTTAAACGTTGAATTTGAAATTGCTGTTGATCCTCAATTTGTGATTAGGTTTGTGGATCAGTTTCTTCATTGGAATCTGCTGGTACTGATTGAAATTTGTGCTTAAACTAATTGATTCATTGCCTTTATGAGAAAGAGAAATTGGGCATCTCAATTCACCCTTTTTCGATCTTTTTTTCTTTTTTCTTTTGGGCTGAATAGCATACAGAATCATGTGATTGCTTTGCTTTTGACAACTCCGTCCTTACATTTGTGCAGGAAGCTCCTGTTTGTTGTTGATCCATTCTTAGTTACACTTTGCTGGGAAGTTCTTCCGAAGTTTCTCGATTGATCATCTTAAAATGGATAGACCATAGTTGTCTGAATTTCTGGTAGTTCAAGCGCATTTGCTGAAAGGTGAGGCTATTGAGACTCCGAATCTGGTCATGAGCCCTGGAATTTGGATAAAAACAAAAAGGAACCACAAAGATGAAGTTTATGAAACTTGGGACAAGGCCAGACACATTTTACACAGAAGAAGCAACAAGGTACAGATAGTGAACAAAGATGGAGACCCTTTTTTTGCATATACTGATGAAAGTTGTGGTTGACATCTTAGTTTGGACAAATATTTGCAGAACTGTGACTTCAGATACACCGACGGACCTAATTTTACGAATCAACAACATCAATTATCTTCTCCATAAGGTACAGGTTCAGAAAGCCCTACTCAACATAAATATTAGGACAACTCAATGCTGCTGATATTAGGTTTGAATTATGGAGCGGAAATAAATCTACTTGTGCGTAAATCACATAGCAGATGATGAAACTTTTTAGAATTCATGAACACAATCTCATCTTCGGATAGAAAAAGGAATGCATTGAAAACTCATGAGTGTACATAACTTTTTATGTTACTTGAATTGTTTGCGATTTTTCAGCTCAGTTAACACAGAGCTTTTAGTTGCAGTTTGCTCTGCTACCAAAATGTGGTCTCTTACAACAGCTTTGCCCAACGGATGATGGTGAAATCACCATAGATCTCCACGACATTCCTGGAGGTGAAGAGGCTTTTGAGTTGTGTGCTAAATATTGCTACGGAATTACCATCAACTTCAGCGCTTATAACTTTCTACCTGCATTTTGCGCTGCCAAGTTCCTCCGGATGACCGAAGCGGTGGAAAAAGGAAATTTTGTGCTGAAGCTCGAGGCTTTCTTCCATTCGTGCATCCTCGAGGGCTGGAAGGACTCCATCATCACGCTTCAGACTACAATCAAATTACCTGAATGGTCTGAATCTCTTGGAATTGCCAGGAGGTGCATGGACTCAATTGTGGAGAAAATTCTCACTCCTCCACCGAAGGTTGAGGCATTTCTTGTTTTGCTACTTTTGCTTCATTTATACAAAATTTTCAGTGGAAAGAATATAACAATGGTTGTAACATATATGCAGGTCACATGGTCTTATACTTATACGAGACCAGGATACGACAAGAAACATCGCCAATCCGTACCTCGTGACTGGTGGACAGAAGATATTTCTGATCTAGACATAGACCTGTTCCGATATATTATCGTTGCAGTACGATCGACCAATACGTTTCCTTCACAGCTTATTGGTGAAGCTTTGCATGTCTATGCCTCTCGCTGGCTACCAGACACGACTGGGACTGGGACTATCGAAAGTGCTGCATCACAACCAGAAGAAATCACAGTGAAGAACCGGCGAATCCTAGAGGCTATCGTGAGCATGATCCCAGCGGAACGGGGTTCTCTTTCAATTAATTTCCTGCTAAGGCTTCTGAGTCTTGCAAACTATCTAGGATCATCTCCATTAACTAAAACTGAACTCGTCCGGAGGTCCAGTCAACAGTTGGAAGAGGCAACAGCAAGCGATCTGCTGTTTCCTTCTTATTCCACATCAGACCAACACTTACACGATGTGGAATTGGTACGGTCAGTGTTGGAAAGTTTTTGGGTACTGTGGAGAAGACAAGCTCCTGGACCTTCAGAGAAGGGAGAGTCTATGAGATCAGTTAGGAAGGTTGGGAAGCTCATTGATTCTTATCTTCAAGTGATATCCAAGGACGTCAACATGCCTGCGTCGAAAGTAGTATCTCTTGCCGAATGCTTGCCAGATGTTGCCAGGCCACTGCATGATGACCTCTACAAAGCTATTAACATCTACCTGAAGGTAATATCTTTGAAGCATTGCACATAGATAGAAGCATCGGAGAAATAGAGTAGATATTCTTATCTTGACAATCAAGGTGCTCGTGTGTTTAATGGATGGCTTAACAATTGGCTTCATGCTTCTTCATGTGCTAGCAGGAGCATCCTGATTTGTCCAAAGCCGACAAGAAGTTCCTCTGTCGGATTTTAGATTGCCAGAAGCTGTCTCCGGAGGTACGGGCGCATGCCGTGAAGAACGAGCGCCTGCCCTTACGGACCGTGGTTCAAGCCCTCTTCTTCGACCAAGAGAAAACCGCAAGGGGAGCAACAACACCTCATAATAGCTTGGCTTCGTATGACACCACAACTAGGGGAAAGGAGACACTCGCTGCAAGAGAAGATCAAGGCAAGCAAAAGCTGAGCCCGGAAGTTCGATTTCCAAGAGCAGATGGCCCGACAATATTCGTAACCGAAACCAGCACAACAGATCATCCTAGGATAATGCAACCGGACATTAAGCTACCGCGAGAATTGGAGAGGAAGTTGGTGATGAGGGAGACAGAGGAAGGAGTAGAGTCATCAGAGAAGGCAAAGGATGTCGCCACAGAGGAAAGATCGCAAAGAAGCATGTCGGACCCTCATAAGATTGGGAAAAGAACTGGCAAAACGGATTGCAGCCATAATAAAGGGCGAGAGAGATAGCGAATTGGCTGACGGTCGTATATATCGGCAAGAAGCATTGTATTGCGCTTCAGGAGGATCTGTAACTTCTCCTATGCCCATCAATTTCTGAGTCATCATTTACAATGTAATCTACAATTTGTGAAGTAGACACACTTCTATAAGATGAGATTCTCCATAAACCAGAGAAGAAATTCTTCAGAAACTAATCCTAAACCATTCATTATCCAATATACCAGCAACGTAGACTGCTATATGCACCTCTTAAGACTCCTTTCCTCCAAACACATGATTTTTTTTTGTCAGACTTCTTACTGATGATGTTTGATGAGGACCTGGAGAGTCAAATTGAGTTAAAAAATTGAGAAGATAAACTGTTGGGATATGAATTGAGTTTTACCTTCGAAATAAAAGTTCATTTTACTAAATCAAAGATCTACGCAGGGCCTCGTAAATCAATTCAATTTTGAATTGTAAATGATACATTATATGAGAGGTTAATTTTATTGTAAACTCAAACTTTTCATAGTAAATGAACTTCCAATTCCATAAATTATAAAATTCTTATCATAAAGTAATCTTCTACTCACATAAAAATTCCAACAATTGGTATCTTATTTCCCTTGGTTACCAAAAAAATAGAGAGAACATTTAACACGCGGTATCTTTTTCCCAAGGACCCGCCCAACGATATATAAAATGCTTCAGATACCCAGAAAAAAGCTTTCACCTTTCACTCTCAAAACTCCAAATTCTGGAAAACCCAGCACAGCAAAGACGAATTGGAGCTCTGATTCTGCTTCCCTCAGGTACGTTCGGCTCGCGCACTGTCCCTACATTCCTTCAGTCTACCAATTCCGATACGCCCATTTCAAGATTCGACGTGATCGTGCCGTGAATCCCCGTTTGGTTTCTTGAGTTGGTAGTTGCAGAAGCTGGTGATGGCGGAGAAGGGAGGAAAAGGGTCTTCAGTGCCCAGTAAGGCGGTCAAGTCCTCGCTCAAATCCGCAACATCCAACGGAGGTAAAAGTAATGTGACCCATTTCACTTCCTTCTGATTCTCTCATTTGTAGCAGTCAGCCTGTTGCTGTGCTTGGTTTATGTTAAGAATTCCATGGTTGTGTGTCTTTGACGTGTAGCATCTGCGAAAGGCAAGGACGATAGCTCTGGGAAACCCAAGAAGGGGAGGAAGGTTCAGTTTGATTCCGAAGGTTTGCGTCTTTTTATTTCGTTTAGCTTTCGGGTTTAATTCCTTGTTACTTGTAAGTGGTTGGAGATGTGGCTTCTGTCACTTTCCATGATTTGCTCCATTTTCTTGCAATATGATGTTTCCTTGTGGTGCTATTTGCAAAGGTCTGGGCGATGGAATTTTCGGCTTCTCATCCGGTGGCAAAGCAGACAGTTTGTTGAATAAATGTCCGGTTCCGAGTCATCATTTTCAGGCTATTTCAGTGGATTTATTGCTTGGCAGTTCCATGTGGTTTCTGTTGTTTGCAATGTGTTATTTGGTACTCACTGCGTGCTGATTGTTTTGTCCTGGCAATCTGTGTATTCTCTTAGTGAATTTGGGCAAAGGAGGGAAAGGAGATAAGACTGGCAAGGCTGCAAAAAGTTCCGCCCCCAAAGAGCCGCTTCCTCTAGAGCTCAGAGTTGAGCAAGGTACGTTTTTGGCCACGCCACGCCTTTTTTTGGGGTGGCGCAGATTGAATTTCTTAGTTATGGGTTACTTCAACCTCTGACTGAGGAGTTTAACTTCACGCATGGAGCTTCACTTGAATTGGTTTGTTTTAGCTATGAAAATCCAGAATGAAATGAGATTGATAAGGGTTCTAAATTTTTTTTTATATGAAATATTTGGGTTCAAGCAAGACGGGCTTGGCAAAAAGGCATTCTAGTTAATACGAATGGAGAGACAGATGCTTTTCAAATTACTTATACCTCTATGAGTTAATGAATGTACCCAATCCTTGGCTCATGATTGTAAGCTTACATCTGCATTTCGGTAACCTGTATGATTGTTCCGTTTCTGACTTACTAGAGTCAGATTGGACTTCAGCAAGTTCATTTTAGACTGTGGAGTCTCAGTTTTTCCTCTTCTGGCCAAAGAGCAGAGTTGTATTGGGTTCTTCAGTTCATTGGGCATATTGGCAATGATGCCACATGTGAATAATAGTTTACCTTTTCGTCAATTTCTAGGTTTGGTTTAGACTAGCTACCGTGTTGGGTATGCTCCCTGATCTTGTCATTTTATCGAATTTATAGAACTCCCAAAACATGCCAAATGTCTGATGGACTGTGAAGCTACTGAAATCTTGCAAGGAATCCAGGAGCAAATGGTCATATTGTCTGAGGATCCAACAATCAAAATTCCTGTGTAAGCAGTACATTCTTATGGGTATTGTTTTGATCCTCCTCTTTCAACATACCTGAGTCAACTGCCGTTTCAGATCCTTTGACCGTGGATTGCAGTATGCCAAAAAATGGAATTCACTATGCAGATCCAGCATCAGTGAGAAGAGCTCTAGAGTATCCTTGTTTTTTAAGTTTCTGTTGAGTGCTTTAATTATGTGATTACTATTTCTCCTAATGAGGGCCCATGCAGTGGTAAAAATGTTGTTAACCATTAACTCAACTTGAAGGCCTCTTACACGATATGGTGTCACAGAAGGCGAGGTACTACTCTCAACTTTTTGGGTACCTTTTCTTAAGAAGACGCATCGCCATTAATCTCAGATTTCGTGCAGATATGTGTCATTGGGAATGTCTGTCCAGAAACTCCGGATGAAGTTTTTGCTCTTGTTCCATCCTTGAAGGTACTCTATAATCATGCTTTAAGATCTGTAACTTGCCATGGACAATTTCCGATGTGGCTGGTAACCTGCATTAGTAGAGACTATATGAGCACCTCTGTTCAAAGCTGTTTTCATCCCCTGAAATGCTTATGTTTTTGTATGTTCCATTAGTGGAAAATTTGTGCTGGATAGTTGTGAGAATCAAGCATGGTGAAACATGTTTTGAAATGAAGAATTGAATGCAAGTTCCAAGTTTTGAGTCAATGTTTGATGTTGTGGTATCATAGGGTTCTTTTTACAACAGAGCTTTCGATTTGGAGTCACCAGTTAAAAGAACTTTAGATGTTGTCCAACTTGAGTTTTTGAAGTTTCGGCTTTTTGTTTACAATTCATGTAGGGGTAATATGTATATAAATATTCCTGCATGGAAAAAAACTAGAGACATCATAGAAGTCTCTGTATATGTCATTCTCTCTCCTTATGAGCATGTTTGCTATTCGGCTTTGCAAGCCATTTTTGTCAACCTTTTGATTCCTTATTTAAGTGTTTAGAAAAGGAAACTCGTTAATCAACTACTCTACCATTTGGAACCGATTGTGGTTGTGTTATCCTTCTGGCTGCCTCCTTGTCATCGTTACTGCTACCTTGTCTTAGACAAATTTTGACCCCAAGTTTTGTGCAGGCTAAGAAAAGCAAGCTCGCCGAGCCTCTCAAAGATGTTTTGGCCGAACTAGTTAAGCTCAAAAAGGCAACATGACAGCCCAGCAGAGATCTGCAGTTGCTGATTGACTGACATGCCTTCTTCTCCATTCTTGCTTTTCCTTGATGCTGATTACTGCCTGGTCTTTAATGTTGATTGCAGGTTGTTTCGTTTATAATCTTTACTGTTTTTGCTGCTCTCAGACTTAGGGTAGAGTAGTTCGGTGGGTTAGGTTGTGTGTATAGCTTCCCCTAGCAGAACAAGAAGCAGTATCCTCAGGACTCTCGTGCATCATTTTGTCACTTGTTGGATTCAGTAATTTACTTGAATTCAGAGATGTAAGGTTTATCCTTGAGGAAAGTGTTAATGATATTTTTGAAGTGTACTGTGCATATGTGTTGACTCCCTGAGCACGATAGTGTCTTTTTATAATATGCATGACGATCATCTCATGTACTCACCTCGTCTTCTCGTTGTTTTGAGCCAATGAAGTTGGTGCCATGAGCATTTCATTCACCGTACCCAAACTGTCGTCTTAATGGAAGAGTTCACTAAGTGAGGTTTTTATGCAGTTCATTTCCGATCTTTAGCGCTCTCTCTGTTTCTCGAGCTGAACATAAAAAGTCCATCCTTTCATTGTCATTTTCCAATCATGGGTCTTTTATGACTAAAGGTCGAGTTTAATAGTCATAGCATATGAGATATTTAAATTTAAATGTACACCATTCCCATAATTAGCTAGTTGTTATGTTATCCAATTTCGCATTACGGCTTTATTTATGTTTTTCTAAATCACTATGTAGTTATAATTCACAGAGAGTATTCCTGAAACTTTTGGGTTAAAAGCTTTTGAGATTAGAAGCGAGTGAACTGTTATAGCAGCCGTCTGATTCCTGATTATAGAAGACTCAATTGCCAATGACTCACCAGTTACGGACATTGATAAGTAGACAAACAGAATCTTAGATTCGCGCAGTTTGTATATTGATCATTTAATGTCTTGTTTTGGCCAGTTGAGGACTTAAAATTTGAAAAACTCAGTTCGCAGTAGGTAGAATTCAAGCATTGGAATTCTTATACTCCACACTTAAGTAATTACCAGTATTTGAGTACCAAAGTCGGCTTCAACAAGCAATAGAACATGATAATGTTGATGAGCTACATGGGTTTATAAAGGAAGACCCAAATCTTGCTTCTAAGTGCCCCTTCCCAGATACTCCTTTACAGGTCACCGTGGCCATCAGGAAAACCCAAGTGGCCATGGAGATGGCCATCTCCATGGCCATCTTGAAACCGTGGTTCGCTTGGAAGCTGAATCGAGACGGTTATAGCTCTGTGCAATTGGCTTTGCAAAACAACCATTATCGTACCGTGAGGGCACCGAGACCCTCGACCCCAAGTTGATCTGAGTCCAAGAACGACACGGTTCCACCCCTTTGCACTAAGTCACCGAGAGAACTAGAGACATTGAGCTAGAGCTCCTAACCGTGAACCTATCCGCTTGCAGATCGTCTTGATGGGCCGATGCAACACATTGCCATTAAGAGCCACAACCTCCAAGCATTCAACGTGTCGTTGGATGGCTTAAGAGAGTCAATTTGACGACAATCTTGGATCGAAAAGATCAAGATGGTAATACTGCATTAGATATTGCTACATCTATAGGGCATTACGAGGCATAATTCATCGATTTCGTAGTTGTTTGTGCATCCTCGAACCGACAGAATCCAATTCCGAAACAAATGTAATGATAGTGACTCCATCCCAACTTATAATGGACTTTTTTTATGCCATTCAGCTGGGTTGCGAAAATTAGGTCAGCAAGTAGCTGATTAAGATACTTGACAGTACGAGTACGTAGATTACATCTACTCTTTCTAAACCCCAAAACCCTCCGGCGAAATCCAACCCGACCGCCGACCGCCCTCGTCGCTGTCGTCGGCGATGGCGACGCCGAGATCGGCAAGCAGGCGGCCGGAGCCCGAAGATCGTCCTCCCTGGCGTCCTCCCTCTCGAGCACCGTCTCGGCCTGCGAGTAGCCGTTGGCGACCACCCTCCCCGTCACCACCCTCGTCGCTGTCGCTGTCGCCGTCGACGATGGCAACGCCGAGATCGGCGATCAGGGGCCGGAGCCCGAGCCCGAGCCTCGTCCTCCTTGCCGTCCTCCCTCGCGAGCCCCACCCAAGCCCGCGAGTAGCCGTCGCCGACCGCCCTCCTCGTCGCCCTCGGCACCGTCGCTGACGAGGGCAACGCCGAGATCGGCAATCGAGTGGCTAGAGCCTGAACCTCGTCCTCCCTCGCGAGCCCCATCTAAACCTGCGAGTAGCCGACCACCATCCTCAGCGGCCTCCGCGGCGGCGGCGGAAAGTCTACCTGAGGATATCATCATTGAGGTATTGTGGAGGCTTCCGATTAAGTCCTTGATGCGATTGAAATGCGTGTGTAGACGATGGCGGTCTCTAATTTCCGACCCAGGCTTTGCCAAGTGGCATTTGCAAAGGCTAAAGGCAGGGGATACAATCTCCGGCCTGAGTATCCTAAGACTTTCCCTATCGAGATCATAGACTACGAAGTGTTGGACGACGATCGCGCGGGGATAAAGTTTCGTCGTTCGAGAATTGACGATGGTACTTTGGGAACCCATCATCGTGGGGTCCTGCGATGGTTTGATATGTTTAGATGTCATAGGCGAATTTATACTGTATAACCCGACCACCGAGGAGTTTAGGAAAATTCCCACTTGCGATATTTTTCTAGGAGGGGAGTTCTTTGGATTCGGCTACGACCCTGCATCCGATGACTATAAAGTGGTAGTTGGTGAGGTAGTCGGTGAGGGTGCATCTGATGACTGTAACGGGGTAGTCAGTGAGGGTTCTCAATTATGTGAGGTGGGGATATTTTCGCTCAAGTCCGGTTATTGGAGAAGGATACAAGTGCAACAAGAAAGCCCCCTTGATGGTGATCACAAAGGAGTTTTTTGGAAGGGGGCCTTACACTGGTGTGGGATTGACGAGGGGAGAAAGATTATTTCGTTTTATTTGTCGGAAGAGATATTCCACCAGGTGCTTTCGGTCCCTGAATGGAATGGGGACATAATTTACCAAGGACGACTCGATATTCACAGGGCTAATCTTTTAATGTACACCTCAAATGATTACTGGTTCATGGCATGAATAATGAATGAGCTTGGGAGAAAAGGAACATGGACAAAATTGTTCAACTTTTTGGCTGAAGGCATACCTGGTAGTTATTTGCAGATCCCCATCGTACACGAGGAGGGCAAAAATCATTTTTGAGGTCGATTTCTTTGACAATATTCTGTTCAATCCAGAGGATAACACTTACAAGGATTCTCCCATCAGGAGGGCCAAACTTGCTATCTATGTGGAAACTCTTGTTTCAACCAATCTTGGCTGCGAGCCATCAAGAATCTAGAGCTTCTATGAGTGTGGAGTTGACTGTTTTTGTTGGAGTTTCTTTCTTTTTGGGGCGATCTGGCTATCTTGAGTTGTTGAATGATCTTGTTGAATTTGAAGAAGAAGAAGAAAGGTATTGTCTGAGACTATTTTGAGATTCAGTCATTCATTGGTAGCTTCAACATTTGTCCTTTCAGTGCTCTGTCCTCTCCAGATATTTGGTTAGATCTCTGCTCGATGAATGGCCATTCAATCATCTTTGTTTTGCTAGGATCATCACTTCACTAGCTGACAGTGCAATCTGATTTAGTGTAATTTCACCAACCATTTACTGGGTCTCGTTATGTAGTTGACATTCAATTATAATTATGTGAATGTTAAAGCTTATGCTGTTTTTTTTTTTCTCTTATCGAGAACAGGATCCCCAAAATTCTGGTCTTAATCGTGGATTTGCTTTCATTTTGCACTACAAAAACATATGTGCAGACTATTCAAGGCAAAAAAAAATGGCAAGTTCTAATTTCAAGCTGGATGGCACTATCCCTACTGTCACATGGGCTGATCCAAAGAGTGCAACTCATCACTCTGCTGCATCTCAGGCATCTGTAAGTGAAACTATGCTACTAATCCATCTTTTTAATGCTTGAACCTAACTGACTAGGTTTTTTTACAGCTTTTGTCAATAGCATAGTATTTTTTTTTTTTTTATCTTACCTTTTTAGTACATTGTGGTTTTCTCCTTTGGCTCCGGCATGCTGTAGTGTGGACATTGATATGAATACTCGTGATTTTGAAGAGTCTGGAGACAAACAACTCAATAATCAACCTTACCAAAAAAAAACAACTCAATAATGAAAAAAGCATATATACCTGATTGTCGGTAATACTAAGTGTCCCCCTATAAAGAAGAGATACCTTTGTTATCATGGTTCGAGCAATAAATAAATCCATGGACATCGATAACAACTAGAAAAAGCATGTGAGGTTAGGACCAAACTCCATAATTCCTTCGCAACTAAATAATACTTAACTATATAGTACTTCTGCATCCAGCATATTTCCAAAGAGTATAGCAAAGTCCGAAACGTGAGTTAAAAACAAATCCTTTGTTGAGCCAATATTTATGCATTTCACAGCATAAATATGACAATGAAGGAATTTGGAATCACCGCAGCCATCTAGTCCATGCAAGATCCATTCACCCTAAAGAGTCAAAAAGCTTCAGAAGAGATGCAATTGCAAGTATTCATATGATAAGCAGAGGAATTATCTATAACGTGGTGGAGAATAGCAAAACATGTTTGCATAAGGGTGAACAGGGGATTTCAGAAGAGTTACTAAGAACAACAGAACTTGCTCCATCTCTACTTGACCTAGAGAGTGTAGCATAGATTTACCCTGCCTGTTGTAGTCTGAGACTGACCCAGTTGTATACGTCAACTTGACAAAAAACAAAGTTCTATATTTGGACTTTATGTTCACGATTCTACTTAACTAAGGAGAGCTTCATTAGGGAAAGTCTGTATGTTTTGTTCATCAACGGGTAAATAATAATCTCTTTAAACATTAAAATTGCAGCATGAGCTGCATTGTGTGTTGACGATACATACAAAATGGCTGCCTTTACCAGTCCGACTGGAGTGGTAGGTGGGACAAGAGTAACTGTAGGCTTAAAAAATCGTCTGTTCCTTCCAAGTGCCCGCTCTTCTTCTCCAGCTTCAAGTGAAATTTTCATTCCAGGTGCGTTGCAGAAAGTAATGGGATGAAAATCGCATCTGGATATTTATTATTTGCTGGGTTTCTCTATTGGTGTATCATAACACTGCTAATCTAGGATCAAAGGATCGGAAATAACTCGCAAGTACTATTTACTTTAGCTATTCTTGTCGCGTGTGCATATAATCTATGTTTCTCGTCTTGAGGTTTACAACAAATACTCTTTTTTATTTGTTGCATGTAACGGACGCATCTATTAATTTCTGGATTCGTTAAAGATCTTTGATCTTGCAAGAAGTCGGGCTTCGAATAGCTTTTTTCCAAATTCTATCTCATATAATGGCTTAGATTGCAAACCCGAACGCTCGAAGCTTACACACACAAAACAAGTAGAGGGAAAATTTCTCTATTTTTTGTATTTCTAGAAAGAGGCAAATCGCATAATTCGACAAAACACAACTAATATGCATGGTTGTAACCCTTTTTAAGAAATTTCTACTCAATAAAGTTACATAAAAAGTAATTGAGAATATAACAAAAAACCTAGAGAGACCAAAAAACAACTAGATCCTATGGCATCTTCTAATAAAAAAAATGACATCTTATCACATTTAAAAAGTCAAACTAATAAAAAAATAATAAATTTAGGTTTGTTATATACTAAGTGAATATTCTAAACCAACTTAATTAAAGAAGGAAATAGCAAATTTCAAAACCCGAAATTTATCAAATAAAAGAGGTAAATCCAACCTTGAGGTACCCCACATCACAGTCCCTTTGTTAGAAAAAGAGCTCAACCTTGAGTTTTTAAAATTTCAGATTATCTTAAAAAGAATATATGCTAAAATTCTCATGGATTTTGAGCCATATCTGCAGAATCCATCAAATTTCTTGCTTTTTAGAAAATATCCCAACCAAAGTTCAAGATCGATCTATCAATTGATTCTTTAAATTCCTGGTATAAGGAAACAGATTTTGGATCAACTATTATCGTTTCCATTTTCTATTGGTTCAAATTTTCTCGCCAAAATCTCATTTGTGTCTCCAATAAGATCAACATGAGAGTCGCTTTTCTCCAAATCATCTCTCCATCTAGGATTGGAACTAAAGGTACGAGGTCTTTTTCGGGGAATTAGACCGGAGTAAGTGAACTATTATGACTTGTCGATATTGGAATAAAAAGGCACTCGAACACTATTCTACTTGGAGCCTCCTCAAGAGTTGATTCACGCTTTGTTAAGTGACAAAGTAGGGATAGTAAATTTTAGACGTTAATTTGTATTATGTATACTTTTATTTACCAAAAAAAAAACGCATTAAAGAGGAACAAGTGACGAAGAATCCACCAATTACTCATCCAGTTTATGGATATTAATCTAATTTTCTCGACAGCAATAGAAATAAAAGCAAAAAGAAGACTTAAATTTTGAGCAGTTGGTTAATAGAGAATTTAAAATGTCATTTTGGCCACTTGAGGAATTAAAATTTTATGAAATTTTCAAATAAATGTTAAGTTCACGACCAGTGGAATTCTAGCATTGAAATTCTTATGCTTCACACAATTTAAGTACTTAATTACCATTATTGTGTGCCTTGGTGGGTGTAGTTGCGATTCATAGACACGGCCTGAGCTGCTACTCCCCCACGACGATATTACAAATACCGAAAGAAATTGTGATACCACAAATTATTGGCTTAGTATTGATTACACTTGTTCGATTAAAGTATTGAATTATTTTGTCAACGCGGCTCACGCATGTAAAATTCCTGACGGAGAAAGACCACCCAACCAATTGAGCTGTTCCACCGGGATCAATCATAAACAATGACTCACCCAAGTAAATTTGCGTTGACTAGGGCACTATTTATTATTTTGCAAGTTCGCTACACGTACTTCCATCGATCGTCAACGAGCAAAGCCCCTTCTCCTACATTTCCCTTGTCAAACTATGGACCCTCAGCTTCAACAAGCAATGAATAATGACAATGTTGATGAGCTACACTGGTTAATTGTGGAGGAACGAAACCTCTTAGATCGTGGATATGAGGGCTCCTTCCCAAATACTCATCTACACGTCGCTGCGGCCGCTGGGAAAACCCAAGTGGCAATGGAGATTGCCATCTTGGAGCCATCGTTTGCTCGGAAGCGGATCAAGAGGGTAAAACCCCATGCACTTGACTTTGCAACTTCAGCATTTTCACGCCTCGATGGCACTAATGACCCTCGACCCCGAGTAGATCCGAGTCCGAGGACAATGTGGGATCACCCTTTTTGCATTATGTTGCGGGGAAAGAAGGAGACCATGAGCCGAGCTCCTGGCTGAATTCCTATCGTGTCACGCCCGAACCCCCACGAGCTCGTGACATCCCCGCCTCCGGTCGAAATGATGCGACGTCCCAGGAACGTCGCCGACCCAACCCAAACATCAGAGCCACATGCGGAAGCGAATATAAAAACCCTAGAGAGAAAGATAACGACAACGGGATAGATCACCGAGACAATCAAACACCAACTACAACATCTTATACAGCCACTACACCAAATATATACAAATATTGTATTACAGACATATTTAGCAAACTAGCATATGAAATCACCGTTATAACAAAATATCAGGGGCTTGGTTATCTTAACTTCACTATCGGATAACCCAAGCTATACAACCCTAAAATGCCCTAGGGAAAAACCTAAAGGGTCGCCTCCTATCCAATCCGCTCCTATTTTTTCTGGCTTGGATCTTGTGACACTACGCCTGCAGTTCCACTGGGCACCAAAAGCGATTCCTCGAACTTCCAAAAAAGAAAAGGCACACTTCCCGGGTTTATGGCTGGGGGTCTGAAAGTGGCGGTTATACAACCATGAGACGAATCTCAATAAGTGTACAACCCCAAACCCCACGTAGGCACTCACGTACCGCCAGACGAAAACACGCATAACACACAATCTATCAACCAAACTAACAATTACATGCGACCTTACCTGAAATTCCTCATGCACGTCCTTGCACGTTAGTCAACCACACAGCCAGTATGCCACAAAAATACATCACCGGCCTAAGGCGTGCCCGATTATAGAGCAAAACCCACTTGGGCACGTCCCATACCATGCCTAGCAGTTTTTTACTCCATAATCGAGCATCACACCACGCGATACAAAACACACTCAGACACCTACTCATACCACGCAGCGTCATTTTCTCAAACCTCGCACCTCAAGTCAATTTCCGTTCATTCTCAACTTTTCCACCACTACTACGCCCAGCGTAAAACTCATCCGGCTAACGGTCTTCGACCGTCGCTGCATCGACACCTCGTCGGGCTAGCATCGTCACCTTGTCAAGGGCGACATCATCCCACGTAAACGTACACACCTCAGGGCCGGGTCCTTTCCAACCAATCCTACAATTTCCGTACTCTCGTTCCACTCAAACCACACGTACACACGGTCAACAGTCACACAACCAAACATACACACTTCACACACATTTCACAATTTCATATTCTCGTCACACGAGCACCACACAAATACCCAAGCTTGGCATGCGAACTCAATGCGCAATCACGCCACCACACCTCATAGCCACACAATCACACATACGAGCTCATTCACGCATCAAAATACCCGTCAAAATGTCACGATAACACCAAATAATTCTCGAGAGAGAAAAATCGAGAATATATAAAATCGGGTCCAAACTGGGCAGTTGCACAGCGACAGAAATCCATTTGAAATAAATGGTAAACGAACTCAAAAATTCTAAATTTTGGATATGTCATAAAAAACATCTTGATCAACATTTCTTATGAAGAACATGAAATCCGGTTCAATCTATAACTATGCCTTTTTGTCCCTCGAAGTCAGACCAAAATTAGTTCGCTCTAACAGACTATTTTGTCCTCAAAATACATTTGTTTCAACACCCAAATCACATTGAAAAGTTTTGAAATTTTTATATGTTATAGCCACAAATGTTCCCAACAAGTTTTGTGAAGGAAATATTTTAAAAATAGGTTTGGAAAAATTTATATAAATTCGAACAGACCCGAAGGTCGGATGAACAGTAAATCGGGCAGTTTTATTTCGGTCCAAAGATGGACTTTCGAATGGCATCAAATGATTTTAAAAAATTACCAAATTAAAATATGTTATACTTCAAGATGTTGGGAACAACTTTTATGAAGAACATTTCTTCAAATTTGGCCCCAAAATTCTCCATAAAAATAGCAAACCGGACGGATACAGTAGTCACAAATCTAAAAATCACACCAAATCATACGAATTCAAACCGTGATCGTTCCGTATCATCACGGCCCTATTCAAATCTACCAAACCTCCTATTTTCAGTCTTCAAATCAGTCCACAACCATCAAATACTCAGCCCTCATCACAATCTCAAAACAGCCACTAAATTCATCTAAATCGAATCCTAAACGTGTCTAACAATATCCGAGGTCCTAGAGAGAGTTCGGGAAAGTCACTTACCCTACAAAGGTGGGACAAACTAGTTGGATGGATGGCTGGGCAAAAGAACAAACAAAAAAAGAAGCGGTGAAGAGAGGAAACAAAGATGAAGAGAGTGAGAAAGGGAATTTTGAGAGAGAAAGAGGAAGAAAATGGGGGAGGGGGCTGGACGTGGGGGAGTTCTGGTCAAAATGAGAGGTGAGGAGAGAGAGAGAGATCAGACCAGAAAAAAAAGTGGGCTGGTGGGGTGACACGTGTCGCCATCCCACGCAATTCTCATTTTGCCCTTGATCCGACGGTTCTTGTTTGTCTTTATCCAATAATTCAAGGGCAATATGGTAAATCAATAATTTCAATTTCTTTTTCACTTATTTTAGTCCTCAATTATTGCCCAAAATTATCCAAAATTCGAAATTCCCAACACAGGTCCAGGGCAAAATGGTAATTTTCCGGACCGGAGCGAATTTTCAATTTTCACACATACGGGTTCCATATGTGTGTGGCCAACATACTATGGCGTCGTAATCATGAAAATAGCTTCTTAAGCCTCGAAAATCGATTGCAAAATCCTGGGAATAAAATAATATTATTTTTCACTTTCAAGCCAAAATTTCAATTTTTGACCGTAACAACTCTAAGCGTGTATGGCCACCCCAAAATGGTATCGGCCTCGAAAAATAATCTCATGCAGCCTCGGAATCAGCGTCGGAGTTTAGAGGGGCAAAATCGTAATTTTTCGGTCTCGAACCGAAATCCTTTTTTTGCGAAATAGGTGGCCCCAAGGTTGGCCAAGCCAAAAGCGTCATCGGCCACTCAAAATTATCACTTTCAAAATTCTCGATACCGGGCCCGAATTTCAAGAAATGACTAAAATCGAACAATCGCGACTTTAGCTTATCTCCGGCTAACGAGTTGCTCATTGGGATTATGCGCTCTCGACCGGTAACCGACATCAAGTCAAATCACGTTTAAGTTTACTCTGCTGGGGCGACCTCGATTATCATATAATTGCAGGGTGCATCACTAGTTCCCCTTCGGACACGATCAATCAAATAGACCGGTCTCTGTTGGCTCAAAACATTCTCTCGTCAATCCATATGGTGAAGATCGAACCTAGGTCGAGTTCTTTGGTCATACAAACTCAATCCCGTAATAGCCCTACCCCTAAGGTTAGCATCCCGTGAATGTGCGGTTCCGGACGAGATCTTACTATAGTGCATTGATCAATTTCATTTCCTAAATCCTGGGAAAATGATTGAAAATTCAGACCGTTACATATCAGCTTGCGGATCATCTATCCAAGACTTGACAAGTCGATACAAGACTACAGTTCACATTGCCGTCAAGAACCACAACCTCCAAGCATTCAAGGTTTTGTTTGGATGACTTAATCGAGTCCTTCCGACATGAATCTTACTCTGGAAGGACCAAGATGGTAACACCGTCTTGCATTTTGCTACGCCCAAAAGACAACCTGAGGTAGAGTAGTTTCATGGTTATTCATGCTTTTATTATTCGATCCATCTGTAAGGACCTCGGCCCCACCACGCTTCCACTGCGCCACTCCTTGTGTAATATTGTCCGCTTTGGACACTAAGTCCTCACGGCTTTAAAACGCGTTACACAAAGGTTAGGGGCCAAGCCTTATAAGCAATCCCAGGACTCCCCCCTAAGCGATGTGGGACAGAGACATGCCCCCCCTTGCCATCCTAGAAGCCTGCCAGGAGCCGCTCCTTGTCCAGGCCCTCTGGCCCCGGCGACCACTCCCCGCCCTCGTCGGATCGGATCGTTACACCATCAATTTGACACAATCTTATTCAGGAAGAAATATAACTGTAATAAGTACATGGTTTTAGAAAACATACAGAATGAGGTGATTTGAACTGGATCACCAATCTGGCGAATTTCTCGTGCACGGGACGGTAGGCTCTACTCGAGTATTGAATGCAGTTTTTGCACAGGTGGATTCATTCTTTTATCTTCATTTGTTTCCTTTTAGTGATTATTCAAATCATTTCAATTTTCCAGATTACTCGCCATCCAAATATATAACAGACACTTTATGCCATTCGGATGGTTGTAAAAATTAAAATTTTGGGCACTTGAGGAACCAAAATTTTAAAAATATCTTCAAATAAATGTTAAGTTCACGATTAGTGTGGCCCCTAGCGTTGAAATTCTTATACTCCACACAATTTAACTACTTACCATCATTGCGTGCCAGTGTGGGTGTAGTTGTGATTTATCGATGCGGCCTCAGCTGGTAGTCCCCCACGACGATATTACAAATACCGAAAGAAATTGTGATACCACAAATTATTGGCTTAGTATTGATTACACTTGTTCGATTAAAGTATTGAATTATTTTGTCAACTTCTCATTAATGTTAAATTATTTTGTCAACCGGCTTATGCACATAAGATCTCCTAGGGGTGATTGGTTCCCGTCCGGTTCGGCCCTATGGAACCGATCACTTTTTATATTTTTTCCACTACAATAAGAGAGAGTGAAAAATCTCAACATATTGACAAAAGTGACGATCAGTGATAGTCAGGCGTTGTAACGAGGATTAATTTCCATTTTACTATTTTTTTTGAAGAAATAAAAAATTAAAAAAAAAGTATATGTAGTGGGTCTAGTTTGGTCGATCCGGTTCCTGCTTGTAATTGGAAACTGGACTAACTGGACACCGGTTCCATTTTAGGAACCGAGAACCAAATCGACACTCTCGAAAACTGGACCAAACCAGCTAATCTGGTCAGGTCCAATATGGGCAGTCCGTTTTGCACATCCCTTAGACTTCCAACAGAGATTGACCAGCCAACCGATTGTGCTGTTCCAACGGGATAAATCATAAACAATGACTCACGTAATTAAATATTCATTGACTATGACGCTATTTATGATTTTGCAAGTTCGCTACACGTACTTCCATCGATCGTCAACGAGCGAACGCCCTCTTCTCCTACATTTCCCTCATCAAAACAATGTCCCTTCAAGAAGCAATAGCGGCTGATAATGTCAATGAGCTCTATCGCTTAATTGAGCGGGACGAAAATCTCCTAGATCATGGATCCGAGAGCCCTTCCCAAATACTCCATTACACGAGCCTGCGGCCAAGGGGAAAACTAGAGTGGCCGTGGAGATAGCCATCTTGAGGCCGTCGTTCACTCGAAAGTTGAATCAAGGGGTTCACAGCCCCATGCACTTGGCTTTGCAAAAGAGGCATTATCACACTGCGAGGGCACTAATGACACTTGATCCTGAGTTGATTTGACTCCAAGGATGAGGCGGGATCACCACTTTGCATTTTGTAGCCGGGGAAGAAGGAAACAATGAGCAGGAGAACATGGCGCTCCTCGAACTCTTGGCTGAATTCCTAATTGCTTGCAAATCGTCCATCGAAGACTTAACGAGCCAATGTGAGACTGCGGTTCACGTTGCCATCAAAAGGCACAACACCGCAGCATTCAAGGTTTTGTTTGGATGGCTTAGGTGAGTCCATCTAACAAAAATCTTGGACTGAAAAAATCAAGATGGTGACACTGTCTTGCATATTGCCGCTTCTAGAGAGGAGGTATAATTTATCGATCTCATGGTTATTTGAGCTTTTATTGTTCAATCCTTCAATTCGATACAATCTTATCCAGTAACATATATATAGTGGTAATAAGTACATCGTTTTGGAAAACATTTTGCAATGAGGAGATTTGACGGGTCCACCTTGTTTAGTTTCTTTTGTTGGAGATAAGAAAAGGAATTAGGAGGGATGAATATTACTGCTTCCCTCTAGGACTGTGCAACCGGTCCGGTTCTACCTAGAATCGAATCGGACCGCATCGAAAAAAAACAGGTATGTTTCCTAGTTCCAGTGGAAATAGGTCTGGTTTTCGATTCAAACTTTTGGAACGGGTACTTGGGCTCGAGAATCAGTTAGAACCTGTATTTTGAAGTTGGAAGAAGATGATTTATTATTCTTCAAGGAGTTCAACTTCCTTATTGCTTTATATATCTTTTTGTTTTGTATTGATATTTTACTTTGAGCCAATTTGTTGTTCATACGATTTTGCTATAATTGCTATTTGTCTTGGTTTAAAAAAAAAAAATGATTCTCGGGTTGATTTTGGAACCGGATCAAACAAACATGATAGGTTCAAAGGTTGGTTTCAAGACAAATAGAGTACATTCTAGGTTAAAAAAAAAAAAATAACCAATTTTAACAAGGTAGGTTCCAAATCCCATACCTTGAATCTAACCACCCTGAAATCTTTATTTTTTTTTGGTCGTTAACCACCCATGAAATCAATCACCCCTATTTTCCTCCCAATCTTCTACTTCCAATTCTCTTTTTGACAATTTTCCCGTGCACTTGGTCACGGGTCGGTAGCTAGGCTCTACCCTAGTATTGAATGCAGGTTTTACACCGGTGGATCTATTCTTTTATCTTAATTTGTTTCCTTAGTAATCAGTTCATTTCTCTTCAAATCACCCTATCACGCATATAGTAGACTTTTTATGCCATTCAGATGGGTCATATACTCATTAAGATATAGTGATTATATGAGGATGTAGATTATTTTTCATTGCTTTCGTTCAATTTAATATATACATATGGGCATGTTTGAAAATTAAATTAATTATGAAAGTATAAATTTAGCAGCGGATGACATCAAACTTGTGTGATAATCCTAATTGGTGTTTGACTTATAAGACTCAATTCAGTCAAAACATCCAGCTAATCTAGTAATCTTTACATTGGACAATCTCCCCTATTATATTATTAAAGCCTATCAGTAGTAATCAAAGTTTCATATTTGGATAGAAATTAATCATATTCAGTTTTGTATTTTTAATTATCAACAAACAATTTTTTATTCACCGCTTAAGATTATCAATACTAGCGCTTACTTTTCAATTAAACAAGCCCATAGCTTCACTTCAAAAGTGGGAAAACTATTTTAAGTTTGTGTTCATTTTAATTGGCCTAAAAATGTTTTGGTTGGAAAATATAGAGAAAAATGAAGGAAAGAAAAGAAGTGATATAGAGAGATCACCCTGTTTACAGTTTAGTAAGTGGAGAGAAAAGTTATGATTAAAATTATTTCCTTCGAAGCCCTAAAAAACTCAGTTTTTAGTGAGCTTAATTCAACTCTTCACATCATAATCACTCCTACCTAACACAACAATAACTTGATTCAATCTTTTCTATTATTTCATTTTTCCAATGGATAGCAAAATTTCTGTCCTTCTTTCGAAATCAGTCCATCCGAACTAGCGGTGGCCACGGGCGGTTTTGGCCGGAACCAGCCCGATCAAACCCGGGCCCGCCCGTGGCATCTGGCCCCGGTTCCGGTTCCAAAAATTTGAACCCGCTCGGAACCGTCGGTTCCGTGTCGGTTCTTGAAAAAAAAATAAAATTAAAAAGAATCTGCGGTGCGCTGCAGCAAAGATAGCTCGCATTGCAGCCACCCTGCCAGCAGCAGTAGCCTGTAGAGTGCAGCCTGCCAGGGGCCCGTTGCAGGCCCCGGCATTTGGCAACGGGCCAACGACCAAAAAAAAAAATTTTTTGCCGCGGCGGGGCTTGCGTCTGCGAGCCCCGCTATGGGCTTGCGCGCAAGTTGCGGTGGCCCGTTGCCCCGGCAACGACTACGCCCCAACGGGCGTTTTTTAAAAAAAAAAAAAACACATAACCGTTGCAATTTTGCAACGGTTATGTTTTATTTTTTTTAATTCTAAATTTTCTTCTATTTGTTTCCTATAAATTTTGTCAAATTCTCACAATACACACACAATTCTCTCCAATTCTCTTCGCTCAAGTCTCAAATTTTCTCAATACTCGAAATTCTCTCAAATTCTCTGAAATTCTCTAAATTTTCTCAATCCACATAATTATTTCTTAATTCTCTCAATTAATCCGCTCAATTCTCTCAATCTATTCGAAAAATGGCAAGTGGAAGTCGAAAGTGCCAACTGGCAAAGGTAAGAATATCGCGACGAAATCCTATCATTCTTTTGATCCTCATGAATATGCAGATTTTTCAAGATGATGAAATCAACATTTTTCACGATGTGGAGCGCGTCCGGCATAAAGAAAGTTTTCATCCTCCTGTCGAAAAATATCTACAACAAAGGAAGTGGAATGGAAATTTACATCCGACATTTGGAATCACTTCACGAAAACGGAAAGGTTTGATATTGATCAAAAAGGTATGATATAATTTGTAAATATTGTGGGAAAATATATAAATATACAGGTGGATAAGGATATGGAACATTTAAACGACATCTTAGGAGCAAACATCCAACCAAAGCGGGAATCGATATCGAGCAACAACAAATTTCGGGTACGCCAATCCTAACACTTCCCCTTTATTTCGTTTTAATGAAAAAAACTTATAAGGAAGAATTAGCTTAATTTATTTCCGTTGAGCATTTAGCATTTAATTTTGGAGAAAGATTTAGTTTTAATGAATTTGTACAAAAAGCATGTGCTCCACAAGCAAAACGTGTTCCTAGAAATTTAATTAAACAAGTAATTAAAAATCTTTACAAAAATGGAAAAAAAAGATTTACAAAACTTTTTATGTAATTTAATGGATGCGTGCATATATAGGTAGTGATATTTAGAGTGATCCTTGGCAAAATCATTCTTACATGGACATAACATGTCATTGGATAGATGACGAGTGGAGTATTCAAAAAAAGAGTTATTACATTTAGAGTTTTCGATGATAATCATCGGCAAATAATATTTATAGAATAATTAGGCAAATTTTAGAAGAATATTATTTGCTTAACAAAATTTTTTCAATTGGTTTTGATAATGCCACAGCAAATACCGCTTCAATTAGCGATTTAGAAAATATTTGTAAACCCGCTTTTGACGGAAAAATTTTTTCACGTTACATGTGCTTTTCATGTTTTAAATTTATGTGTACAAGATGGTTTGAAAACTCTCAATATTTTTCTTCAACCAATAAAAACGACGATTCAATTTTTTATGGAAACATCCCCAAAAAAAAATGAAAGAATGGGGTAAATTTTGTAGAGAAAATGGCAAAAAGCCAAAAAGATTTCCAAGAGATGTTCCAACTCGTTGGAATTCTACTTTCCACTTGCTTAATGAATCTTTAGCATATAAAGATTTATTATGTGCATTCATTTCTAATAATATACCTCAGATTAATTTATACCCACAAGAGTGGGATATTTGCCAAAAAGTTTTAGATGTTTTAAAGGTTTTTAATTATGCAACTTATACTTTGTCCGGTGTTTATTATCCTACTACACATTTATTTTTAGTAGAGTGTACTAATATTGTCGGAATTTTTGATGAATGTGAAAATGATGTTGAATTACAACATACTATAGTTGCAATGAAAATGAAGTGGCTACATTATTATAGGAAATTCCCATTATTTATTTAGTTGCTTGTGTTTTTATCCGCGTTGCAAATTAGATGGCTTAAATGAGTTTTTGCGTGTGTATTATCAATGTTTACATTGTGATGAGATAAATGTTACAACCATAGTACGTAATGTTAAAAACGTAGTAATAGAATTATATAATGAATTTTATACTAAATATAATTTAGGTGATATTGGATCTTCTCAATCTATGGAGATACAAAACGACAAGACAGGTAAAATTAGTAGATGGTACCAACTTTTTATTACATAGACAAAAAAAAAACAAAAAGGAGTAATAGGAAATATTTCTGAATTAGAGATTTATCTAACCGTTTCATTTGAGTTTATTGAATCCGAAGGTGGTACGGATTTTTTAATTTTAGATTGGTGGAAGAGGCACGCAAGCCAATACCCAATCCTTTCTCTTATTGCAAAATAGATTTTTTCAACCCCTTGTTCCACATTTGCGGTCGAACGAGCATTTAGTGCGGAGGTAATATTTTGGATGAGCATCGTTTAAGATTAGATCCGAATCGGTGGAGATACAAGCTTGTGTTCTTGATTGGACGAAGGCTCAATACCGCCAACAAAGAGATAGATCGGAATAATAAATCCGAATTCTTTAACAACGGAGATATTACCGCCACCGGTCTTTGGAACGGTAGTGACAATTGAGGGTAAAAAAAGAACTATTGGAGTTGGTAAATATTTTGGGAACCCTTGTTTCTCATATCGGGTACGCCCACGTGAGCTTAGGGAACCCAAAGTATAATCCGACGACATGTGACCTCTGGTCCCCTGCGCACGGAATGTTTAGGTTTTGGGATCATTTTATTTTTAGGGCATATATATTGTGCTCCTTTTTTTTATAGATCGTTGTAACGAATTGTAATGTGCTTAATGATAATTTATTAAGTTCAAGCCCTCTCTTGTCTTTTTGTCCCCAAATTTAATTACAATTTACATTTTAATTACAATTTATATTGAATAATGTTTCGTCACCGGAACAGTAATTTTTTTTTTTTATTATTTTCTTTTCTGTTTTTTTTCTTTTTCCTTTTTTTTTTTTTTTTCTTCCTCCCGCCCCCCCGGGCAGAGGTCACGGGCCCCCCGGGCGGAGGTCGCCGGCCTCAAGCGAGATTGCCCTCGCCGGCCGGGCGAGGGCGGCGAGGCTCGCCCGCCGCCCGGATCCGGGCGAAGGTGGCCCGGCTTGAGGCCGGGCGGACGCTGGGCCGAGGCTCGCCCTCGCCCGGACGCTGGCGAGGGTGGCCTCGCCTGAGGTTGGCGGAGGAAGAAAAAAAAAAAAAAAAGAAAAAAAATAAAAGGAAAATTATGAACGGTTCGGTTCATACTTGGTTACTTGTTGGAACCGCCGGTTCGAACCATGGCCATCTCTAATATGAACATACTGTACGAGATAGAAGCAAGTGAAATGGAAGCTAAAAAGGAAAATCCAACACAACCATAAAAAATAACTTTGTCCATCAGAAAATTACTCCCCGATTAGTTTAATCTTATGCATCACAGATATAAATATACCTATCTTAGAAAGTATTTCTCTTCATTGCAAGAGAACTAGTATACCAAATGTGATTGAATCACAAACCTTTCGGTTGACGTAACAAAGGCCTACACTTTTTACGAAAGATCATAATCATTAGGGTTGTCACTTTTGTGGATTCGCCTATGTTACAATTCACATGGTATATTCCTTACTACCACTCACGCGTTTTTTTAAAAGATTCAGGACTTCACTACAGTGGTTGAAATAATTGAAATTGATAAATCAGATTTAGTAAACTTTTTCCCTTTGTTTGTCCATCGTTGCATCACTTGCATCATTCAAACTTGTATGGCATGAGCTCACTTTGTGCACAATAGTAAAGCCTGTAACAAAGCAGGGATACATACTTCATTTTGTACCCTTTGGAATTCTTCCAGATCATCAATCTGTTGATTGACCATGCGAATGTAAATGCGAAGAACTTCCAGTACAGGACGGTTTTGGACATCTACCGAGAGAATCCTCCTTTTGATGAAGGTGTTGCCAAGAGGTTATGCCCAGGATCTACTTCTACCCTCTCTTTATCACAGTTTTTAGCAGGGAACTAACTCTCTTTGAGAAGTCAAGAATATTTTTCCACATCGAAGGTGAAGCCACTTGCTACATAATCCTTGGAGTGGCTACCTTAATTGGGACTGCCACTTTCCAAGCCGTTCTCATTCCTCCGGGAGGATACTGGCAGGATCCTCTTCAAATCCCCTGGCTAATTCGAGTCGTGTTGCTATTGAAAAGCCACATCAAGCCGGAAACATTATAATGACCGGCGCACACCTGTATTTGTTTGCATATCTCAACGGCACGGCTTTCTTCGTCTCCTTGGCCTCAAGCGCGATCGCTGCTATCTCACTATGTCCCCACGCTCTCATTGTTTACTTCTCTCTGTTTTTACTTGGCCTTGCCTCCTGTGTGTTCCTTGTGATTGAATTGCCCAAATCCGGTAAGGTCATAGGAGCTCTCCTGGTGGACTTTATTTTTCCTTGCTCTGCACCACGTTGGCATTCCCCATGATCATGTGGCTCAGGCACATCCGAGTTGTGTACCGAGTTGATGCCACGAGGAGACGGGTCAGCAACATCCCAGGATGAGAGAAATATTCGCATGTATTATTTACTTGAGTTACTCTTGTGGAGTGTGCATGTAATCGATGTTTCCAGTCTTGAGGTTTGCTAGAAATACTCTTCTTTTTAGTTGGATGCAATGGACTCATCTATTCTGTAGCCCATAAAGACCTTTAAGAAGAGCTTTTCTCCTAATACAACTTCATAGAAATGACGCAAGTGGAAATGAAAAGCACCAAGTGACGAATTGCAAATATGAACGTCCAAAGCGTACACGCACCATATGCAAAGAGAAAGATATATCTCTATTTTCCATATTTCTGAAAAGAGGCGAACTATGCGATTCTATAAAACACAACACATAAACACAATTGCAACCCACCACCCGTTTGGGTGGCGGCTGCTGGAAGCGACTCTTCCTCTCGCAAAAGGTTGAGTGTTCGAATCCCGAAAGTGTCGCAGGGGTGACTTAACCAGTGGCACGTATGTGGTGGCTAGGGCGTATTGCCCCTGGGGTTTACTCTCCTATTGTCGGCCGCAAGCGGGAGTTCCCCTGGATTATCAAAAAAAAAAAAAAAAAAAAAAAAACACAATTGCAACCCTTTTTCTAGAAATTACTACTCAACAAAGTAACAGAAAAAAAAATTTAAGAATATAACAAATGCCTAGCTAAACCTTTAAAAACAACTAGATCACGTGGGATCTTCCAATCAAAGATAAGATATCTTCGCGCATTTAAAAAGTTCAAAAAATAAAAACATTAAGTTCAACTATTATATTCTAAATGAAGATCCTAAACTAACTTAGTGGAAGAAGGAAATATCAAAATTCAAAATCCTACATTCATCCAATAGAAGGCAATATACCAAACTTAGGGTGCCCCACATCATTCTCACTTTATTGATAAAAAGCCCAATCATGAGTTTTTAAAATTTTCGTTTGTCTGGCAAAGCATATCTACTACAATACTCTTGGAATTCGGAGCCATCTCTGCAAAATCAATCAAAATATTCTTGCTTTAAGAAAAGATCCCAACCAAACTTCAACAACGATCGTTCAATTTATTCTGTGAATTTTTGGTATTGCAAAATAAATATTAGGTCTATTGTAATTCTTTCAATTTTTATAGCTTCAAATTTCTCTGTCGAAATCTCATCCGTATCTAAATTCAGATCAACATGAGAGGAGCTTTTCTCCAAAATCATCTCTCCATCCTAATTTAAAAAATGCTCACCCTGACATTCTTCCTCGAGCTCAAAATGCTTCAAATCCTCGGGTTCTTGAAAAGGAAATTCAAAAACTTCGACTTCTTGCTCTTGAGGCTCAACAACAGCTAACGGAAACCATAGAAGTGTCAAACTATTTTTAGTTGTTTTAATGGAGGATAATATGAAACTGGCTTGTTTGCACAATAACTCGAGCATCAATTCACGAAGATCGTCTGTCTTGACAGATTTCCCAATTTTATGACACATTCTAATCGGGCGCATTACCTGCTTTTTTTTTCCCTTCAAGCTACCAGCTAAAAGATGTGCTCGTCAATATATGGATGCGTACATGATATACATCTGCAATAAAATCTTTCGGGTTCAAATATCCCAAATTTATCAAATGAAGATCGTAAAATATTTTGCACTTTGTTTTCGATAACATGTTGCATTTAAAAATTTCTTCACGAATAAAGTTAGGAATACTAAAATTAGCCTATACTAGTACACTGCAATACTATACTAAGTTATGTCAATATTCCTAGCGTCTCGCTTACTGCTTCCTTGTGCTGGTAGAACTAACATCTCGAAAACATATCTTGATTCTTGGGCTTTTAAATAAGGTCAAGGACATTCATTTGGATAAAAATTAGTTATCATGCCCGTGCTGCACACGAATTTGACAAATGCAGTTATGTTGTATTTTATTTGAAGTTTCCTATATATCGACATATTTTTCTAAAGATTCCAATAATTACTAAAATGCTGATAGGATTTTTACCGTGCATTTATGACATTCAAATTTATTAACCAAAATTTTATGACAATAAACGAATAATTGCCATTAATCAAATGAATTTACCACCTAAGGGTACATATTAAGTCAATATATCCTTAAAAAAAAAGTGCCCAATGTAATTAAAAGCTGCTTCACCAAATAGGAGCAAATCAAATAATATTGACAACAAACGAAACCACTTGTTGTTTTGCCAATACTACATGAATTCCACCTATTAGGCCGTGTTCTTTTGATGCTTTGATATAATTTTCTGACTAATATAATGAGATTTTTACAAGTAAAAAAAAAAATGCACTTGTCTTCTTAATTTTTTATACTTCTTATCAAATTCTTGTTGAAAGTAAAATGTTGCGTATGTTATTCATGGGATGCCTAACTGATAGCATCCTGAAGTTCATACATAGAGATTAAAATATTAAATTCTTATACTTTTTTTCTGATCTGGGAAGAATAAAACCTTGAAATCACAAGTAGTTGTGCATGACCTTCCTTTTTATCTTGAACTTACTGATTTCCCTAGACGTATCGTACGGCTAGTGTAGTCTTTAAGTTGATTGGATATCCAATTTATTTTCTCTGACTGTTAATATCTCCACTCTCTATTAAAAAAAAATAATAAGTATGCTAAAAGTCCTTAAACCAGTCCCGAAAGTGCAATCATATCCTAAAATTTTCAAAAGATACAATCAAATCATTATGTTAACTCCGTCCAGCTTGACTATTAAAAATGCTGATGTAGCTTTTTTTTTATTATTTCATTTATCCTATGTGAAGTTGACACTACTAAAACATAAAGGATAAGGCTAAAACGACGTCGTTTTGATCCAAATCTAACATTTTAATTTAAATATTAATTAAATTAAAATTTAAAAAAAAAAGGCCGCAGCAAAACCAGGCGAGAGCCAGCCCTTGCTGCCACCCCACCATTGCCGGAAAGGGTCATCGTTGGAAAGGGCTGGCGATGGTGGGACGAGGGTTGGCCGAGGTCGTCGAGCGTTGACCAGTGGCTGGTGACCCGGTCAACCGTGGGCAAGGACTTGCAGGCCCTTTTCATATGTCATTCTATCTCCTAATGGTCATTTTTCGTATTTGGCTTTGTGAGCAATTTCTGTCACCAAATTGATTCCTTATATAAGTGTTTACAAAAGGAAACCTCGTCTAGACAATGACTGTACCATTTAGAATTGATTCCAGTTGCATCAGCCTTCCAGCTGCCTCTTGGTCATCATTAGTGCTACCTTGTCTTGGACAAGTTTTTACCCCAAGTTTTGTGCAGGCTTGCCAAGCGTCTCAAAGATGTTCGGCCTGTACTAGTTAAGCTCAAACAGGCAACATGCTGCATAAAAGATACTGCAGCTGCTGATTGACCGACATGGCTTCTTCTCCATTCTTGCTTTTGCTTGATACTGATTACCACCTGATATTTAATGTTGACTGCAGGATTTTCTTTTAAAAAAAATATACTGTATTCGCTGCCCTCAGACTCAGGGTAGAGTAGTTCGGCGGGATAGATTGTGTGTAGAGCTTCACCGAGCGACCAAGAAGAACAAGCTGCAGTATCCTCAGGACTTTCCTGTATCATTTTGTCACTTGTCGGAGTCAGTTTACTTGAGTTTAGAGATGCAGGGTTCGACCTTAAGGAAAGCGTTACTGATATTTTTAAAGAGTACTGTGCATATGTGCTGACACCCTGAACATGATAGTGGCTTTTTTATAATCTGTCTCATCTACTCGCCTCATTATCTTGAGCCAGTGAAGTTGGTGCCATGAGCGTTTTGTTCACTGTACTCGAACCGCCATCTCAATGAAAGAGTTCCCCAAGTGATGTTGTTCTGCAGTTCATTTTCGTTATTTAGCATGCTCTCTCTCTGTCTCTCCAGCTGAGCAATAAAATCCATCCTTCCGCTATCATTTTTCCTAAAGGTGAAGTTTTAATAGTCGTAGGATATGAGATCTTTAGATTTAAATAGATAATCCATCCCCAAAGTTAGCTAGTAGCTCTGTTATTTAATTTCTCATAACGGTTATATTATTTTTTTAAAAGTAATATGTAGTCGTGACATTCCGATTTTCGATCCATTTTTGGGATTTATAAAGCGTGTAATTGGTCGGTGTGTCTTCAAAGTAAAATCTCGCCCGGAACCCGATCACTTTCGATTATTGTTTTTAAAATTGAGATTTCACTAGAATCGCATTCGATCAAATTTGGCCGTTATTTAGAGCCCGAACTTTGATGCGAATTTTCGGAATTTCGGAAGCAATTTAATTGGATGGTGTCGATATTATTATTATTGCCAACCTCGATATTCTTTCGGGGGAAATGTGAAAAGTGAATTTTTACCATATACGAATATGGATTTGGTAGACCACTCTCATGAGTGTGTTTTTATTAACACAATTTTGGCCAAATCCTAAAATTATTAATTAGGATTTTTCAGAGACCATCGAATCGTTTCTAAGTTTAAATCGTGTCCGTTGAATAGCAATTATTGCAATTTTGACTTATCCCTCTCTCTCTCTCTCTCTCTCCTCCCCCTCTTTCCGCTGGTTCCCCACGTCTGACCACACCACCCCCGCCCCCCTACCTATCTCTCTCTCTCTCTTCCTCTTTCTTCTTTCTTTTTTTTTTTTTTCCTTTTCTCTTCTCCTCCTTCTTTCTTCTTCTCTTTCGCTGGCTTCTCCCTCGACGTTCCTGCTTTTGGTTTCCACTGCCGCTCACCGCCAGGACCAGCCCAGTCGTTCGCACGCCGCCGCCTACCACCTCGCGCCGCCGTCGCCTTGACCGTGCCGCGCCGCCGTCCAAGCCGTTCAGCCGCTCCTCCTCTCCCCTGCTCGCGCGCGGCAACGAGCTCGTCGCCGGTCACGCCCGCCGCTCGTCACCGCCGCTCACCGCCGCCACCCCAGCCCGTCCCTAGCTACGTCGTGCCATCTCCGATCGCCATCCCAGATGTCGCCGCCGTTCACCGCGGGCATGCTCGCCGGACCGAGCTCGCCCTGCCTAGCTCCGTTCGCTGCCGGGACCGGCTCCGCCGTCCACCTCCGATCGTCGCCACTGCTGTCTCAGCTGCTCGGAACAACCCTGACCAGCCCCCACAGCGGCTGTCCTTCGCTGTTTGCCGTTGTCCGCCGACCGCCGAGTCCGAACCGAGCCACCGCGGACCGCCCTCGCTGCCACCGTCGTCCTCGCGCCTTTGTCGGCGTTAACTAAGTAAGTTAACCCCTAATCCCGTGTTTAAGGTGTTAAACTTGCTTAGGGTAGTTTAAATAGTGTTTAGGTTAATATTAGGTTTGTTTAGTTAGGATTGTGTTAATTATGGATTAGTGTTTGATTAATTGTGTTTAGGATATAAGTTATTGATTAGTTTATTGTTAATGATTATTATTACTAAATCATTTATTTTCGGAATTTTAAATATTATTTTATTATTTAATAAATTAATTCCGAATTAAATATTATTATTATATTATTAAATAATTAATTTTCGAAAATTAAATATTATTATTTTAGGAAAATTTTCTAGCGTCAATTATGATGCCAATGTTGGATTTTGCCATATAAATTGGCGTATTTAGAAAATGATTTGAATTATTTCGATTCGAGAAAATATTTTGAATTTTAGAAAAATAAATTATTTTCGGATATTATTAAATAATTAAATTCCGAATTTATTTATTATTATTTCGAAAAATTTGTAATTTCAAATTACTATTTCGGTTTGAATATTGGTGATTTTGCCATGAATTGTCGTATTAAATTGATTTTATGGCAAATTGTTTGATCGAAAGTTTCTGTGGAAAATTTATGAGACTTTTGGAATTAAATTATTTTATTCTGTTATGCCAAGTAATGTTAGTGATGCTTGGTGGTTGATATTCGGGTTTGACATCGAAGTTTGCATTAATGGATTGACTATTGGCATGTGTGACCATTTGGTTTGTTATGTTGCATTGTGTGAGCACTATTCATGAATGCATGGGCTAATTAAAAAAAATAATTGGTCGGAATGCTTATGTGCTCGTGTGTGATCACACGTCGGAGCGCCTTCTTTGTCAGATCGCTTGATGATGCCACGATTTATTGGGGTCTTGTTGTAGATCGCTTGACAATACCCGATTTATCGGATGCCTGGGGATTATCCGGAATACCGATACTCGAATATTTTGTCGCGCCCGAGGCCGGACTTGATGCTCCTTACGGGATACCATCTTACTGTAGATCGTTTGATGTTGCCGATTAGAATGCCGCTTCATCAGAGATTGTTTGACGAGCTGCGCGTTTCAACGGAGCGGACGGAGCCCTCGTTATGTCACGGCCCGAACCCCACCGAGCAGCGACACCCCGACGGGTCGATTATTTAAACGCTGACGGAATGACGTGTGTCGCCCGACCCAAAAGAAATGCGCAAGCGGAAGCATGTAAAATAACCCAAACAATAAAAAAAAAACATGGCTAAAGAATAGATGTTTAAATTTAATAAACACCCAACATTATAAAGCCTTCAATATTACAAACCGGGCAACCCGGCTTCCAAAATCAACCACAATTTTCAAAAAAAGAGGGCAGTGGTTAACAAGCCTACCTTCTCTACAAAAAGGGTACTCAAAATACAGGATAAACTGGTCTATCCTTCAAACCACGTGGTACTCGGGCAAAGATCCCCGGATCCCTCACGGTTGCGGATCCGAAAGTGGTTATATAATAACCGTGAGATGTAGTCTTAATAAGCAACAACCTAAACCTAACCTAGTCTAATGCGTACCCAAACCGGGTCTAACATGCGAACCACCAATAATACAATCAATTTCAGATGAGAGGCTTACCTCGCCTCGATCCACGTGCCAATCCCGCATATTAGTTTAAGCATGATAATGCAAGAATAAATTGTCGCCACATCACGATCACCAGCACACACATTTCTACTCGAAATCAATCAATCAAACCCAGGTACACGCACATTGAACCAATCATCCACACGCACCATCGGTCAATTCGATCAACATCCACATGCTCAACTAGCCAATTCAATCACACTCAAATCACATGCGCATCCATCTAACTTTTCTCACAACTCGGGTCAACACCCCTCGGGTCTTTTCTCCTTTGCTCGCGTCAACACGCCTCGGGCCCGTTCTCGGCCGGCGTAAACACGCCTCGGGCTCATTTTCACTGCGCTGGCGTAAACATGCCTCGGGGCCCTAACTTTCTTTCAATGACCAGCGTAAACCGCCTCGGGTCTAACCTTCCTTTCACAGCCGCGTAAACACGCCTCGGGGCTCAACTTTCTTTCAATGACCAGCGTGTACGCCTCGGGTCAATCATGCCAGCACCGCCACACCCCGTAACCCTCGCCTCGGGTTGGCGACCCTCCCGTCGATCGGGCTAATTTCCCGCGATCAAGTACCGCCCCTTATTTTAAATCGATTCCGCCGATTCATCAAATCACTCATACTCAACATTCAGTCCGAATTCCACGGTCGCCACCTCATTCACCAACCCGACATTCTAGTCGGTCACGCACAATTATTCCTCAAGCACTCCACTCTATTCACCTAATTTAACTAAATTAAAACACCACATAATCTAATTTAATCATAAAATAATTAAACTAAATACACGCCCTAGCCATTCTAGCCCGAATCGGGTCAATTAGATACCCAAAATACTAAGTAGGGTTTAGGAGTCGCCACCAAATTTTGGCAGGGGAAAAGTCTTTCGGGCTCAAAATGGCCCGGGTGAGAAGTTCCGATCAAGGCTGGCGTGGGCCACGGGCAAGGCCGACCGGCCAAAGTGGGCACAATGGCCGATCAAGTGTTTAGTGCGTGGGCGCGGCAAGCTGGCGGGCGTGCCGGGCGCCGAGCGGATGGGCAACGAGTCTGGCTACAGGCGCTGGTACGGGCACCTGGGCGACGGGTGCACGGCACTCATGCGACGAAGCACGGGCACGGCCGGACGAGCTTGGTCGTCGGTTATCGGCGATGGCCGGGCCGGCGCCGGGTCGGGTCGGCTGCGGGCGCGGGCAACCGGCGGCGACGGGCAACCGCTGGCTGAATAGTAGATGTGGAGGGCCGCCTAAAGGGGATAGGGGAGAGAGGGAGAGAGAGGGGGAGGGCCGAGGCTAAGGGCTGCAAGGGGCGGCGGGCCGAATCTGGGCGACGGGCTGGCGCATGGCTAAAGCTGGCTGGGTAGCACGGGCGTGAAGCTGGCAAGTTAGCTGAGCGCGTCGAACGAAGCCGACCGGGCGGTTTACTTAGCTCGCTCGAAGCTCGCAAGAGGGAGACACTGTGTGGAGGGAGAGGCAGGAGGGGGGGTCTCGTTTAATGGCGTAACGGGCGGTTTGGTGACGGGGCGGGGTTAATGGAGCGCGCCAAGCGCGGCTGGCGGCGCCGGGCGCGGCGGGAGGATTTATGGTCCCGCCGTGGAGGGCAAGTGAGGAGGGCGAGCAATGGGGTGGGGCCGGCGACGGGCGGATATGGCGGGTCGGCGGATTTATAAGAAGAAGACGACGGCGCAAGACGCGACGCCGGGCGACAGAAGAAGACAAATGAGCTCCTGGACGAAAAGAAAGCGGTCGGGCCAAGAAGAAAAGAAGAACCAGAAGGAAAGAGAGAGGAGGAAGAAGAAGGAGGAGAGAGAGAAGAGAGGAGAGAGAGAGAGAGTGACAGGGGGAGGGACGGCTGCATGGGTCAGCAGGGAGGGGACGGGCATTGGGGAGGGGTAACATGCGCGCAGGGGGGGGGAGGGAGAGAGAGAGAGAGAGAGAGAGAGAGAAGAAAGTCACGCGGGAGGGGGGAAATCGACCGGGAGAGAGGAGAGAGAAGAGAGAGAGAAAAAAAGAGTTTAAAATTTTAAACTCAATCGCGATCCGACGGACACGATCTAAACTAAAAATCGACTTATTGATCCCGATAAAATTCGGGAAAGAGGCCTAACGGTCCACAATAAATCCCAACAATACCCTAGGGCATATGACCAAAATAAAATAACTCAAACCGCACTACTAGGGAGGTCTACCAGTTCATATTCGCACCCCCGGTTCAAAAATCTACTTTCTCATTATTTTTCGATAACGCCGACGCCCGCCACAATAATTTCGACATCGCCCAATTTATTTCGTTCCGAAACTCTCGAAAATCGATCGCCAAGTTCATGGTATAAATAACGGCCAAATTCGATCGAAAAGCGATTCTAGCAAAATTTCTATTTTTAAAAATAAGAACCCGAGAGTGATTAGTTCCGGCGAAATTCTATTATAAGCGCACCGACGAATTACACGTTTTATAATTCTCAAAAATGGGCCAAAATTGGACTGTTATAGGTTATACCGTAGATCGCCATCTTGCTGCAAATCGCTTGATGTATAGTGGGCCCGAGGGGGCGAATAATTGGAATACGTGTGATGCATAGTGCTTGATTATGGGGTAGAAACTGCTAGGCATGGTATGGGACGTGCCCAAGCGGATTTTGCCTTATAATCGAGACACTCATGACTGTGTTGCATTAATACATGGAAAATCTCGTTAAATGCTTCGAGTATGTGACATATGTATTTTATTAACGTGTGTATCAAGGCGAGGTAAGGATGCTTGTGGTTGTTTATTAATGTCTTTGTTGATGTTATGTTGCCTCGATTCGGGACCCCGTGCGAGTTGGCCTCCTAAGCGGGGCTTAGGCCGTTAACTTATTGGGACTTTTCGTCTCATTGTTGTTGTTAACCCCTTTTTCAGGCCCTTAGCGTGTTGGTGCACCCAGTTTGGTTCGGGGTGTTTGGAAGCTGGTTTTTGGAGTTCGACCTGTTGATGAAGTAGATTAACCCGGCCTTTGTCTTTTGCTGGCTTTTTGTGGAAAATGCCCGGAGTGGGCTTGTAAGTTTGTTCAGGGATTAGTCAAGTGAATAAAAAATGGCTTTTGTTATGTCTGGTTTTCCTCTACTATCCCCTGATTTGATTTTTGTCCGGGTTTTCTTTGTGTTAGTCGTCGTTTTCGGCTTGCGTAATTCAAAGATAAAAAGAAATGGGTTGGCGACGAGTCCCTGGGTCGTCGCGATCATAATGACCATAGCGGGATGTCGAGTGTCCTTAGGGTTCGAGGCGTGACATAGTTCGTAGGAGTTCCTGAATCTTTTGGTTAAAGCTTTAAGATTAAAAGCAAATGAATTATTATAGCATTTAAAAGTGATTGGTTTCAAGGTAGTTAGGTTCCAAACTAGAAATTGAAATCTATCCTATTAGAGCCAATTCTCAGTTTTGGAGACTAGAACCGAACCATTCCTAAGATTGGCTTGGAACCTAGCCAGCCAGTTTCAGGGTAAACCTTGGAACCGGCCTCCGTTTTCTCTCTTTTTTTTTTTTTCTCATTCTTAGTTTGAGGAAGACATTATAGGGACGAAGCTATGTTTCATCCTTCACAAGAGATCCAAGTATTCGCTTCTAGCAAGCCAATCCCATGCGCCCAGTAAGGTTTAAAATGTTGTTGATGATTGTTATCCACAGCTATCAATCATGATATCCAGAAGAATATGCAATTCCATTCGCCTCAACTATCAGATCATGCAATGACTTTTGAAAAGTAGATCCAAACCTAGAGGTTGAGGGGTTCTAATAAGTAATCAGATGCATTGATATAAGTACAAGAACAAGTTCCTCGAATATCATATCACGACATCTAAACTATAGGTGAAAGCATTCAAAATTTCAAACTGTTCAGATACCCAGAGCAAAAGAAACAAAAACTTCCTTCTGCTTTATAGATTTTACTTAATGCTGAACGAAAGAGAAACTTCTGTGAAGTTTGTTTCGGCCAAAAGAAGACGCAGCCAAAGAACAACACATCCAACTCACAGCTATTGTCAAAACCCTACCAAATTTCTTATAGGCTTACACTGTTTTCACTATAGATAGATCATAGATATGAATTTCACACGAGGAAAGGAAACTTCCACTCCAAATTAGACAAGAACCTCTGCCAACTCTACCACACTGGCTCCCATACTCACTACTCACAGCATTAACAAGTCGCAGTAAAAAAAACACCGAATTCCAAAAAACCCTATTTTCACTCCTCAGAAGTTAATGCTCTCGAAAAGTCAGTCTTCGAGTGGCAAAAGTTCTCCAGCTTTAATGCTATGATCCGAAAAAAACTTGAGAGCTGCTAGCATGACCGTATGACAGTGTGACGGTCAAAAGCCGTACTGTCATCTTGGAAAATGGATGTTAACCCTCAGCCACACATTTTCCATCAGAGAAAAAGCGACCAATGTTTTGTTTGGAAATTTCCGCACGCTTGTGTTAGAGAAAGGAAAATTTTGTGATCGGGTCCTGAAAACGCTTGCATAACCGTACCGTCATCTTGGAAAATGGATGTTAACCCTTAGCCACACAATTTCAATCAGAGAGAAAGCGAACAGTGTTTTGCGTGAAAATTTCCACACGCTTGTGTTAGAGATAGGAAAATTTTGTGGTTGGTCCCTAGAAAACGCTTGCATAACATCATCTTAGAAAATGGATGTTAACCCTCAGCCACACATTTTCCATCGGAGAAAAAGCGACCAGTGTTTTGCTTGGAAATTTTCACACTCTAGTGTTAGAGAAACGAAAATTTTGTGGCTAGGTCCCTAGAAAACGCTTGCATAACCGTACTGTCATCTTGAAAAATGGATGTTAACCCTCAGCCACACATTTTTCATCAGAGGGAAAGCAAACAGTGTTTTGCGTGAAAATTTCCACACGCTTGTGTTGGAGAAAGGAAAATTTTGTGGCTAGCTTGTGACCGTCACAATGTCGGACAGTCATGCTAGTCGCTCCCAAAATCTTGACCTTATCCCGACACACCAAGCTCCTCAATTTGAGGAAATTTAGCTCGGATACCATTCCACGAAGACATCGAAAACGAAACCAACGTAAAGAGTACCTCGGAGTGCAGAGGAGAGTGGCCAATTGCCAATGAGATCGAGATCGAGCCGCTGAAGTGGGAGAGTGAGTAACTGGGGCGGAGAAATGAGAGAATGAGAGAGAGGCGGCAAGGCAGTAAGGCATCAGATAAAAGGGAGAGATTAACTTTGTGTTAACAGTGAACCGGTTGGTTCAACCCTGGAACTTGTTTGCCAAGGCCGATTTTTGGGTAAAATCGATCGGTTCAAGGTATAGAATCAGAACCTTATTGGTCATGGCGGTTCCCAATCTTTTTATCTGAAAATCGAACCAATTTCTGTGTGAACTAGTTTGGAACCATTTCCGGATTGGACCGACCCAATTGGTTGCTCCTAATAGCATTTGTCTAATTTATGATTATGGAAAACTCAATTGTCAATTGCATTAAAGAGGAACAAGTGATGAAGAACCCACTAATGACTCACCAGTTAATAGATATTGATTTAATCTTCTTGACCATAATGGGGATAAGTGTAGAAAAGGGCTTTAAGTTTGGGCATTTAGTCAGTTGAAGAGTTAGTTTTATTTTAGCCACTGATGACTTAAATTCTTTTTAAAAAAAGAAGAAGCTCTAATCAGATTATTGAGTTCGCTGTTAGTGGAATTCGGGCATTGAAATTCTTATGCTTCACACCGTTTTAAGTAGAACCCGGCGGGTGTAGTTATGATTTATCGAAACCGCTGGGGCTGTTTCGATATTACACCCACCAATATTAACAAAAAAAATTCAGACCACGAATTACTGGCTAAGGATTAATTACACTTGTTCGATTGATTTAAATTAGTTGGGGCGGTCTTCCCCAACCATTTGAATTTGTTTCTACTGGATAAATCATGAACAATGACTCGTCTAATTACATTTTGGTTGACTATGGCACTATATATATATATATATATATATATATATATATATATATATATATATATATATATGATGTTTGCATGTTCTCTACTCCTACTTCCATCGGTCATCGATCAACGAGCAAAGCCCCTTCTCCTCCATTTCCCCTGGCCAAAGTATGGACCCGCGGCTTCAACTAGCAATAGCTAATGATGATGTTGCTGAGCTGCATAGGTTAATTGTGGAGGAGCGAAACCTCTTACATCATGCATCTGAGGACCCCTTCCCAAATACTCCGCTACATGTCGCCGCAGCTGCTGGGAAAACCCACGTGGCCATGGAGATAGCCATCTTGAAGCCGTCGTTCGCTCGGAAGCTGAATCCAGAGGGTTACAGCCCCATGCACTTGGCTCTGCAGCACGAGCATTATCAAACCGCTAGGGCACTGATGACCCTTGACCCCGAATTGATTCGAGTCCGAGGACAAGGCGGGATAACCCCTTTCCATTATGTTGCCGGGAAAGAAGGAGACGATGAACTGGAGCTCCTGGCCGAATTCCTATCCTCTTGCAGGTCCTCCATCGAAGACTTAACGAGTCGATGCGAGACTGCAGTTTACATTGCCGTCAAAAACCACAAACTCAAAGCTTTCAAGGTTTTGTTTGGATGGCTTAAGCGAGTCCATCTGACAAAAATCTTGGATTGGAAAGACCAAAATGGTAGCACTGTCTTACATATTGCTGCATCCGAAGGACAGTCCAAGGTATAGTTAATCGGTTTCGTGATTATTCGTGCTTTTGTTGTTCGATCCTTCAATTGGACAAAATTTTATCCAGGAACATATATGATGGTATTAAGTACATGGTTTTACAAAACATTCAGAATGAGGAGATTTGAACGGGATCACGTTGTTTGGTATCTTTTGGTGGAGAGAAGAAAAGGAAGTAGGAGAGATCGGATATCACTCCTTCCCTACCAATCTTCTACTTCCGCTTCTCTTTTTGACAATTTTCCCGTGCACATGGTCACGGGGGTAGGCTCTACCCTAGTATCGAATGCAGTTTTTACACAGGTGGATCCATCCATTTATCTTTATTTGTTTCCTTAGTGATTATTCTAATCATTTCATTTCTCTGAAAATCACTCACCATCCAAACATATAATAGACTTTTTATGCCATTCAGATGGGTTGTAAAAATTAGGTCAACAAGTGGTGCTTTTGTATAGTGATTACATGAGTATGTAGATTGTTTTTGTTGTTTTCATTTAATTCAATATATACATTTTGGCATGTTTGAAAATCCAATTAAGTATTAAAAATTAAAAATTTAGCACTGAATGAGATTAAATTTGTATGATAATCCTAGTTAGTGTTTGACTCAAAAGACCCAATTCAGTTTAAACATTCACTTAATCTAGTAATCGATATAATTGATGGTAATCAAAATCTTCCCCATCAACTGTTATAAACCTATCAATAGTAATCGCAATGATATTTGGGAAGAAATTAATCATATTCAATGATGTGTTTGCAAAATATTTTTATTTCTTTTTTTTCAATTTTATCAAAACAAGCCGATAGTTTCATTTAAAAATTGCTAATGCGAAAATTTTAAAGTCTTGATGCTTCTAATTTGACTTCATTTTAATTGGCCTAACAATGTATTGATTGGAGGATATAGTTATTCAGAGTTCATTTAGCGGAGAGAAACGTATGATGAAAATTGTTTCCCATCGAAACCCAATAAAACTCGGTTTTTAGTGAGCTCTAAATCTAAGTTGGACAGTTTGGAAGAATAATTTCCTTTCAACTCTTTCCACCATAGTCACTCCTACCTAACACAACAATAACTTAATTCATTCTTCTCTGTTCTTTTATTTTATCTATTGATTAGTAAAATTTCTTTTGAAATCAGTCCACCCGACCATATTGTATAAGATAGAAGCTAATGAAATGGAAGCTAACAAGGACAATCAACACAACCATAAAATAATCACTTTGTGGATAGGACAAATACTCCTTGATCAGTTGAATCTTTTGCATAGTGGATATAAATGTACTTGTGTAAGATAGTCTCTCTCTTCATAACGAAAAGGACCCATATACAAAATGCAATTTAATTTTAAACCTTTCAGTTGACATGCTTAAGTCGTAATTTTTTATGAGATATCATAGTTATTGGGGTCATTACTTTTGTGGATTCACCTATGTTACAACTTACTGGGGCATTTTCTGCCAATGAGGCATCCGGTCTAGTGGCTGGTGGGGTGGGGTGGGGTGGGGACGCTGATGTCTGGGGTTCAAACCCCGGTAGAAGCAAAAAATAAATTAGAATTACTTGGGCAATTTCTGGTCACGTGAATGATTTTGGGTGAAAGGACTAAATCGCAGTTTTGAAAAGAGTTAGGACTTCGTTACATTGGTTGCGATGATGACATTTCATAAATATAATTAATCAAACATTTTCACCTTGTACATCGGTCAATACATCACTACCATCATTCAAACTTTATATGGCATGAGCTCATTTTGTGCACAATAGTAAAGCTTTGTGATAAAGCAGTGAATGAAATTGAAGGGATACATACTTCATTTTGTTCCCTTTGCATTTCTTCTAGATCATCACGCTGTTGATTGGGCATACGAATGTAAATGCAAAGAACTTCCAGGGTGAGACAGCTCTGGAAATCTTCCAAGCGAATCCTAGCGGCGGTCCAGATGTTGCGAACATGCTCCACCGTCAGGGACGTCGAGCAAGACGTCTTCTTCCTACCCTATCCCGTTCACAGTTTTTAGCAGGGAACTAACTACCTTGGAGGAGTGTGTAAATTGTTTCAAAATCCAAGATGAATCCACTCGCAACACAATCCTTATAGTGTCTACTTTAATTGCGGCTATCAGTTACCAAGCTGCTCTCACTCCTCCGGGAGGATACTGGCAGGATTCCTCTTCAAATGCCCCAGCTAATTCCACTGTGGTTACCGCCAATTCCAGTAGCACTGCTCTTGGAAAACCACATCAAGCCGGAGACATTATCCTGCGCGGTTCGAATCTATATTTTTACACGATCTACAATGGCATGACCTTTTTCACCTCGATTGCGGCAATCTGGGCCACCACTTTTACACTAGATGCCACGGCCATCCTTGTCATGGCTTACAACTTTTTGCTTTTTAAACCTTATCTGCGAAACTTACATTATTAATTTTTCAATCCAAATGCCGGGAACCGATGTGGTGGAATTTTTTAGGTTCCTTAGGCTCGCCATCTTGTTTCTCCCCATGTACTTGGCGTTGAGGCCCATGAGAGTTCGAGAACGAATGGATGCCACATGGAGACGCGTCCAGGATCGAACTGTGGATTGAAATTAATTTCGCAAGTATTATTTACTATAAAAATTCTTGTCGCCGGTGTATCTAATCTATGTTTCTTGTCAGGTTTGCAAGAATCAAACTTTTTATTAGTTACATGTAAAAGAACTTTAATCTTGCTTGAATTCGGGACTCCAAATAGCTTTTCTCCTAATTCAACTTTATAAAATGGTGCAATAGAAACGAAAAGCACTGAGTCGCAAATCGCAAAAACAACCGCTCAAAGCTTACGCCCACAAAACACAAAGAGCGGAATCTCTTGATTTTTTTGTATTTCTAACAAGAGGCAAATTGCCTGGTCCAATAAAACACAACAAATAAGCACGGTTGCAACCCATTTCCTAGAAATCACAACCCAAAAAAAGAAATACTGAGAATATAACAAAACCCTAGCTAAACGTAAAAGAACAACTAGATCTTATGATATCTTCCAATCAGAGGTAAGATATCTTAACACATTCAAAAAATAAAATTAATAAAAACAGTAAATTCAAATATTCTATACCAAATGAATGTCCGAAATTTTATCAAAGAAGGAAATATCAAATTTCATGGTATTTGGTGATCCTCTCCTAACCTACTTGGACAGTTCTATGTCCTTGTATGGTCTAGAGATGGGTTAGGCTTTTAGGTTGTATTTGGTGATTCGAAAAGTTATACATTTCCTTACTTTTACCAAAAAAAAAAAAATTTCATAATCCTAAATTCATCAAATAAAAGACGTAATTCCAAACTTGAGGTCCCCACATCATCGTCACATCACTGGAAAAGAATAGCTCAACCTCGAGTTTTTAGAATGTTGGGTTATCTGATAAAGAATATGTGCTACAATCTACTTGAATTTTAGAATTATATTTGCAAAATCAATCAATTTCTTGCTTTAATATAAGATCCCAACCAAACTTCGACCAATTTTGGATATACTGTTATTCTTTCCATTTTCTATTGCTTTAAATTTTTCCACCTGAATTTCTTTGTGATTGTGCTACCGATTCCTAATATAGATGAGTTCTAGATTTATGTATTATAAAAGTTTTTCATTGCATCAATAAAATATAACACAAATTCACCCGTGAAGTATAAATGCAAGGACAACGTCTCAACTTTTTATCACATACTACGGCGGTGGTCAAGATCATACCTTGCATTGCAGTATTTCAATATTTATATCCTGTCGTAGATATGAAGAGTGCAATGCTAGTGATGCTCTGTTTGAGGACAACTAAGACTTAGGCGGTATAAGTTATTTGACGAAGTATGCATGATAACTATTCGAGGACAAATTGGATTTCTTGCTCACCCTGATGCTAACATATGATTTCTTGGAAACCCTTATTAATGTTGGTTATTTTGTCCTGTTCTCAGTGAATTTGGGCAAAAGGAGGGAAAGGGGATGAGACTGGCAATGCCGCAAAAAGATCTGCGCCCAAAGAGCTACTGCCGCTAGAGCTCAGAGTTGAGGAAAGGTACGTATTTTGCCATACCACACCTTTTTTTTTAAGTGGCGTGGGTAGAATTCCTTACTTATGGGTTGCATCAACCTTTGACTGCCGGGTATGACTCCATGTGTGGAGCATCACTTGAATTGGATTGTTATAGGTATCGAAATCCACAATGAAATAGATCGATAGTGACTAAAATATGTTTTAAGGTTGAATTATTTGGGTTCAAGCGAGGTGGGCTTGGCAAAAAGGCGTTCTAGTTAATACGAATGGAGAGATGATCGATGGCTTATAAATTGCCTCTACCTCTATGAGTTTCGTGAACAGACCCAATCATTGTGTTGTGAAAATATATGGGACAAGCAAATCGGATAATAGACAGAAGGAAGGGAATAAATTGGACATGGTTTAGTTCAAATATCAATAATACCTGCGTCCACAGAGAGAATAGCGCATAATTTCAATGTAGAAATAAAGTAATACAACGGATATTACAATCATTTTGAAGACTCCAATACTCTCTTGGTGTTTCCTAACGTCCAATTACACTCAATATCACACTCAATGTTTAGCCCCTTATAATTTCTATTGAAATCTCACTCAAGAAATTACACAAATTCTAGTCACAAGAATTTAAAATGGCTTTCAACACTTAGGCGTCTTTCTCCCATCCCACTCCCGAAGAAGAGCCCAGGGTGTAAGGGAACAAAATTCAGCCCTCTGGGACACCAAAAAGAACTCGGCGCTACAAGCCACTCTTTCTCCTCCTCTTTAAATAATGCTGAAGGTACTCCTCTTCATGATTAGAATAATGGAAGGAGACAAGCAAAGCTCATAAATTTTTCCTGACCTTCTTCTATTACATGCGGCTAAGATTGATCTTCCATGTGTGACCAAATTTTGTGGGTCCCTTCATTTAATACAAAAGATAATGGTCTCCATCATTGTAGAGCAACTTGTGGTAGTCCTCCATCGACAATTGGAGTTGTAAACTTTCCCCGTGCTCACCATCAACAATTGGAGTTAGCCGATAAAATTGTCAACTTGGCCAACTTCAATAATTTAGTCGATTGTCTGCATGCGGGTTTCGTCTTGCTCAAATTTGAAATATATTTTAACACATTGGCTCATGAATAGCTTGATTGTAGGCTTACCTCCGCATGTTGGCAACCTGTAAGATTGCTATTTCTCCTGACGTTGCTGAACCATTTAACTCAATTTAAAGGCCTCTCACACAACATGGTCTAACTGATGGCGAGGTACTAATCTCGATTTTTTTTTGGGTGCCTTCTCTTAAAAAGAAGCAGAGCCATTAATCTCAGATTTGGTGCAGATATGTGTCATTGGAAACATCTGTCCAGAAACTCCAGATGAAGTTTTTGCTATTGTTCCGTCCTTGAAGGTACTCCATGACCATGCTTTAAGATTTTTAGCTCACCATGGACAATTTTCGATGTGGCTGGTATCCTGCATTAGTAGAGAAAATTTCGAGCACCTTTGTTCAAATCTCTTTTCATCCCCTGAAATGCTATTCTTTTTCTTGTTCCAGTAATGGAGAATTTGGCTTGTGATGGATAATTGTGAGAATCAAGCACAGTGAAACATGCTAATATCTTTCTGAAAGAACTGAATGCAAGTTCCGAGCTTTGAGTCAACATTTTAAATTTGGGATTCATTCGGTTCCTTTCATGACAGATCTTTTGATTTGATCACCAGTGAAAAGAGCTTAAGATGTTATCCAACTAGAGGTATCCAAGTTTCGACTTTTTGTTTACAATGCATGTATGGGTAGTGTGTGTATAAATATTGTCGCGACCGACCTCCCTAGCTTTTATAACGACATAAAAAAAAAAAAAGGGGAGTCTCGCCTCAAGACGTGCTAAGTCTAGGTTCGGGACTTAACTCGAGCTCTCCCAAACCTATATCATATCGCGACTTACGGTTTAAGTGTTTAACATGCAAGTAGTTTATACCAAAGAGTCGCCACTAATCAATTTGGGGTGGGTCGATTAGAAACCCAAATAAGGTGATGGGAGAATCACCCTATTCCTGCGAACTAGAGATTAATTGAGTTCGGGGACTTTGTTACACTAATTGTATAACTAATGCCCCTTTGGTACCTTTTTACCTTATTCATTTTTTTAAAAACATTTGTCGGGTAATTTGGATTGATTTTAGAATCTTTCTTCTAACATATGAGGTGATCAAGCGAGTGTATAATAAAAAATGATCAACAATCAAAATAGACATGCAACCCTAGGTTCTAATCCTAACTAATAATAATAATAATCTGAGGAAGAGGAAAAAAAATATAAATTTTTTTAAATTTTTTTAAATAATTTTTTAAAAAATAAAACCGAGTCGGTCGAGGATCCGGTCAATCGGAACCGACCCGGTCAACGAATTCGACCTAAAGCGTTGACCGGGTCGAACCGGTGATCTGGGTCGGTCGGAACCGACCCGGGTCAACTAATCCGACCCGGGGCATTAACCCAGTCGAGTTAGTTGATTCGTGCCTAAACCGACCAGTTAACAAACCGACCTGTATGTTAACTGGGTCGGGTCGGTTGATCTCGGTCGAGTCAACCCTGCGCACAAACACGCGGAGACACCGCAAAATCTAAAATCGACCTTTCGCTGACCGACCTGCATCGACGCCGCCTAAAAATTGGCCCCCCGGAGATCGCCCCGAACTTCGCTGCTCAATTGGGTCGCCGCCGACCACCGTCACCGGCCACGGTGACGAATTAAAGACCGACCTCTTTGAGGCATTTTGTCGAACACCTAGCGCACGTGACCAAAACAGAGACGTTTTGGCCTGTTCCGAGACCCCGTCGTCCTCCGGTGACCTGTCCTTACCTTCGGCGACGACGCATTTTAAGGGGGGACGACGGTATGGGCGGGATTCGCGAAATGGCCCAAAGAAGTCCTACCACCAGGACACCAAAACAGGGCAAAACAAGGACTTGGGCCACAGGAGGAAACTCACTTGCAGTCGGCGGTAGCGTCTGGGAAGCCACATGGCTGGTCGGGGGCGGCAGCAGTGTTACCTAGTTCTCCCTCACAGCCTCGGCGTGACCTCGATTACACTATGAACTCTCTCTTTTCTCTCTCTGTCTCTCGTACTCATTTCTCTCTCTAATGGCCTACCGGGCCTCTCTCTCTCTCTTTGGCTATATGTAGCCCGGATGGCGATGGTGCCCCCCTGCTCTGTTGCGCCTACTTGATGATGACGGCTTACACCGCCTACTCTAACCCGCGACTTTCAGCGGTCATTGAGGCCCGATGCATAGGGGGCAGTTGGTGTGTGAGGCGGGGAAGAGAGAAGAAGTAGAGATGGTCCCAAGCTTTTCGGGAGGATGGATCGCAATTAACGCTAGTTCCATTGGCGTGTTTATTCGGGTCTTTGTTTAGCCAGAGATAGTGACGGGTGAGATGGCCGTCGTCGTTCGTCACTCTATAGAAGGGAACAAGGCAAAACAAAGGAAGAGAAAGCGATTGTTGGTGGGGAGAAAGAAGGAGAAGGGAAGCTAGGCGGGTTTGGGCTAGCCATGAAAGTGGACGAGGAAGAAAAGGAGAAAGAAGAGAATGGGGCTGGGCTCGCACAAAAGGGGAAAAAAGAAACAGAGGGCCGAGGCCCGTCTTTGGAAAAAAAAAAAAAAAAAGGGTCGTGTCGGTCGGCCCCCGACGGCCGCCCCAACTCGGGTTTTTTTTTTTAAATTCTAATTGACCTTATTAATACAAATGGGCTTAATTTCTATATGCAATGCATTTTAATAGAAATATTTTATTTTTTTTATTTTAAGAATTAAAGAAAAGTAACTCCTAAATTTTGTGTAATTAATTTTGAGCAAATTAAAATAGGTGTCAACAATCGCCCCTCTTTGAATGTGAACTCGCAGAGATTGAACTCGTAAAGGTTACATCCAAAGATAAAATGATACCTAAATTTGGCCCGTGCATGCGATAAGATGATGCATGTTAAAGCAAATAAAAAATATACAGGGTTACTTACCTTGCCGAAGGGTAAAGTAATTCGATAGTTTATATCATGTGTTGAGGACTCGAATCTATCTTCGGTCGCCTCGATTGGATTTCATTCATTTAGGACTCGAACCTACTTCGATCGCCTTGACGAGAGAAATTATTTGTCTAGGACCGAACATTTCTTGATCGCTTTGATTTGGAGAAATCGCTTGCCTAGGACCCGAACCTATCTTGGTCACCTTGACTAGATTTCATTTGTCTCGGACTGAACCTACCTTCGGTTGCCTCGACTAAGGAAATCGCTTGCACAGGACCCGAACATATCTTGATCGCCTTTGACCTGGATTTCGTTTGTCTAGGAGCGAACCTTTCTTTGGTCACCTAAGTACCGCATCTCATAAGGGGTACCTGAAAAGACTTGATGTAAATAGAGGGAGTTAATCCTATGCTCGGGAGGGTACCATAATAATCGTGGGTACATGGTGAACAAAGTGGTCAATCCAATATTAAGTTGATGAGCGGAGGGGTCAATCCAATGTTCGGAGGTTAAATAGAAGGGTCAATCCTATGTTGGAGGGTATCATAACCATCATAGATACATGATTTTTGGAACCAGGCATGGGTAGAATATACTTACCAGGCACGTTTTTGCCTCTTAAGGGCATATCTCTTGTCGACAAGTTTTTCTTTGTGCAAACACATATGCATTCATTGGAGAAATAAACAACTCGAGGCTATTTTAGAATATCATAGGAAATATCTTGGCCAAGAAGCCAAGATGCTTTTCTTTTCAAAGGAACACTTCTTTTATCTTCCGGGTAGTTTGAAAAGAAATCATAATTTTGAAACTGGGCATGGGTAAAATGAACCTACTTGGGTATGTTCCTGCTTCTTAAGGATATGTCTCTTGTCAAACAAGTTTTTTGTGCAAACACATACGCATTCATTGGAAAAATAGACAATTGAGGCTATTCGGAATATCGTATGAAATATCTTGACTAGCAAGTCAAGATGCTTTTCTTTTCAAAGGAACGCTTGGTTTACCTTCCGAGTAGTTTGAAAAGAATTCGATGACATACCCGGGTTTTTTACCCGGAGGTTTGATGCATCATCTACTGAATACCCGACCTTTTTCGGGACATCACTCTTGGGATGATAATGGGGTTTCTCTAGCACACGAATTTTCGTGTTCTATCACTAGGGTTTAAAACTCTAAGCTATCAAAGGCGATTAGCACAAACATGCATTACTTTATCAAGGATAGACAAGCTAGGCTATTCCGAATGCACATTTGAAAGTTCATGCAAAATAATTTTGCCATGTTTGCATCACCAAATATCCACCGAGGGTAATTATCAATTGAGACAATTTTTGCTTGCAAGGTGAATTCCTCGAGATGCTGAGCAGAGACCTTCAGTCATAATGGACTTTCCCTCACTCTCATTGAAAAGGATTGTTTGTCCCGTCCATTAATGCGGAATATCAAAAACACTTAATGACCGCTATCATATCAACAAGGGTCTGAGTTTTCTCGTAAGCAGTACGATGCTACCAATTTGAGAGGTTTTCCTCAGAGTTGTAATGTAGGCTTGGTCAATAGCTTAACAAAGGAGATTGTCCAAGTCAAGACCATGAAAGAAAATATTCAACAATTATCTCCAGGTTTGCAAGTCAAGAACCCTACAAAAGAGGTAGAAGTAGTCTTGCTCGCACTTCCTTGAGCGTTGTTTATGAACATTTGAAATTCCACGTTAAATCAAGTGTCCTAGTAAGAAGAAACTTCACGAGGAATGTAACGTGGGCTTGGTTTACAGGTTGAGGAACAAAATGATCGTCGGCTCAAAAATGTATGTGAGGATGAAAATTGGTGATCATCTTGGCATTGTCACGATCTTCTCTCCTTTGTCATGATCCTTTTGGAAAACTCCCTAGGTAATCCTGTATTTTAGCTTCTTTGATAACGTTTTCTTGAGGAGCTTCTGCATTAAGTATTTTTTTGGATACCATTCGATATCTGTCCCAATTGCTTTCTCAAGAATAGATTTCTCTTCATCTATCATGTGGCAGATTTTTGTCAAAACAGAGTTCTTAAAGTAGGAATTTGCATCGAAGAAGAACTCAAGTTTAAGCCCTTTGGGGTCATCTATTCTACACCACTTAATATCTTTGAGATATTTGAGAGTGCCTTCATCATGCTCAGAGATCTCTTCAACTAAAACTTTATTGTTTTTCATAGCGCTTTACCTAGAAATTAGGGACTCCTTTCTCTTCATCTTTTCATCATTTTTCTTCTTTTCCTTTTTCTTTTTTCTTTCATTGTTGTTTTTATTCATGAGCATTGACCTTATTTTGACCAGGCACACCGCTTTTTTCATACCCCTAGTTTTCAGCATTTTTTGCTGCTCTTTTGGTGTTGTCGGACTGGACTAAACAAGTTTGAACAGAATAATGTTATTAGGCTCCCGGAGTCTTCATCTTGATTCAAGTACTTTGGACCTGATGCTCAAACCGTGGTGACTTTTATCTTGCTCCGGTATAGGAGATGATCACCAACTGGGCTTGTATGAAATGAAATCATTTGGCTCAATTGGGCTAGCAAGAGATATAAGTGTATGAGATAGAAGAAGAACTACTCTTCGTCATCCTAGGGCACTTAAATTATTGTGAAAGTTCATCCGTAATAAAAACATTCAAAGATTAATGCAAGTGAGAGTAAGAAAATTTCTATTCATCTTTTTCACCTTGTGCGAGCTGTTGCGGCTGATGATCATAGAAAATTTTAGATATTACAAACTCCTCATCATTCTTGTCTTGCTCAGCTCCTATGTGAAAACATCACTGTTATCAATGGCATGTTGGCACTTTGGACAGGTTTTAGTTTGCTGCTCCTCTTTTGACAAAGCCTTCTTAGCTTCAACTGTCTGGCTTTCGATGGTGTGCTTGTCTTGGAGGATCCATCGAGGACCACCAAATTCGTGGAAATCGACGAGAGGTCGAAACCATGTGGGCGGTGATCGAAAGAGAGGGACGCTCTTCCTGCTCCCTCCGAATTTGAATCCTCCATGTGACGCCGATTTACCTTAAGCTACCCCAATGTGGGGTAGTTCTTGACAATGGTAATTTACAAGGAACCTTCGAGTATATGGGCTAAAAAATGGTCAAGCAAAGAATCAAGGATAGTGTATGGGCTCAAAAATGGTCAAGCAAAGGATCGGAAACAAGTGTATGGAGTAGAGAAATGAACTGCCTCTCATCATTTCGGCTATCGTACCTTTATGAGAAATCTCTTTACCTTATATAAATGAAACCTTTTCGCTCATCTTGTAAGGGTTTGATACTTAAGAATGTGTATAGATGTCGCAACCCTAAAAAATCAGGTTTTTCGATCTTAGACTAATGGATTACTAGATCAATTAAATTAACTAACCTAGCTCGAATTCTCCCAAGCTCTACCAATTCGTAACTTAGGTCTAATTGTGAGCATGCAAATATTTTCAATGGGAGTCACCACTAATCATTTAGGGTAAGTTGATTAGAAACCTAAATAAAATAGCGAGAGTACTATTTTATTTTCGCGAACCAGAAATTATGAATTCGGGAACTTGGTTACGTTATATTCCCTAATGCCCTTTAGGTACCAATTTCAGAAAAAATACTCAATTTGACAATTTTGATGAATCTTGACTTAAAGTTCAAAGGTGCAAAAATTTTCTCTTTTTATAATTTTTACGTATTTAAATGAAAACTAACCTATATGTAATGGCGTGCAAAAAAATTGACATGCGATTAATGCAACCTAATATGCAAACTATATATCATGCGACGACGTGACCTATTTCTAATGACGGACATATTATTTATTATTTTTTTATTTTTTTAATGAAATTCGAAATTAAAATCAAGTAAAAACTATAGTCGCTAAGTTTTTGAATTAAGTTTCAATCAAGCCCCGACGGATCGATCCTAAAATTCAAAATACCCGCTATGGAAATAACTCTATCTAAAGCCTGATAGATAGATTTATTTCCACGTGTGCGGTTGCGGATTAGGAAATTTTCCTAATTGATCACATCTTGAAAAAAAATTAGATATCTCAAAGATTTTGGATATATTCAAAGGATTTTGAAAATTCTAACCCTATCCAAATTTGAAAAAGTAACAGATATCCAAGATTTCAAAAAAAAAAAGAAATAAAATCCTAATTGGAATAATGCCTATTATTTAAATATGCAAAGTTAGACATCAATAAGCGCGAATTAAGCAACAAAATATTTAAATCGAATCAGGATAAGATATTTACCTGATTTGAGGATTTCTTTCCAAATTTGAATCGTGCTTGATCGGAATTGCGACGGGCGGTGCGTCGGGAGTGTCGACGCAAGGCGTTGGGGCAGCTTATCGGGCCCGTTTCCGGTGATGATGAAGAACTGGACCGACAAGAACCTGAACCAATGAGCAGCGGTGAACAACTTTCAGTTTGGATCCTGGCGTGTAGACTTGTGCGGCTAGACCATCACCGCGACTAAGCGTAACTGGCGAAGAGTGTCTTCGGAAGAACCAGCACTCGGCAAAGGATGAACTGTTGTTGTGTTTGCTGGAAGAATTGTCAGGAATCTTTAGTGAACCTGCAAAAATCGAGAAAAGTAAGACTGTTGCTGGAGCTTGTTGTGAGTACTGCTTGGCATCATGCAGTGAGCCGGTGGAAGGGGACGATTACTGGTGTTGGACAGAAGTCGGGATCGCGACTGGTCATGGACAATGCTGCCCAAAAATTGCTCGGAATTCGCCGGCTTCTCACTTTTTCTTTTCTGGCTTTTTCGTTCTCTCCCTCCTTTGACTTTTCTTTTGCTTTTTCTTGGCTTTTCTCCTCTCCCCCAAAGACGTCCAGGCCTCCTCTCTGACTTTTCTCTTTTGGCTTCTTCTTTTCTGTCCAGAATGTGGAGACCTCCTCTTGAACGAAGCCCGCCCTTGGACGTAAAGCCTCCGACATCTCCGAATTTTTGAATCGAAAATTCACCCTCCCTCGAAAGACATAAGCATATATTTATAGTATAAACCTAGGTCAAATAGCCGGGTTTTCTAGTCCTAATGGGCTTAGGCTTGGGCTTAGGCTTTAATTTTCATTTAATTCCAAATTGGCTGAATTAATTCGGGCTTTTATTCAATTAACTTGATGGGCTAATTTAAGCTCAAATTAAGACAACCGAGCCCTTTTACGTGTGATTTTTGGCCCATGCTTTCCGAGTGAGCGAGTATTATTTGATGCCCGAGCACGATTTATAACGATGAATTTTGAGCTCGCTTACCACCCGATCCGATGCGAAATGCAGTTAATCTATATGACCCTAAACTTTATGCTATGTGACTCATAATATTTTTGTTCGGGGGTTAAAATTTAATCCCTAATTTTCTATGCAATTAACCACTAGATAATGCTACCGAAATTTAGGTGTCAACAATAGCTAGGATTACCTCTCATCATTCTTACACACCTCGTTCAATACATCGGAGCGATTCGACACCACTACGAATTGTCAAGATTTTCATAGGGAATTGGTAAATTAAACAAATAAAATTATCATGCAAAATTCTTTTCAAAAGATATACGATGCACTTGGAGGAAGGTTAAGTATTCATTTGCTTTAACATTTTTCCTCATTCTTTGTTCTTTGTACTCTTATAAGAAAAGTTTTTAGGGAAAGAGATACTTACCTATGCTGCAATAGTAGGATATGCCTGCATGGTAATAAGGAAAACAATGTTAATGAACAGTTCTTTGAGGGACAAGAATTGGAAACGATATAACATTACCCTTCGTGATTCCCTTCATTTGAGATTATACTAACAACTCCTTAAGTTTTCTTGGATGTTTATAATTCCTTTCTGACAAAAACAGAAGCTTATATTAGAAATGAGAGAATTGAGGGTAAATTAAGAACGATATAAATTACCCTTATTCCATTTTGCCTTCAAAGCTAGCATAGTCTTTTCTCTTCTTTACTTTGTTCAGCCTTCTCTATCTCAATCTGCTCCTCCATACTCTTGGTCTCAAGCTCGAATGAAATCCTTTATAGCTAAGGGTACTCCCTATCAGACAGTCATGGAGATCTTCACAAAGAAAGCTAATTTCGCTTTAAAGGTCTTTGATGAGATCTGAGGCATGACACCATCGAGGCCTCCGTGGTTGTCAGGATCGGCCTTGACGCCATTTTGTCATGTGTGAAAATCCCTCCGGTTAGACACGCCATCAGAAATGTCCTTATCAATAACTTTTCTGCCAATTCCCTTGTTATTAATTGGAACATAGGAGTTATTTCATGGATAGTACTTCTTTACAGCATCAGAGTTGACTGGGTTGGAGAACCGGCGTCCATCCATCTCGGTCGAGTCGAGCCCTTCTAGGGAGTGTCTTTTTCACAACATAGGGACCCTTGTAGTTCGGAGCGAACTTACCTCTAAGCTCGGGGGATAGTTTTAGTATCTTTCTCGGGATAAGGTCGCTTGCTTCAAAATGTCTTGGGTACACCTTTTGATTGAATAATTTGGCTACCCTCTGTTGATAGCATTACCCATGACAAAGAGCCTTCAACCGCTTTTTATCAATCATATTCAGCTGCTCCAATTTTTTGCTGCTTCCATTACGCATCGACAGTTTTACTTGGGACAATATCCGCAATGAGGGAATTTCTACCTCGCGGGTAGGATTGCTTCCATGCCATATACCAAGGAAAAGGGGTTGCTCTGGTAGATGTCCAAATTGATGTTTGGTATGCCATTTATACAAAAGGCAATCTTTCATGCCAATTTCGGTAGTTCTCGGCAGTTTTGGCTAAGATCTTCTTGATGTTTTTGTTGGCAGCCTTAATAGCTCTGTTCATTTGGGGACAATAAGGAGATGAATTCAGATGGAGGAATTTGAATTCATCGAGCAAATCATCAACAAACTTGTTATTCAAATTCGTCTCATTATCCGTAATGATGGCTTCAAGGACGTCATAACGGGCGATTATATCTCACATGATGAATTTCATCACATTACGAGCAAAGTGACATTGGTATATAACGCTGCCTCGATCCATTTGGAAAAATAATCAATTACAACCGAGATGAAGTGATGTCCATTTGATGCTTTTGGATTAATTGGCTTGATCACATCGATGCATCCATATTAAAAATGGTCATGACTCGGATAACCTGGTGTAATTCAGGTTGGAAGGGCATTTATCTTGTTTCCATGGATCCGACAATGATAACAATTTCGGACGTGTTGGATGCAATCACTTTCTAAAAAAAGCTAGTAATAATCTAATCTTGTTATTTTTCTAGCCAACATGTGTCCATTTATGTGTGGACCACATACTCCTTCGTGCAATTCCTGCATAATTCGTGTTGCTTCGGTCGCATCCACGCATCTTAGCAAAATAGAATCATAGGACCTTTTGTACAAGTTCTCACCATTGACGAAGAACTTCGTTGCCATCTTCATTATGTACCTTCTGTCTGCAGAGCTAATCCCTTCAAACAACTGCTGCTCCTTGATGTAGTTCATGATATCGTAATATCATGGTTTACCATCGGGTTCCTCGATCCACGATCATGCAATGGGCTAGTCCGGTCGGGGACTTCAATCTTTAGAGGTTCTATTTCCAAACCATTGATAACCTACAACATGGATGATAGTGTGGCGGTGCATCGGTGAGTTGGTTATGAGATCTAGATAGGTAATCAAAGCGAGATCTCGTCAAATTCTGAAACTAATTCTTCTAGATAGTCATGATAGGGGATTAGTTTAGTATCCCTAGTCCTTCATTCACCCACGATCTCAAGTATGATTAAGGCAGAATTGCGAACACTTTTAGTTTGGCTATTTTCATATTAATTGCTGCTTATAAATCGAGAATACATGCTTCATACTTGGCTGTATTGTTGGTGCAAGAAAACACCAATTTCGCACCCACGAATAATGCTGCCCATCTAGGGATATCAAGATTGCTCCGGTTGTCGAGCCGGATACAGGTTCTTTGCTCCATCGAAAAGCATGGTCCATGTGTGTTCCTCCGTTGATAAAATGCAATCATACGAAAGATCATCCTCATGTGTTTCCTTAGGGCATTCAGCTAGCATATCAACGATCACTTTCGACCTTTCACCGATTTACGGTGCGATATTTGGATGTCAAATTCTGAAATTAGAATTTACCATTTGGCTAATTTTCCCACTAATGCCGATCGGTTAAGCAAATACCGAATAGGGTCATTTTCGATTCTGAGGAACATCTGGTGGTGCAAAGTATATTGTCGGAGCCTATGCAACACCCACAACAATGCGACGCAGGTTTTCTCTGACTCGGAATAATTCTGTTCCGAAATAGTAAATTTTTTACTCAAATAATAGATGGTTCGTTCTTTTCCATCGTCGGGATGGCTCTACACCAATAGGGCTCCTAAAAATTCACTGTGAATTGTTAAATAGAGACTTAGAGGATGCCCTGGGACTGGTAGAACTAGTGCCAAGGGATTCATCAAATACTGCTTCAGCTTTTCAAATGCTTCCCGGCAGTCTTCATCCCAATTGATTTGAACACCTTTCCTAAGGAGTTTGAAGAAAGGCCGTGTAGTCTCGGAGAGTTTCGAGATAAACCGAGCAATGTAGTTCAACCTTCCTAAAAGGCTTTTGATCTCCTTCACTTTGTAGATGGGGGTTGCAACTCGCATATTGCTTTGACTTTCAAGGGGTCGACTTCAATCCCTTTTCTACTCATGATGAATCCAAGTAACTTACCAGATATCACTCCGAATATGCACTTTGCAAGGTTCAAGTATAATTTGAACTCACGAATCGGCTAAATAGCTTCTTCAAGGCTTCAATGTGGTCTTCTCCACTTTTGGTCTTGGTGATCAAGTCATCAAGATAGACTTCAATTTCTTTGTGCATTAGGTCATGAAAGAGAGTGAGCATAGCACGTTGGTATGTTGCCTCGGCGTTCTTCAAACCAAAAGACATAACTCTGTAATGAAAGGTCCCCATGGAGTGATGAACGCCGTCTTCTCATTGTCTTCATCGTTCATCCATATCCGGTTGTACCCAAAGAATCGATCTATGAAAGAAAATAATTCAAATCCAGCAAAGTGTTATCCACAAAGGACATCTATATGGGGGAGCAGAAAGTCATATTTTAGATTGGCCTTGTTCAAGTCTCGGTAATCAACACAAACTCGAATTCGACCGTCCTTCTTCTTCACCGAGATGATGTTCGCTACCTAATCGGGGTATTGCGAAGCCTCGATGAACCTTACTTTCAACAGTTTCATCACTTCTTCTTGATCTTTTTGACAATTTGGATTTAGTCCTTCGTAACCTTTGCTTTTTGGGAGGCATGTCGGGATTGGTAGGCAAACTGTGTTTCGACAATCCGAGGGTCTAGTCCTGGCATATCGAGAATAAGACCCGCGAAAAACGTCTAGATCTTTGTTTGAGGAGAGCGATCAAATGTATGGCTTTCTCTGGGGGAAGGTTGGCCCAAATTATCACTTCTTTTGGATCCTAAGAATCACCCAAATTGATGATAACAGTAACTTTGGTTGTAAGGGGCTTGATTTGTTCATATTGCTCTCAATTTCTTGAATTTCAACGGGGTCATTACTTAATGAATCGTCAAAATCGCTCTATCGAAATCTTCATCATCAAGCTGGACCGCATTGACTCCATTGCAAGTAGTAAGATTATGCCGGGAATACAGGGTAAATTGATCTGAAAAAACAAATGGGGACATGGATTTTTTCATTGTCCTTTTCCTCTTAAAACATTTTTTGAAGAAATAATGAAATGTCTTTAATTTCAAAAAATTTTTAGAAACGAGGAAGCATAAGATAGCCCGGGCCTCAGAATACTTTCCTTTTTCGTGGTAGGATATCATCAACGGGGCGGTTTGGTGTACTATCTCATGCCCTCAAAACATTATTTATTTACAATACATGAATTTACAACATCAAAAGGGAAGAGTTCAAAAGACATTTCTTTTCAAAGAGAAATGGCGACAAAAAATAAAACACAAGGATAGCCCCTTTTCCGTGGATTCATGCATAAAGGAGAAGAGGAATTTACTTAAGCGGGCTTGCGCCCATTCCTTCCACCGGTCCTTCATCTATTGCAACCGATGAAAAAATCTTTGAAATCATTATTCCGTGAATCCAGCTTATTGACTCTTCTCTTTCTGGTGTTAGCGTTTCCATGTCGTCCCATCCACTTGAAATGCCGTTTTTGCTGGTCTTCATAAAACCGGATGGCATCCGGTAGTTAACGTAATAATCGAACTTACCACCTGGGCTGGCTCAAGGTATCCATAATTGCCTTTTCTCCCGTACCTTATCGTAAAGCTCGGGGGCAACGTCACGAAGGCTAGGTACTACCAAGAGGTCATCATCACCATGACACAGCCATGGGGCATGAAAAGTGAATGCCCTAGCGTCCAATAGGTCTTGAATTCTATTCTTCAAAGCATCGCAATCATCTAACGAGTGTCCGATCTCTCCCGAGTGAAAGTCACAAGATCCGGAGGGATCATAGTTAATGAAATACTCAAAAATAGGGTGTTTTGGCCTCCTCGCGATTAGCCCATTACGCAAAAGGATAGAGAATATCACATCCATGGATTTGGAAACCGCGAGTATCGTCGTGACATTACCCCGCCCTTTGTAGGAGTTGGACATATCGCTAATTCATGTCGGAAAGGGCTTCCGACGGCGGGTTTTTTTTCGAGACGATTTACTTGGGTCACCTGCTCTTATCGGAAACGGTAGTAACGCATCTCGAGATTTGGCCAATGGTATTCATTAAGGACATAAGCAAATCTCGTAGCTCGCTTAATTGATACTGCAAACGTGTAAGCAAATCAGGCGAGTTTGCACTCGTTTCTGAGGTCGAGTCTTTATGTATGGCTCCTATAAAGATGTCGTCAAATAGGGTGACCACACTATCCAGCGTTTCTTCTCGTCCACAATCTTCCTCAATTGGTAGTTTGTTTGGATTCCGATGTTAGTCAACAGCAACATTTACGGGAAGCCTTGAGGAGCTCGGTGACTTGAACATTCAAGCAGAATACTTGAACCACTCACCGGATTATCACGAGAGGTTAAGATAAAATTTTTCATCCTGCAATAATTTAGCAGGTGACGGGAAAGTTTTCCGGATATAGGGAAGTAACAAACCAACTTGATCTGTTATGTGCCCTTTATTGGCACGTAGGTTTCCTCCGCAATACCCTAGACCCGATACGGTAATTCTTGGCAGCCTGGATAGGCTCTTAGGTGCCCCAACCTCCTCTGCCGAGTCCTTGACACAGGGGTGAAGCCATTCCCAACCATAACTTTCCCTACCATGATTGAGGCTTTTGACATATTAAGGACGAGGGGAGAAATTCCTCGATATCCATGCACAGTTGAAACGAGCTCAATGGACTGATAGCTAGATTCCACCTTGTCATTTGGTTCGACATATGAGATGGCGGTTTCTTCGTAGATTCGATGGTCTTCTTCTCCAAGGACTGTGATCGGCTTTCCTTGAGTTACAAACTTCACACTTTGGTGAAGGCTTGAAGCTATAGCTCGATGAGAGTAAATCCAAAGGCGACCCAATGAAAGCTAAAGGCGGTGGGGATGTCTATCACTTGAAACAGGATTTGAATCTTTGTTGGGCCAATCTGGACATCGAGGTCGATCTCACCCATAGTGTCTTTCTTCATTCCGTCGAACGCTCGGATGGATGTTTTGGAGGCACGGAGCTTAGAGCGTGTCTACATTAAGACAACGCAAAGGTTGCCGGTAGGGCAAATATTCGGTCTGAGACCCATTGTCTATCGAACTCGAGCTACGTGAGAGTTTCTACATTTGACGGAAATGTAGAGGTCCTTGATATATCCCCTTCCTTTAGCGAGAAATTCATCTTCCAATAATGTTATCTCGATCCTTCAAAAGGAAAGACCTCACAAATGCTTCTAGCTTGTTATGCTCAATTATCTTTAGTACGCGTTTACTTAGCTAAGTAGCTTCATCAAAACTTTTTAATGCTTCACGGACGTTTGGAGTAGTTCTCACAAGAAAATCGAGCGATCAATTTGCGTAGCTGGTCCACCACATTATATTCAACGGGTTTTGACGATGGCCAAGAATTCTTTAGCTTCTTTGTCGGTAACAAGCTCGGAGGTGCGTGTCACTTTTGAGCATACGTTCATCTTGACCCGGTGATTAGGTCAATATTCAATTCGTAGGACCATGGGACCGCTTTGTCATTCTCGTGATCGGTAAGGCTGAGGCATCTCGATTACTACGTGTTCTTGAGTAGGGGTGCCTCAATCATTAGCTCATCCTCATCATCTAGGTTATCGGATAAAGGTTCATTCGCAAAGCGTAGGGATGGATTCACTTGTTTCGGTATTCAATCTTTGAGAGTTCTTTGTCCCGATCGATGATGACCTCGGAGATGGTGACCACTATGCTGGTACGGTTGGCATACATAATCAAACCTGCTTTTCGCCATCTTTGGCAACCCTTTCTTTCATTAGGAGCAAGGCGTTACTTCACCAATAAGATAATACCCCGCTTCCATTAGGGCGTTATAAACGTCATAAGTGTATATCGTCTCACTCTTGATTCAACTAGTGTCGAAGGTAGATATGGCATTGATACTATTTTCATGTTCGGGTAGTGGGTTGTTTTGGATATTTAGCTTGGATGTCCGAAAAGAAAAGGTTTTGGTGTCGAACAAGTTTTGGATTCGGTGTTTGAGGGTATAGCGGTCATCCGTCGAATGTCCTACCTTGCCCATATGATAGTCACATTTTTGGTCGGATCATAATTCGAAAAGCTTTTACGAGTTGGGCCATTTTGGTTGTAGAAAGCAGGTTTTCTTTCAAGTATGGCCGGGACTTAAGAAGGGAATCCAAAGAGAGTGAATTGTCTTTTCTTATATCACCTCAAAGGCTAGCAACTTGCGGTCTCGCTGCTCACCTTTATTCACCTCGATTGTCCGAGGAGGAAGAACATTCTGGGTATATGCAACGTTCCCATTCATCGGGGCTCCTTTCTTTTTTCGCGTGTTGAGTCTCTTACTTGTGGAAGCGGGTCGTGAACCATCTATCATGTAATCGCATTTCAATTCATTCACCCATGGGAACAAGACGATTAAGGGATTCAAAGTTGGCACCAACCAAGCGGTGTCTCGTATTCATACGAAAGAGACTTTATGAACAACTTTACTTGTTCATGATCGGTGAGTTATTAGGGTAACACAGGCGGCCAAGTTTCTCCATCCGGTGGCATACTCTTTAAATGACTCATTGTTCTTCTTTTCGGTGCGCTCCGGATCATCATGAGTAAATGTGACATCGACGTTGAATTGATATTGCTTGAGGAATGCATCAAGTAGCATCATCCCAACACTTAAAAGAATCCACATCCTTCGACATATACCATGTCAAGGGGGGCCCCATCAAACTTGCTTGAAAGGTCTGAATCATGAGGGTTTCATTATCAATGTCTTTGGGTCATCCGTACATGATACATGTGCAAATGGTGTCTGGGGCATAAGGTACCATCGTACTTCTTGAATTCCGGCATCTTGAACTTTTACGGTACTTTGACCCGTTTGTATATAGACAAGTCGAGTGGTGCAGTATTTTGCGGGCCTTGTAGCTATTTCATTATCTCCTCGATCTTTGTAAGGCGTTTGTAATGTTACATCATCATGCGACTTCAAGTTCAAAGCTTCCTAACGGCAAAGGGCAGCGGATCATTTTCTAGCGGAGGCTTTGTCTTTTCTAGTGAAGCGGTGATGGTAACATCATCTCGATTGCTACAGGTGTGGACGTGAGCTTGCTCGAATGGATTCCACCTACTTTGTGAGATTTTGGATTGCATTGAGAATGAGCTTCATCTCGTCTTCCATGTTATTGAAATGGACATTTTCTTTGCCATTTTTTTAACTACCTATAAAAACATTGAAATGAATGAGTATAATGCTCGATAAAGAATCATTTCATGACCTAACGATAATATTATTACATACTTTCTTTATTTGTAAAAAAAAAAAATGAGAAAAAGGTTTTTATTAATATAAACATTACAAAGTGGCGCCCCGGGGTTGAAACCCGCCGCCTCGGATAATCACGCTTACATCCCCGGATACCATCGGGGCGAAGGCCATGGTAATGTCATTAAAGCGCAAAAAATATTATTTATAAAATAAAAATGGTCCGATTCATATTAACATTAGTATAACCCATAAACACTTCTAAAGATTAAAACCAAAACTCTTAAATATAAATACTAGGAAAATATAAAAGACATGGGCCTTTAACAAAAAGGCACCCTTCCCGGATGCTCATTCTATAAATGATGGGAAGCTAAGGTCTCTCGGCCGCTTATTTTCATGGACAAGCTCCACAATAAGCGCATCCCTTGTCCCCATGACCCTTTCAGATTGTCAACTGTGTTTGGCGATTGAGCTTGTTGGTTACATTTGAGACTTTTGATTTGTAGATCCGCCGGGATCGGCGATGTAGAATGTAAAACAGAGAGACGTGGTGGACCTTTTCTTGTCCTTTCAACAGTCTAGGCACAAGAATGTTCTCAGGTTGACACTCAGTCCACACCCCAGGTGACATGAATTTCGCCGGCGTAGTTGTAGTTCGAGCGAGTGAATCGAACTCGAAACAAGTCTATCTTGAGAGGTGACGGGATCTCTGGAGGGCCCTGTACTGGCAGGCTACCCGGTAGGGATAGTACAAAGTGACGCCAGATAAACCGAGCAATTGGACAGGGTTATGAAAGTGGTGAGCATATCAAGCGACTCTCATGGAACCATTTAGCATGTCATAAGAAAGCTTTAGGATCGAGGTCTTTCAAAAAATTTATCCAGGTAGAGTAATCCTTATGAGGGGAATGATTTTTTTAAGACCTCAAATCTTTGTATCGGATGCATAAAATCATCAATTTCAAAAAAGCTGCATGAGGTGCCCAAATCCTTGTAAATGGGACAAAAACCAGACTTGCAAAATTTCGGGGCGGCCCTCATGATTTTTTTTATCATTTTGTTTAAACGGTTTAGAGATAAAAATGTTTTCGCTAGAACCGAATTAACATAACCCAAGCCAATGCAAATTTGTTTGGCCACATACATAATCGAGGGGTTTATTGAATTTTTTGCGATGGGGAAAATGACACACCCGACAAAAGCAAGGATAAAAATATTAGCTTTTTTGGCTTATGGGTTGACTTTCAAAACACTCATTTAGGAAAAACCAGGGGCAAGCATTGCAATGAGCTTTAACGAATCTTTTTACGGTATTGCTATCGGTTCACAAAACGGGATAATTCGGGTAGAAGGGACACACCCAAAAGTGATTTGATGAGCTCGAGCCCAAAGGCTTCCTAATGATAACACTATACTCTTCCAAAGTCGGGGTCATCTCAAACTTACCAAATATGAAAGTAAATGTTTGTGAGCACCATAAATGTGCTAATCTTGTATCATGGCAAAATGAATGTTGATTTTGAGTAAGGGGTGTAGGCGACTAATTCTTGCTTTGATATCTTTGTTGGCCATTTTGATCGAGTCGGTCTCACCATGCCAAAAGCTCTTTCTTAGGAGTGGGGGACGAATTGGACATCAGCTTTTCCCATCGTATACAGAGTGCAATCAACGGGTGGCCTAACAAAGAACAAATCAAATGAATAAGTAGGGTGTATATAAAAAATGAGAAGGGATAGAATATATACTTTTCCTTGAATTATGACAATCACAACAACATGCACATGAGGAGTGATGTTCGATTTCTATGTAGATGGCTCAAGAAATGAAATTAAAAGGGTGCCCGACCGTCACAGAAATATCTCGCGTTGGTGTCAAATCCTTTTTAACCTCGGTCAAATCGAAAGGAATATCATATAGGCACGCGAATAGCGGCTAAAGATATTTATTTATGATTTTTATAAATAAATTTCAGGGAAAGAAAGGCAACCTCTACATCGCGGGCTCGCGTTCGAGGTCGTATCTTTCTTAACACCATCTTAAAATGCCCTATTGTGGCCTAGGTCCGGCAGCGTGGTTGTGTGTGCAATAGTGTAGTGCTAAATCATTAGAGCATGCACAACAATTTATAAATAATCAATTGAACCTGCAAGAACAAATAACACCTTAATGTCAGGATCATACCTGAAGTCCTTGCTGCCAAACAAAAATTATTTTGAACAAGATAAAAATTTTGGCTTAAGTCCACTTTTAAAAAAAAAAAGCAAGTCCCTAGCACAAGTAGCCACTCTCCGTCGCGACCGACTTCCCGGGCTTTTATAACAACATGCAAAAAAAAAAAAAAAGGAGGGAGTCTTGTGCGGTAAGTGCTAAGTCTAGGTTCGGGACTTAACTCAGGCTCTCCCAAGCCCATACCATATCTCGACTTAGGGTTTAAGTATTTAACATGCAAGTAGTTTATACCAAGGAGTCATCACTAATCGATTTGGGGTGCGTCAATAAAAACCCAAATAAGGTGATGGGAGAATCATCCTATTCTTGCGTAACCAAAGATTAACGAGTACGGGGACTTGGTTATACTAGTTGGATAACTAATGCCCCTTCGGTACCTTTTTATCTTATTCATTTTTTTTTAAAACATTTGTAAGGCAATTTGGATTGATTTTAGAACCTTTTTCCTAATATGTAAGGTGATCAATCGAGTGCATAATAAAAAACAATCAGCAATCAAAATAGACATACAGCCTTAGGTTCTAATCCTAACTAAGCCAGATGACATTCAAAACACAACAGTTCATGCAATTGTATTAAAAACATGCATAATAATACAACGGTAATAAAATAACATGCAAAATACTACCGCGCAATCTCAGGCTTATCTAATTTAAACATGGCAATTTATACAATTAGCCATACCACATAATTTGAAAAAAGGATCTTCTTTTTAAAAAAATTCTAAAATAATGATAATGATGATGATAATAATAATAATAATAATAATAATAATACAGAAAAGGAAAAATTATATAAATTTTTTTAAAAAAAAAATTTAAAAATTTAAAAATAAAATAAAATAAATAAAAAAGGTTAGGTCGCGGATGCGGGTTGATGAAACCGACTTGAGTCAACGGATCCGACCTAGGGGCGTTGACCCGGTCGGACCAGGTTGATCCGGGTTGGTCAAAACAAACCCGGTCAACGGATCCAACCAAAGGCATTGACTCGGGTTGGGTCGGTTGATCCAGTCGAAGCCGACCGGGTCAATAGATCGAGACCAGGCGTTGAGCGGGTCAAGTCGATTGATCTAGGTCGGGTCAACCCCGTGTGCACAAACACGCTGGGGGCCCGGTGAAGCCGAAAATCGGCCTTTGCCGACCGACCCAGACTGGCGCCGGCCTAAAATTGGCCCCTGGAGATTGTCCCCGAGCTTCGCCGCTCACCTGGGTCTTGGATTGGAAGCCGTCGCTGCTTCGGTAGGCGATCAAATTGAAACCGACCTTTGAGACATTTAGGTGAACATTTGGCGTGCATGACCAAAGCGAGAGGCGTTTTAGCTGTTGAGACCCGTCGTCCTCCGATGACCTATCGTTACCTTTAGCCGATGGCGTCTGACGGCGAGGATGACGATATGGGTCGGGATTCGCATAAACGGCCCGTATGATCTGGCCAAACCGAGACACAAAAATAGGGCAACGAGGACTTAGGGATGGGAGGGAAGCTCACTTAGGTTTGGCGGTGTGCGGGAGGCTTCGGCTAGTCGGGGGCCCGGCGACGCTGCTAGTTCTCCTCCCGTGTATGATCGGGTTTTGGGAGGACTCGGACTGCAACTAATGCCATCCCTGCTGGCTCATTCCTACCGCCTCGCCGATAGATATGGTGGGAGATGGCCGCCGCTTTGTCACCTATGTTTCCGAATAGGGCAGAACAATAGTAAAAGGAAGGGGGAGAGATGATTTTTCGGGGATGGTAACTAATGCGAGAGAAGGCCGGATAGAAGGAGATGGAAAGCCGTTTGTCACTCGAGGGAATAGGGGCGAAAGGGAAGAGAATGCGATCATCGGGGGGGAAGAAAAGGAGAAAGAAAAGAGAATAGCTGGGCCCACGCTGAAGGGGGGGGAAAAAAAGAAATGGAGCCCCGTGAAGGGGAAAAAAAGAAATGGAGGGCGAGGGGGGTGAAAGAAAGAAAAAGAAAAGGGCCGGGTCGGCCTAGCCCCCGACCCGACCCAACTCGAATTTTTTTTTTTTAAAGTTCTAATAGACCCTATTAATACAAATGTGCCTAATTTCTATATGCAATGCATTTAAATTGAAATATTTTTATTTTAGGAATTAAAGAAAATTAACTCCTAAATTTTGTGTAATTAATTTTGGGCAAATTAAAATAGGTGTCAACAAATATTCCTGCATGCTTAAAACTAGAGACATCGTAAAAATCTTTGTATATTGCATTCTATCTCCTAATGGTCAGCTTGGGGGAGCAATTTCTGTCAAGTCATTGATTCCTTATATGAGTGTTTAGAATTTGACCCCAAAAAAGAAAATGTACACACGAGTGTTTAAAACAGGAAACTCGACTAGACAATGACTGTGTCAATTAGAATCGATTCTGGTTGTATCATCCTTCCAGCTGCCTCCTTATCATCATTACCGCCACATTGTCTTGGACAACTCTTGACCACAAGGTTTGTGCAGGCTAAGAAAGGCAAGCTCGCCGAGCCTCTCAAATGTTCTGGCTGATTTAGTTAAAGCTCAAACAAGCAACATGACGGCCCAGTAGATATCTGCCATAAGATACCACAGTTGCTGATTGACCGGCATGGCTTCCTCTCCTTTCTTGCTTTTCCTTGATACTTAATTACCTCCTGGTATTCAATGTTGACTGCTGGTTTTTTCTTTATGACAATTATTAGTATTCACTGCTCTCAGACTTGGTAGAGTGATTCAGTGGGTTAGACTGTGTATATTATCGAATATCTAAATTCAATCCTATCAATGATGCAAGAAAGTAATATAAATTCGACAACACAAGAACTTACGTGATTTAAAGGGAGAGATGTTCCGCCTACCTCCGTCCACACCGAGATGAGATCTGTTTCACTAATAACATAGAAAAGTGTACAACCTTTCTTTCTCACTCCCCCCTTTATCTCTAGAGACCTGTTTCGCGTTAAATATATAAGCGAAACCCTACATGGAACAAATTACAAAATTGCCCACATAGCCTAAAATATTTAACTTTCTCATATAAATCCTTCTATGACTGAACATAAACGCGTCTTTGGCAGCTTGGGAGCACTGTCCTCATGCTGTCCAGTCGTTAGGGGGCTTTTCGAAATCGCCTCATAATCTCTTGAATAACAGAATACAAGACATCAACCTCAACACATATAGCTTTGCCTAACGGATCAAGCAAAGAGTACACGAGGTTGGACTTTGGCAGAAGCCCAAAGCGTGGTATAATGCAATTGGGAAAGCAAATAAAGATTTGAAAAGATTTAAATTACTTCCTACTCTAATATCATGTAAAATTTTGTGGAATCACTGTTAATTAATCTAAAAAATAAAAATTCAAAACTGTTAGATGAATGCATAATTTATTATTTAAATATTATCACATATAAGACTTTCCGACAACATTTTGTCATTCATCAGTGTCAGTATTTTACTGCAAGGTTTATCCTTAAGAAAGTGTTACTAATATTTTTAAAATGTACTATGAATTTGTGTTGACCGCATGATCATAATGGTGGCTTTTTATTATATGCATGACAATCGTCTGCGGCGCTCGCCTCATCGTTTTGAACCAGTAAAGTTGGTGCCTTGAGCATTTCATTCACTGTACCAGAACTGCCATCTCAATGAAAGAGTTCACTAAGCAAGGATTTTATATAGTTTATTTCCATTCTTTAGCACTATTTCAGTCTCTGCAGCCGAACATGGATACCTAGCCCTTCATTATTATTTTCCTATCATGGGTCTTTTGTGACTAAAAGTTTATGTTTGTTTCACTAAAAAATATAACATTTTTCAAAAATATTTCTCAAGAAGTCATTTTCCAAAAAAAATAACAATATTTTATGGTGTTTTGCTAAAACTTGAAAATGAACTAGAAATTTTTTCTGCCATTTGATATGGACAATATAATTTGATTTTCTTCCATGCACTTCTTTTTAATAACTTTTTATTTTTTATTTTCTTTTTTTTTTATTTAAATAAATAAAAATTTTAATTATTTTTTATTTTTTTTTCTACTTTTATTTTCTTTTTTCTTTTCTTTCTATTTATTTTTCCTTCTTCTTCTGCTGGTTGTCGGCCATGGCAACACCCAACAACCGGCCACAGGCAACCTCGAGCCTAGGGGTGTCAATCAAACCTGCGCCAGCCCTAGCCCGACCACGCCTACCGATCCGGCCCTAAAATTTGGGGTAGATTTTTTACTGATTTTATTCAAATATGACCCTAAAATTTGGAGTTTCATTAGGGATGGGGTATTTTAGGGTCGGCCCATTGACACTCTGGGCCAACCAATCTCCCTCTCTCAGTCTCTCTTCCCTTCTCTCTCCCCTCTTTGCGCACTACGCAGAGCGTGAAGAAAAAACCTAGATCTCTCTCCGATCGGCGACGAAACCGATCGCTTCCCTTTGTCGTGAGCCTCAGTAGCCAAGCAAGCAGGTGAGCGATATCTCTCTGCCGTGAAGCCGTCGCAGCTGCTTGTGTATATGGAATTGTCTACGCGCTGAGGACCAGATCTCGGGGCCGCAAAGTCTAGAGCCAGGAGGCGCTGGGCTTGGACATTGTACGGAGGCTGATTGTGTGGCCGGCAAAGGATTTGGCTAGTGATTTGGTGACCACGCGAGCTCTGACGGTGAGTTTGAACTACTGGGTTTGGTTGGGCTCGTTATGTGTTTCGCGTTCTTGTTCGACTTGCGGCTGTGGAGTTGATGATTGTTTCGAGAGAGTTCTCGGAGCATGTTTTGTGGGTATGGAGGTCATCGTTTGGTTTTCATTTTTTTTTAACCTTAGAATTCTTGGGTCGTGAAATTCTGTCTTCGTTTTGCGCGTTGAAGGCGACTTGAGCTTGTCTTGCTGTTTCTATCCGCGGTGCTGTTTGAGTTCGAGAACAGGCAACTCTATATATTTTGAGGCCCTTAACCAACTGTGATAGGTATCAGTTTCCATGTATCCAGCAATTGTCCAAGATATTTGGATGCATCCTTCTCTCTTTAGAAAAAGAAATCTATTAATATTAGAAAGATGATGGTAATATAATGTTTGAGGTGAGAACTTTGGAGAAAGATACTTGAATGTTGGTCTCTCAGCTGATTGAATTGTTTCTCTTTGTTTTTAAGACCTTAAGGTAGGGTTGACAACTACAACAATGAATACTCCACACTTTGCGTCTTTTTGCATTATAAATTTAGAGGATGCTCATTCATGGTTTGCACTTACCTTCTTTAATGTTGGTTAGCATTTTAATTCACCATGAGTTCGGATACCTTCCCATTTTCCATCCGGTTGTGGAATGATGGGTTTCTGTTTTATGTTATCATGTTTTCTTACATGTGGTCTATGATATCCAAAGTGGTTTATCAGCCACCTTCCACTTAGTATTCGGATTTAGCAGCATTTTCCTCTTTTCCATCTTTATCATCTTATATCTATTTTCATTTTTCATGTTGATTATTTTCTTGTGCAACAATGGTGTTTGCTAGATCATTGAAGCTGAAGGTGCTTTGCATCCTTTGATCAATACTCTGAAGTAGAAAGAAATCTCTGATACCCTGTTGGGACAAGGTTTCATTAGCCATTTAATTTTATTTACTGATCTTCCTCTTTTCCTAGATGGCTGTAATTTTCGTTGCGATAATTTTGCTATTCTTATGGGCAGACACTGGATCTACTTGCCAGGATTTTAGATCCCACCAAAGAGATGAGATCCAAGGTCACTTGTTCCATCCTATGTTTTTGTTTTTCGTTCAAGATTAGTCTTTGTCGACAAATGACATTCTGACTATCTTTACCTGAATGCTTCAGTTTTATGATGGACCAGTTAATGGATCAAAAAGGAGTTCTGAGTCAGTAGGTAGATCTGATGCTTCTAATGGGTTTTCTGGGATGAGCTCCAGGGATTCCATATCAACAACAAATTCAGGGTACTCTGTCTGATCTCCCTAATCAGACACTTATTGCCTCTTTGTCATTCTTAACCAGAATGGCAGGTTTTGTACACGACCCAGGTAACTCAAGAGGATCCTTAGGGCGGCCGGTCATTCCAAAGCACTTTCAAGGACGTTTTCATCCTCAAGCAACTATTTTTTCATTAAATTACGCTGGCCACTTTGTTTGCTGATCCAACACGATGCACTTCTGTTTTTGGATAGTGGCTCATTATGTGCCCCAACTATCACACTAATTCAAGTGCATTTCACTATCCAAAAAGTTCAAAGGCCTTTCACAACCCTTATTTATAGTTCCTGGAATTACTTTTTTTTGCTCATTGTTTTCTTCCCTTGGATTAGTCAGGTCACACTGTATGATGCTAGTAGGAAAGTCTTGTTGAATAAATTTCTTAGGAAAGATGAAGTATTGGGAATTGGAAAATCGCTGGTATTTGATTCTCACTTGGTCGATATTGGGGAGCATGTAGTAAAAGGAAAGGTACCAATGGGTTTGAATGATCGTGAACCATGTCACGCCGAAAAAAAAAAAAAAAACTATGTAGAAATTTTTCTGCATGAGAATTGTCTTCTGCTTTTTATGTTATTCTTATCTGCGCATAAAAGCGAAAAAAAAAAACAAATTGGCCCAAAAAAAAAAAACCCGGCCTAACCGATCCGCCCACCCGACCTGACCCGGCCGGCCCGAGCCTTGGGGTGTACGGTGAAGCAGTGGTCTTGGGTGGGTCCGAGGTGGTCAAGCATGACCCTGTGGGTTTGGGTCGGGTCGGGTATCAAGAAAGCCCGACCCGACCCATTGACACCCCTACTCGAGCCTTGCCGGCCTTGGCGAGGATTCACCTCACCAAATTCGACGAGGTCGAGCTTGCCCAAGGCTGGAAGCTTTGAGCTTGCCACAAGTTGGCGAGGGCTCGAGTCGCCTATGGCCACTCACTAGTGCCCGACGATCGGTCGAGGAAGAAGGAAAAAAAAAAAAATTCTAAAATTATAAAATTAAATTTAAAAAAAAAAAAATATTAGAAGGAGTGCACGAAGGAGAACATGCTTGGTCTAGGTTAAAGAAAGAGGAAGGAAATCATTTCCCCACTTTTGTAAGTGTTTTCTCCATTGACGGAAAACGTTTTCCTTGACTTATTTATTTTCTATGAACCAAAAACTGAAAAATTCAAAAAAATTTCTTGGAAGTTGTTTTTTGTGAAACAAACGGAGTCTAAAGGTCAAGTATTAATACTGTGGGATATGAAATATTTAAAAGGCCCAATTCTGTAAAAAAAAACCTCCAACTTTAGGTCAAGTCCTAAACCGCCCGCCTTTTTTTTGTCTTAGAAAAAGCTTCAAACTTTTAGGTCCAGGTCCCAAATTTGCTCCAAAAATTATTTTGTGTAAAAAACATTACCAATTTTCAATCTATTTAAAAAATCTACTCATGTGATCCAATTTCAACTCGACGTGACACTTTCATATCAATAACAAATCTACATCAAAGAAAGTAACGGGCTTTTTTTTAGACAAAAGAAAAGTTCAGGGCAAATTTGGACCGACCCTAAAGTTTGAGGTTTTTTTTAGACCACTTTTTTTTTTTTTGGAGTGGATTTGTTATCGCCCTTGACTTTCATATCATAGAACGGTTTTATTTTAGAGAATTTCAACAATTTTTATTGAGTTGGATTTGTTAATCAAGTGGAAATGCGACGTTAGTCAGTATCTATCTCTCCATTAATTTGCTGATGTGGATTGTCATCGATGTGGAAATGAAAAATCTTGTCGGGACTGAATCACAAGGTCAATTTGAAAATAGATTGAAATTTTTGATTTTATTTTACAAAAAACAAAATTCGGGAAGATTTTGGACTGAATTTAAAGTTTAGGATTTTTTTGAGATAAAAAAAAGATTGAGGACAAATTTAAAACTTTACCTAAAATTAGGATTTTTTTTAGGAAATTGCGCCGATATTTAGACTGAGCCTTGCTAGCACGAAGGTACTGTTACTATACACGAGTGACGGCAAAACACTGACCACATATTGATATATGTGGAAGATGGGCAACGGACCATGGATTAAAGATGGTTTATTACATCTAAAGAAATAAATCTAAGGATATTATTCAGGGATTTTCAGACCACAATTTTTAGGCGAAGAATATTATTCCAAAATCAAATGTATTCTATAACATTTTGTTTGTAATATAGATGAAGATAATGTGGTACGTATCCGCTTGAATGTACATCGTTATTTTCCTTATGGTAGGTGAAGAACTTTCTTGTGGATGGTTCCACAATATATTAAGTTAATTTCACAATTAAATAAGCCAACTAAAGCATGCCTACCCATAATCTATCACGGATGATCAATTAGAACAGAACGTAGTGGCTGTCTAGTAAAAAATACGGCACAATCGGAATTTCCTAGCTCGTTGAATAATACATGCGGATCACTTTAACATGTGAGTGATCGGCTGGGTGTATGAGTTATTATTATTCAATTGGAAAAAATGTCTCTAATTACAAAAGCCCTACGATTTATGGGAATGCTACATAAAATTCCGAATAGTTGGGTCAGCAAGTGGAAAAACAGACATACTTGCAGTAGATGCGTATCGAAAATTTTTAATGTGTTTTCATATTGTGTAAGAGAATTCTAAAGAGGAAACTAGATTTCCAAAGTCTTAGATGAATAAAAGGATGAAAATATGACGTACAAATATTGATTACGCCAATCGCTAGGTAACATGTTTGTAGATAGGGTTTCAGGTAGGAAAAATGAATAAAAGATTTTTCCAGAAAGATTACTACCAAAAGAAAAGCCATCCAGCACAAAAGGAGGAGCAAATAAAAGGGGGTGTTATGGAGGATCACTTCAGTTTTATTTTTTAGTTGCCTGGCTCTGTATCACATACGGTTGCTCTGTTCTGATCAGTTTAACACCACACAGTTGCTCATATTTAAACGATCTTTTCTTTTTCAGCCTGTAATGTTTGCATTATCCCCTGGCCACTTTTCATTGGATGTAAATTATACACCTGGCGAGTGATTGGACATGCTCCCCGCGTACAAGTTGACGACAGCGGATGGTTCTAAAATGGGTGATGAAACATGCGGTCCCGCGGCATATACACATTGGTCGAAGATCGCCTTAAAATGAGTGATCAAACCCGCGGTGTCCTCATATCTATGATTGGTAAAATTTTATGCCAGTGGTCCTCGCGATATGGTGGTCCTCCTTTTCATTGACGTTCTCTCTTGTATCTTGAAATCCATGCGCACACGGACGTCTGCCAGTTATTAATTACAAATGAACAGTATCAAATGCTTCCCTCCTCTGCTTTTCAGCTCTCTCTACTTATAGAACCAACAATTGTCGTTCTGAGCCGGTGAAGTTGGTACCACGACCATCTCGTTCACTGTACCTGAACACCCATCTCAATGGAAGAGTTCACTGAGTGAGTTCCTTATGCAGTTTGATTTCCATTCTCCCTGTCTCTCCAGCTGAACATACAAATCCATCCTTTCACTATCATTTTCCTGTCATGGGTCTTTTGGGTCAGAAAGCTTCGAGATTAAAAGCAAGTGGAACAATTATAGCTGCCGTCTGATTTTTATGATCATGGAAACTCAATTGCCAACTACATTAAAGAGGAACAAGTGATGAAAGAACCCACCAATGACCCGCTAGTTTATGCATATCGATTTAATCTTCTTGACAATCATAGGGATACGTATCGAAACAGGACTTAAAAGGTTTAAACAGTTGGTCAATTGAGGGTTCAAGATTTTGTTTTGACCACTTGACGACTTAAAATTCTAAAAAACTCTAATCAGATGTCAATATTGCCGTAAATGGAATTTAATCAATGAAATTCTTAATACTCGACATAGTTTTGAGGGTCTACCATGTTCCGTACCAGGTCGGGGAAGCTGTGATTTGTCGGGACAGCCTCAGCTGCTACTCCACACAACTTCAGACCACAAAATATCATAAACGTTGACTCACCTAAATCAATTCTCGTTGACTACCACTACAAAAAAACCAATTTTTTCCAACAAAATTTCCAAAAAAAAAAATCGTTGGTAATTGTCGTTGGAAAATTTTCCAACAAAAATTTTAAATTTCATTGGACAATTTTCGTTGGAAAAAATTTTTGTTGGAAAATTCGTTGGTCATAATTCGTTGGAAAATTAAGTGGCAAAAATTCATTGGTAATTATTAGTTGCAAATAATGTTGGAAAAATTTCGTTGGAAAATTTATTGGAAAATATTCGTTGGAAATTTTGTTGGAAAAATATCGTTGGAAAATTTGTTGGAAAAATCTCATTGGAAAGTTTGTTGCAAAAATTTCGTGGGAAAATTCATTGATAATATTTCGTTGGAAAATTCGTTGCTAAGTATTCGTTGGAAAAGTCGTTGGAAACGAAATTTCCAACAAAAAAATTTTTCGTGATGCATCGCGGGAAAATTTTCGGACAATTCCGACGAAATTTCCAACGAAAAAAGTCAGAACAATTTGTTGGAAAACAAGTTTCCAACTAATTTACCAACGAAAAAAAGTACGTTGGAAATTGGTCGTCGGAAAATTTTCCAACAAAAAATCAAATTCGTTGGAAATTTTGTACCAAAAACAAATTTCGTAGCAAAAATTCTCCGTGAATATTTGTTTCAAGCAATTTTCCGACTAAAAAGTATTTCGTTGGAAAATTTGTTGCAAAAGTGTCCAAATTATCGTCGGAAATGTCGTTGGAAATATTTTTAACGTCAGACAAAAAAAAAAATAATTTTCGTATGCATTTTATGACAAAAAAAAAATTCATCGGTAAGTTCGTTGGAATTTCGTTGGAAAATTTGCTGCAAAAAGTTCGTTGGAAAATTTCGTTGTAACCGTGTCGTTGGAAAATTTTGTTGGAAAATGTTCGTTGGAAAATTTGTTGCAAAAAGTTTGTTGGAAAATTTCGTTGCAAACGTGTCGTTGGAAAATTTTGTTGGAAAATGTTCGATTTGGAAAATTTGTTGCAAAAAGTTCGTTGGAAAATTTCGTTGCAACTGTGTCATTGGAAAATTTCGTTGGAAAATTCGTTGGAAAATTTGTTGCAAAAAGTTCGTTGGAAAATTTTGTGTCGTTGGAAAATTTGTTGCAAAAAAAAATCTTTGGAAAATTTCATTGGAAAATGTTCGTTGGGAAATTTGTTGCAAAAAGTTCGTTGGAAAATTTCGTTGCAACTGTGTCGTTGGAAAATTTGTTGCAAAAAAATCGTTGGAAAATTTCGTTGGAAAATTTTCATTGGAAAATTTCGTTGCAAACGATTCGTTGGAAAATTTCATTGGAAAATATTCGTTGGGAAATTTGTTGCAAAATGTTCGTTGGAAAATTTGTTAGAAAAATTTCGTTGGAAATTTGTTTCAAATATGTCTTTGATAATTTGGTGAGAAACCGTAAATATTTCGTTACAAATTACGCCGTTAATTGTTCGTTAAAAAATACGTCCATAATTATTCGTGCAAAAAATCGTTACTAATTTGCGGCAATTTTTTTTCGATAAATTGCAATGTATTTTTTTTTCGCTAATTTGTGACGAAATATATTCGTGACAAAATTCGTATTTAATTTTATTTGAGGACAATTTGGATTCGAAATCTAATTAGATATGCAATATTAATTTCTACAATGCATAAATTGCAAAATCTCGGATGATGATATTAAATATTCAATCTCATAATTCATAAAGATAGCTAAGCAAGATTGAACATCCAGTAATACATTCAAAAACTTGAAAGGATAGAAAACAACCATAAGACACCTGAGATAGCTAAGCAGCTTCGGTAATGGCCATGACTTCAGGAATAGCCAGCTGTATCGACACCTGATGAAATAAGAAAATATAAATAAAGATATGGAATTTGTCTAAAATATATAAAAAAGCACTTATGCATTGACGTAAAACTAGCTATAAAAAAAAATGTTCTTACCTAAGGGGGACTGACAATAAAATCACCAGCATCATCATCATTAGCATCAGCACCAATCGCCGCATCATCGTGTGGCTCATCAATATGCCCATGACCGACTACATTAACAGGAGGAGGTGGGAGGAACCTCATTTCGATCGATGTCGAGGCGTCGCATGACATATTGTAGTTGTGCATTCATCACTCTTATTTGTTCGTCTTTCTGTCCAATTAAAAACTTCAGTTCTTCGTCCTTCTGAACTAGTAACTGTTTCAATTGGCTCAATTCTTGGGTCATGTGCTCCTCATGACGTGTCCTCCTTGTAAAAGCTGCATTTGAGGATGAAGTTGCAGCATCCTTCATTTTGAACATCCTTGATAATGATCCCATCCCAAATATTTTTCCTCCTTTCATCCCACCACTGCCTCCACCCATAATGCCATATGTCAACCGATGGCTCGCATACAAGAACAACAACACCATCACCACCAGCACCATCATCACCACCACACCAGAACCACTAGCAGTGCTCAGCAAAAGTTGATCATATTTCTCCTATATTAACAGTATAGATAAAAATAAAATAAATTCGTATATATTACCATAAATATTAAAAACATGCATGATTTTCATTCTAGTTTCCATAAAGTCCAAACTATAATCTTACATACCTTAGTAGCTTGTGCCCGATTGCCAATCCATGTCTTATCCTTTTTCTGAAAGGTGCGTTCAAATGTAGCTGTAAATGAGGGTTCCGTCCCCAATTCATCCGCCTACAAAAATTTAATAAAATTAGTCACCATTGCATTAAATGAACTTGCAAGTTTAAATAGACTTACCATTCTTCTTCTATGCTCTCGATGATCTTGATAGAGCCCCCAAAGATATGTGGTCGACGAGACCCATCACTAGAACTAGAAGTTCGATTCTTCTTGTTCTGTTCACATCTTTTCTTATGCTTCTCAGTTTCCCAAGTTCTCGTAATTTCTACCCAATCGTTCGCTGTAATGAAATCTGGCTTTTCTTTTGTTCTCTTCGCTTTATTTATCACATAACGCATGTGATCACCGACTTTCTTCTTAAAGATTCTTCTAACCTTAGCCTCTTCCATTTCATCCCACGTGAACTTACGCTACAATCAATAGCAAAATCAATTAAAAAATTAATTATAATGGTCACAAGTGAGATATCACGACAATGCACCACACAATTAGTGACAAATTTCATGATTGATCATCAGTATGTTATACCGAACTTACGTTGTGAGAAAATGAATAAAAACCACACTAACCTTGAACTCATTCCACCGCAAAGTCTTTATTTCTTTAGGAGCTCTTTGCTAAATGTTGAAAACTGCCCTATCCAACAGTTTATTGACTATTCTATTAAGTTCCCTCACAACATGCGTAGAATCCGTAAATCTGAAAACATGTTATAACAATATAGAGAATAAGACAATCAAGCATATGGAAAATTGCCTACATGGACAATTGTATTTACATCCATAATTTAAATATACGTACAAAAATAAATTACTTACGAATCTCCGCATGGGTATATAACGATCGGGTATCTTCTTCCTCATTTGAGTGTTGCATTGATGAAGAAGGTGGCACCCAAGGAGATGGAACTGAAGTAAAATCAGTTCGCATGTCCCGTAGTTCTTCCTGAATATGTTGTTGCGGGTCGAAAGATGGGCCAATGTGTCCGTATTGTTGCTGCTCATATGGTAGAACAAGGTTCGCTGGCATGGCCGGGGAAGAGGATAGGGCCGAGGACGAGGATGAGGACGTGGAGAGGCCCGATCTTCTCTGTGAAGCCCCACCCCGCATGTCACCTTCTCGATTATACTGACAATTATCACAGATGTTAGACAAATATTAAAAAAAAATGAACAAGTATTAGGAACAGAAAATGAAATCATTTTCCTTATCATTTTCTATCGGATATCAAGAAATAAATTTAAGAAATAGAAATTAATACCGCCTCTAATAAATAACCAAGTCCTTTGGTCCTAGTCAGAAGAACCCACTACAATTTTGATCACAGACAAATGTCGATAAACCGTATAATGAAACATATTTAATTTGTAAATCAAAAACAAGTTTTTTAAATTCTGTGGAAAATTCGTTTGAATTTCCAACAAATTTTCCAACGAATACAAATTTTCAACGAATTTTGCAACAAAAGTAAAATTTTGCAACAAAATTTTCTAACAAATTCTCAAAAAAAATTTCTTTAAATTCGGTGGAAAATTGGAAATTTCAACTAAATTTCAACAAAAAATAAAAAGTAAAAAAAATTTCCAACACTTTTTTTGAAATACCAACAAAATTTCCAACGATTTCACAATTATTAATAATTTTGTTGGAAATTTGCAACAAAATTTCCAACAAAATTGGGACCAACACAATTATTGCAACTATCTTTCAACAAAAATTTCGTTGGAAAATTTTTTGGATTTTCCAACGAATTTTCCAACAATCAACAAAAGCAAAAAGTCGAAAAGGCATATTCATTGGAAAATTCGTGGGAAATTTCCCACAAATTTTCCCAACAAAATCAGTTAATCGTACAAATCTTTTCCTCTAAAAATCCAAATTTGTTGGAAAATTAGTGGGTAATTACCGCCAATTTTCCAACGAATTTTTGAAAAATTTTTTTCGCCAACAATGCCGTTGGAAAAATCGGGGAAATTGCCCACGAATTTTCCAACAAATTTACAATACCGTTTTGACATGCGCGTGGGTTCCAAATTCGTTGGAAAATTGATGGGAAATTTCTCACGAATTTTCCAACTAATTACTTTTGGCGAAAAAAAAAAAAAAATTCGAAAAAATTTGTTGGAAAAATCGTGGGTAATTACCCACCAATTTTCCAACAAGTTTGGATTTTCGAGGAAAAAATTTGTACCGTTAATCGATTTGGTTGGAAAATTCGTGGGAAATTTCAAACGAATTTCCAAAGAATTTTTAAGACCGGTTGAAATGTGCTTGGGTTCTAAATTCGTTGGAAAATTCGTGGGAAATTTCCCTAATTTTCCAACGAATGTTTCAAAAACTTTTGTTTTTCGGAAAAAAAACAATTCGTTGGAAAATTCGTGGAAAATTTCTCACGAATTTTCCAATGAATTTAAAATACCGTTTAAAAATTCTGCTTGGGTGGTAAATTCGTTTGGAAAATTCGGGAAATTTCCCACGAATTTTCAACAAATTGTTGAAAACTTTTAGTTTTTTTCAAAAAATAATTTGTTGGAAATTTCGGGAACTTTCCCACGAATTTTCCAACAACAAATTTTTTTACACCGGTTGAGATCGCATCGGTTCCAAATTCGTTGGAAAATTCGTGGGAAATTTCCCACAAAATTTTCCAACTTTTTCTAACAACGGTTGTAATGTGCTTGTGTTTCAAATTCGTTGGAAAATTTGTGAGAAATTTCCCACGAATTTTCCAACAATTCTTCAAAACTTTTCTTTTTACTTAAAAAACAATTCGTTGGAAAATTCATGGGAAATTTCCCTGAAATTTTCCAAACAATTTAAAAAATACCGTTAAAATTCTGCTTGGGTGCTAAATTCGTTGGAAAATTGGTGGGAAAGTTCCCCCAATTTTCAACAATTTTTAACTTTTTACTTTTTTTCAAACAAAAATTCGTTGGAAAATTGGTGGGAACTTTCCTACAAATTTTCCAACGAACAATTTTTGGCATCGGTTGAGATCGCATGGGTTCCAAATTCGTTGGAAAATTCGTGGGAAATTTCTCACGAATTTTCCAACAACCCCAAAAAAAACTAAAAGTTTTCAAAAAATTCGTTGGAAAAATTCGTGGGAAATTTCCCACGAATTTTTCAATAATTAACAAATAAGCAAATTTTTAAGCGGTATTTTTAAATTCATTGGAAAATTTGTGGGAAATTTCCCACGAATTTTCCAACGAATTTTCAAAACTTTTGTCTTTTTCGCCAAAAAGCAATTCGTTGGAAAATTCATGGGAAATTTCACAAATTTTCCAATGAATTTAAAATACCGTTTAAAATTCTGCTTGTGTGCTAAATTCATTGGAAAATTCGTGAGAAATTTCCCACATCTTTCCAACGAATTTTTCAAAATTGTTGCTTTTCCATAAAAAATTCTTCGTTGGAAAATACATTGGGAACTTTGTCACGAATTTTCCAACGAACAATTTTTGATGCCGGTTGAGATGCACATGGGAAAATTATTCGTTGGAAAATTCGTGGGAAAGTTCCCACAATTTTCCAACAATTTAAAATATCGTTTAAAATGTGCGGCGTTTGCGAAATTCGTTGGAAAATTCGTAGGAAATTTCCCACGAATTTTGAAACGAATTTGGAACCCATAAGCATCTCAACCCGGCATTAAAAATTGTTGTTGGAAAATTCGTGGGAAAGTTCCCACGAATTTTCCAACGAATAATTTTTTCCGAAAAGCAACAATTTTAAAATGTACATAGGATCTAAATTGGTTGGAAAATGTGTTGGTGATTTCCCACAAATTTTCCAACGAAATCAATTCACCATCCACTTATTTTACCAAAATTGAAATTCGTTAGAAAATTCGTGAGAAATTAGTTCACCATCCACTTAATTAACCGAACATTTAAATTCGTCGGAAAATTTATTTAAAATTTCCGACGAATTTTTGAACGAATTAGAAAGCATATTATATATCGTTAAACATAATACAAATTGGTTGGAAAATTCATGAAAAATTTCCCACGAATTTAATTTTAGCGAAAATACAAGAACTTATGCAAAATTTGTTGGAAAATTCATGGGAAAATTACAACGAATTTTCCAACGACTATAATTTGGTAAATGGAAATTGAATTTTGTTGGAAAGTTCATTGAAAATTTCGAATGAATTTTGTAACGTTTTTAAATTAACCGAAAATAAGGTTTTCCAATAGAAAATTATTACAAAACAAAATTAATCTACCAAATTGTGAAATTATTGTAATATCGGGCTTAATTAGCGACATATTGTCATGCTAACAACAATGAGAACAATAACAATAATAATTACGACAATGGAAATATTAGAAATTACTATAACAACAAAACACACATGTCGCATTACTAGTAATAATTAGACATAATTAGTAAAAAGTGTCAAAAATCATAATCTTCACCTTCTTCTTCTTCTTCTTCTTCGTCTTCATCTTCTTCCTGATCATCATCTTCATCTTCTGTCTTCAAATCACACTGTGTACCAACTTGAAAATTTGATTCCCAAATTTCAGTTTGATCTATATCGATCATCGCACCACATGGATCTCGTAAAGTAGGAATGTTATATTCAGCAGTTTCGTTCATGTTACGAACTTCCTCTTGTTGATATGCCGTGTCCTTCTAGTGTTCCTCGATTTTCTTTCTTGCTTTGGTTTTACATACAGCCCACCAATCGGCTTTGTCACGCTTCAAACTAGGATATGATGCATAATAGACTTGAATTGCTTGTTGTGCCAAGACAAATGGTTCATATTTCATATATCTTTTCTTGTGATTTATTTCAACCAAATTAAATTTGGTATGCACATTCATTCCTTTCACGGGTCGAACCACATGCACTTAAATAAGACAACTTGCATTAACGGTCCATGGTACTCAATCTCTATGATTTAATCCAACAAGCCATAAAAATCATCTTGCAAATTGCCACAATTAGATGACTGAACACACACTCCACTATTCATTGTGGCCTTTCCCATTCCATATTCGCGAGTGTGAAAATTATACCCGTTAATGAAATATGCTGGCCAAGTTCGTACTCTTGACTTTAGACCCCATGCCGGATGATATAGCATTCCTTGCTATCCAACTTGAGCATCAAAATTGTGAACCTAAGGTGCCACACACGCAATGTCAATAATATATATTTCAAAATATGATGTATAAAAATTTGAATAAACAGGATTTTCGTCCATATTCAACTTACATATATTTTGAACCATGTTGCAAATTGTTCTGGCACAAACGGTCAAACTCATTTGGTGGTAGTCCATACATTGAATTTTGGAAATTCCTAGTAATAAATACCATTTATGTATTAGCAACGGTTTGACACAATTATTTGACCTAAACAAGGCAAATGTACACTTACTTGAAGTATGGCTGAACTTCTGGACAGTTCAATAAAATATATGTATGAGCTGCGAGCTTTTCTTCACTGTTAAGTGGCGGAAACTTACATGTGCCGCTAGGTCGACCCAAATAATTGAAAATAGAGAATGATTTGTAATTGGGATCAATGGGACCCTCATCATTTCTTCCAGCTTTCCGCCTCTTGCACTGCACGTCGTGCGACTCAAAATGGTATGATGCAAATGTTGTCACTTCTTCCACAATATATGCATTACAAATTGAAGCTTCGACGGATGCCTTATTCTTCACTTTTTCTTTAAATGATATAAGAACCTAGTTACAATAGCATACAGTTTATCGTAACAGAATATGATCATGAAGTAATTTCACATTTAATTAAAATAAAATTTACCTCTCAAATGGATACATCCATCGAAATTGGACGGGACCTACAACTTTGGCCTCATAAGGCAAGTGAACTAAGAGATGCTCCATTGAATCAAAGAATGATGGAGGAAATATCCTTTCTAAGTTGCAAAGAATAATTGGAATATCTCTCTCTAGTTTCTCCATGTGTGATGATTTCAACGTTGTTGAGCAAATATCATGCAGGAAATTACTTAACTCTGTAATGGCGCCCCATACAAAGTTTGGTAGAACTTCTTTGAAGGCTATCGGAATTAATCTTTCCATAAATATGTGACAATCATGACTCTTCATACCTGTCAATTTGCATTCATTCATATCAACACATCTGCCGAGATTGGAAGCATATCCATCAGGAAATCGCACCGATTTCAACCATTGACAAATGACCCGTCTCTGCTCCTTGTCTAATGTATAAACTGCTTTGGGTTTGGTCCCCTCGCTTGCATCCACATCTAGTGTTGGTCGATCGCAAATATCCCTCATATCTTTTCTTGCGTTCAAGTTGTCTTTTGTTTTTCCAGTGACATCCATCACAGTATTTATGACATTGTCAAAAACGTTCTTCTCTATGTGCATGACGTCAAGATTATGATGAATAAGATGGGCATTCCAATATGGTAGATCCCAAAATAAACTACGTTTAGTCCACTTATGTGTACTTCCGTACGCAAAAGTTGTGCCGTGCAGGTTTTCAATAACAGTTGGAAACTCTTGCACGCTGCGTTCCCATATTTGCTACCCGGTCAACCTCAATGGTGGATGTGTTCTTTTCGATCCTATTCTTGGTGAACTCTTTTTATTCCTTCTGAATGTATGATTAAGCAGCAAAAATTGCTGTGACAATTAAAATAGCAGGCCTTCTTACCATGTTTTAATCTGAAAGCCTTGATCTCTCCATACAAATCGGACATCCTAAGATCCCAGCTGTACTCCATCCGGATAACATTCCATAAGCGGGAAATCATTTATCGTCCAAAGAAGCGCAGCCTTCATTAAAAATGTTTGGTCAAGTAGAAACGTCATACGTAGGGACACCTTCAACCCATAGCCGTTGTAACTCTTCAATCAAAGGTTGCATATAAATATTTTATGGCCTTTTTGGATTTTGCGGGCCAGGCACAATTAATGTCAAAAAAACATATAAGGTGCCTTCATGCACATCTTGGGTGGAACATTGTATGGAGTTAAGATAATCTGGCCAACATGAATAACTTTTTTCCTGATTTCCCAAATGGGGCAAATCCATCAATACACAGACCTAACTTGATATTTCGAGGCTCTAGCGCAAACTCGGGGTATGTTCTATCAAAATGTTGCCATGCCTCCGCATCGAAGGATGACACATTAGATCCTCTTACATTTCATGATTTGCATGTCAAGTCATGTGTTCAGCAATGGCTTTGACGCATAAAGCATTTACAACCTAGGGATTAACGACAAATAAAACATTTGCTTGCATGGTCTACGCTTACGATTACGACCCCCGCCTCCTCGTTAATCTTGTACAGGTTGGTCACGTAATTTGCAAGATTCTACATATTCATCATCTCTCCAATATAACATACAACCCATAGCACATACATCAATTCGTATAATTGGAAGACCTAAGTTTTCCACCAACTTTTTCATATCGTAAAAGTCATTTGACATAATGTTATCACGAGGCATTGCTTCTCTCATCACTTCAACAAAGAGTTGAAGCAATCCACGGACACATTATGCTCTGCCTTGATATTTAAAAAGTCTTGCTGTCATCGATACTTGTGTGTGGTTATCACAACCTGCCCATAAAGGTTCATCTGCGCCGTTTTCAACATTTCACGGAAATGATTGGATTGCGAAGTTCCGTCACACACATTCTCATCACAACCTGTAACTCCTATCTCTTCCAATTCTGCTCCATGACTAGTTCCCACTTGTTCGGGTGCATGAGTAAAACTAGTACTTGCATGATTCAATTACGAATACAAATTATGACCAGCTTCATCAAACACCATCCCTTGATATGAGTTCAATTGTTTGAAATAGCTACATTATTCCCTAATTGAAAATTGATCGCTTCCTCGATATCCCTCGTCATATATAAATGGTTCACCATGGCTAGTCCAATTATAATAGTTCGGAGTAAATCCAAATCTACAAAGATATTCTCTAACTTTATCAATGTCTTGAAATTTGCCATTCTTGCACTTTTTACATGGACACTTTAATTCATTTCCATCCATAAACTCATATTTTGTACTAGCAAAGTTCAAAAATAGTTCTAACCCGATACGAAACTCATCAGTCAATCCTCGCCGTTCGGGTAAGTTCTTATTATACATCCAACCCCTGTCTCTTTGCATTTTCTCTGTAAAAAAAAATATTGTCCTAAATTATTCAACATATCATATATATTCTTTAATATTGTTAATAAAAACCATAAAATGCGAAAAATTACAATTATGTTGTTTACGAAACAATTATTTTAAACTTGAAAAATTCGAAAAATTTACCATGTCAAGAAAACTTACCAAGTATTTGGCTGAAATCTTTGTAGTAGACAGTGGACAATTTGATGAGAATTGAAAAATTAATTGATTTGCGACACCTTCCAATGGACACGTACCTAAAAAAAAAATAATTACATAAGATTCGTCTATAAAAATACATTTTATTTTTTCCTTTCATTTTCTTTCCTTTTTTTCCCTTTCTTCTTAGCCGGGCCGCGGCGACGAGCGAGGTTATGGGCATCTCATAGATATGACCAAATTTCCAACGAATTTTGTAACGATTTTCTATTATGCCGAACAATAATGTGGTATTCAATTTGTTCTAAAATTGGTGGGAAATTTTAAATTTAAATGTGTACAAACCATTTTGGAACGATTTTCTATTAATGAATTGGTTTTTGCATTCGATGCAAAATTTTTTGTAAATTTTTCGAACGAATTTTGGGCAATTTATATAAACTTCGAACAAGAAGGTGTTTTATGACTTATTTGAAAAAATTAAGGAAATTTCTCACTAATTTTGCAACGAAAGTAGTACACAACAAAATTAATGTACAAAATATCGAAATTGTTGCAAAAGTCGTTACAAATTTCTAACTAATTTTGTAATGAATTTTCGAATATGGACAAAAATAATGTGTTCTCCGAATTCGTTGGAAAATTTGTTGGTATTTTCCAACGAATTATTTTTCTTGTAAACCGAGAAAGGATTTTGAAAATTGTTTGAAATTTCCAAACGAATTTTCCAACGAATTTATCTCACCTTCACATTTTTACAGGAAAATTAAATTCGTTGGAAAATTAGGTGGGAAATTTCCAACTAAATTTTAAACATCTTCTTTTAAAATAGAATATTAAATTTGTTGGAAAATTCGTTGGAAAATTCCAACGAATTTTCCAACAAAATTATATCACCTTCACATTTTTAAATTGAAAATTAATTTCGTTGGAAAATTCATGGGAAATTTTCCACGAATAAGCGGATAACATAAAAACATTTCCAAATTCGTTGGAAAATTCGTGGGAAATTTTCCACGAATTTTCCAACGAAATTTTAAAACTCTTCTTCTCAAACAGAATGTTAAATTTGTTGGAAAATTCGTTGGAAAATACCAACGAATTTTCCAACAAAGTATTTTTTGCGGTACACCGAAAGGATTTTAAAAATTCGTTGGAAAATTCGTGGGAAATTTCCCACGAATTTTCCAACGAAATTATCTCACCTTCAGGTTTTAACAGGAAAATTAAATTCGTTGGAAAATTCATGGGAAATTTCCCACGAATTTTCCAACGAAAATATTTTTAAGCGGAAAACGCAAAAAACATTTCCAAATTTGTTGGGAAATTGTGGGAAATTTCCCACGAATTTTCCAAACAATTTTTAAACATCTTCTTTTCAAACATAATGTTAAATTTGTTGGAAAATTCCTTGGAAAATACCAACGAATTTTCCAACAAAGTATTTTTTGATGTACACCGAAAAGGATTTTCAAAATTGTTGGAAAATTCGTGGGAATTTCCCACGAATTTTCCAACGAATTTTAAACATATTCTTTTCAAACAGAATATTAAATTTGTTGGAAAATTCGTTGTAAAATACCAACGAATTATTTTTTCTGTGTAAACCGAAATGATTTTGAAAATTCGTTGGAATTTTCCAACGAATTTTCCAACAAAATTATATCACCTTCACATTTTAAATTGAAAATTAATTTCGTTGGAAAATTCGTGGGAAATTTCCCACAAATTTCTCAACGAAATACTTTTAAGCAGTAAAACATAAAAACATTTCCAAATTGTTGGGAAATTGTGGGAAATTTCCCACGAATTTTCCAACAAATTTTTAAACATCTTCTTTTCAAACTAATGTTAAATTTGTTGGAAAATTCTTTTGGAAAATACCAACGAGTTTTCCAACAAAGTATTTTTTGATGTACTTTTGAAAGGATTTTGAAAATTCGTTGGAAAATTTGTGGGAAATTTCCCACTAATTTTCCAAAGAATTTTTAAACATATTCTTTTCAAACAGAATATTAAATTTGTTGGAAAATTCGTTGTAAAATACCAACGAATTTTCCAACGAATTATTTTTTTGCGGTACACCGAAATGATTTTGAAAATTCGTTGAAAATTTCCTACGAATTTTCCAACGAATTCATCTCACCTTCACTTTTTAACAGGAAATTGAAAATCATTGGGAAGTTCGTGGGAATTTTCCCACCGAACTTTCCAACGAATTTTCAAGATATCATCTTTTCAACCGAATTTTCAATTTGTTGGAAAATTCGTGGGAAATTTCCCACGAATTTTCCAACGAAATTTTTTTTGGCGAAAAAAAGAAAAACTTTTGGATTTTTGTTGGAAAATTCGTGGGAATTTTCCCACGAATTTACTTCGAACAACTTTATTACGCCGAATTTTAATTTCGTTGCAAAATTCGTTGGAAATTTTCCAACGAATCTTGCAACGAATTTCGATGACATGTGGAAAATAATATTTGATGTAAATTTGTTGAAAATATCGTGTGAAATTTCCTACAACTTTTGCAATGAAATGAGAATGTAAACTAAATTAATGCTACCGAAAATTGAACACAACTAAACTAAACTTAAAAAAATTGTCGACAAATACTATGCCAAAAAAACTTTCCAAAGTATTACCAAGTATTTGTGTAGTTCAATGAGATTACTCGGATCTTGAGATACTTACCGTGGTTGGTAAGGCGGATGCAAGGGTGGCGGCGGCGAGGAGTAGACATGGCCACGGTTCGAACCGGAACCGGCGGTTCAGAATTTTTTTTTTCTTCCTCCACCGCCATAGTAGGGGCCGGGCGGAGGTCTTTGCAACAAGGTGAAAAGTTTCCAATGAATTTCACCCTTGGGGGCAATAATCGCCGGGCAACGGTTATTTTGTCGGAAGGCCGTTGGGGCTTTCCGCCAACGAATCGGGCGAGGCCGGCCAAACAAAAATATCCGTGCACCAGGTTAACCGTTTAATTCGATTTGGAAAATTTTAATTACCCACGAATTTTTCAACGAAATTAGTACACTCTACTTTAGGCTAGCAAAAATCCGGGACAGACTTTTTTTTTTTTTTTTTTTTGGAACGAATATCATTGGAACGGGCCGGTTCCGTTTAAGTGGTTGGTCGGTCAATGGGCGATCCGGTTTGACCGGGCGGTTCGGGCCAAAACGAGCCCGTGGCCACCTCTAGCGAGGAGGACCGCGAGGTGGACGGCAAAGAGAAAGACTAGAAAGAGAGTTTGTTGAGTAAAAATTCTCGGTACACACACAATGATGGTTGCGAATATATAAACATGTTTTGCAATGAACTTTGCAACAACGAAAAAGTTTCAATGAATTTGAGCGCTCCGGCCAAAAATTGCACCACGTTATTTTCGTTGGAAAATTAGTGAAAAATTTCCCACCTAATTTTCCAACGAATTTAAAAAATAAAAGTAACTGAAAATATATTCGTTGGAAAAATCGTGGGCAATTTCCCACGAATTTTCCAACGAATTTACAAAAACCAACAATACCCGTGTTTGTTTTGAATTCGTCGCAAAATTCGTTGGAAATTTGCAAGGACAAATGTTTTGTGGCAAAGTTCGTTGGTAATTTCCAACGAAATATTTTCGCCGCTAATTTCAAACGAAATTTGTGATTTAAGATTATTTCGTGGGAAATTTCCAACTAACTTTTCCAAAAAAATATTTAGATTGGAAATTACCAACGAATTTTGCCACGAAAATATTTGCGTTGGAAATTACCAGCGCACTTTCCGACGAAAATGTTTTCGCCGCAAATTTTCAACAATTTTCCGACGAAAAATGTTTAGCCGCTAATTTCCAACGAATTTTCCATCGAATTTTTTTTCGTCGCTAATTTCCAACGAATTTTTTATTTTCGTTGGAAAATTTGTCATAAATTTCCAAAGAAAAATTTTCGTTGGAAAATTTTCGTGGCAAAACGCATTTTTTTTTGTAGTGTACGCCACTATTTATAATTTGCGAGCTCGCTACTCCTACTTACATCGATCATCAATGAGCAAAGTCCCTCTGCTCCTACATTTCCCTCCTCAAACAATGGCCCTTCAAGAAGTAATAGCAGCGGATGATGTTAATGAGCTATATCGCTCAATTGAGCTGGACGAAAATCTCTTAGATCACAAATCCGAGGACCCCTTCCCAAATACTCCACTACATGATGCTGCGGACAAGGGAAAACTCAAGTGGCCATGGAGATGGCCATCTTGAAGCCGTCGTTTGCTCGAAAGCTTAATCGGAAGGGTTATAGTCCCATGCACTTGGCTTTGCAAAAGAAGCACTATCACACCGCGAGGGCACTAATGACCTTCAACCCCGAGTTGATCCGAGTCCGAGGACGAGGCGGGATCACCCCTTTGCATTTTGTAGCCGGGAAAAAAGGAGACAATGAGCAGGAGAACATGGAGCTCTTGGAACTCCTGGCCGAATTCCTATCTACTTGTAAATCATCCATCGAAGACTTGACGAGCCAATGCGAGATTGCAGTTCACGTTACCGTAAGGACGGGTAACACTAAAGCATTCAAGGTTTTGTTTGGATGGCTTAAGCGAGTGCGTCTGACAAAAATCTTGGATTGGAAAGACCAAGATGGTAACACCGTCTTACATATTGCTGCATCTAAAGGGAATCTAGAGGTAGAGTTCATCGGTTTCATGGTTATCGCTTTTTTTGTTGTTCGATCCTTCAATTTGACACGATCTTATCCAGGAACACATATAATGGTAATAAGTAAATGGTTTTAGAAAACATTCAGAATTAGGAGATTGGAACGGAACCACCTTATTTGGTTTCTTTCTTAGGAGAGAAGAAAAGGAATTAGGAGGAATGGATATCATTCATTCCCTCCCAATCTTCTACTTCCACCTCTCTCTATCTGACAAATTTCCCGTGCACTTGGTCACGGGTTAGGCTCTGCCCTAGTATTGAATGCAGTTTTTACGCAGGTGGATCCATTTTTTTTCTTCATTTGTTTCCGTAGTGATTATCCTAATCATTTAATTTCTCGTCAAATCACTCAACATCCAACAAATAATAGACTTTTTATGCCATTCAGATGGGTTGTAAAAATTAGGACAACAAGTAGTGCATTTTTATAATAAAAAATCAAATACTCATATTAAGATAGTGATTATATGAGCATGTAGATTGTTTTAAATTGTTTTCGTTTAATTTAATATATACATATTGGCATGTTTGAAAATTAAATCAAGTGCTCGAAATTAAAAATTTAGCACTGAATGACATTTAACTTGTATCATAATCCTAATTAGTGTTTGACTTAAAAGACTCAATTCGGTCAAAACATTTACCTAGTCTAGTAATCAGTATAATGGACAGTATTAGAATCTTCTCGATAATATTGTTTAAACCTATGAATAGTAATCATAGTTCCATATTTGGAAAGAAATGAACCATTTTCATTGATGTATTTTTAATTATCAACAAGCAACTTTTTATTTTTACTTTCATCGCTTAAGATTATCAACACTAGCAACGATTTTCAATTAAACAAGCCCATACTTTTACTTCAAGAGTGGGAAAAATATTTTAAGCTCGAGAAGGCTTCCACCTTGTGTTCACTTAATTGGCCTAACAATGTTTTGTTTGGAGGAGGTAGATAAAAAGTAAGGAAAGAAAAGGCATGATAGAGAGAGAGATCACCTTGTTTACAGTATATTAAGTGGAGAAAATAGGAATGATTAAAATTGTTTCCCTTCGAACCCCTGTAAAACTCAGTTATTAGTGAGCTCTAAATCTCTATTGGTTAGATGGTTTTGGATGAATAATTTCCTTCGAACTCTTTCCATCATGATCACTCATACCTAACACAATAATAACTTAATTCAATCTGTTTTATTATTTCATTTTTCCTATGGATAACAAAATCTCTTTCCTTCTTTTCGAAATCAGTCCATTCGAACATATTGTACGAGATAGAAGCTAGTGAAATGGAAGCTAATAAAGACAACATGACACGACCATAAAATAATATCTTTGTAGATCGGAAAATTACTCCACGATCAGTTGAATCCTATGCATCAAAGATATAAATATACCTGTCTTAAAAAGTTTGTCTTCATAGCAAGAGAAGTAATATACAAAATGTGATTGAATCCTAAACCTTTCAATTGATGTAATGAAGGCCTGTACTTTTACGAAATATCATAATTATTAGGATCATCACTTTTGTGGATTTGCCTAAGTTACAATCAGTTGAAATAATTGAAATTGATAAATCAGATGGAGTAAACTTTTTCCCTTTGTTCGTCGATGGTTGCATCACTGGCATCATTCAAACTTGTATGGCATGAGCTCACTTTGTGCACAATAGTAAAGCTTGTCACAAAGCAGTGATTGAAATTGAAGGGATACATACTTCATTTTTTTTCTCCTTGGAATTCTTCCAGATCATCAATCTGTTGATTGGCCATACGAATGTAAATGCGAAGAACTTCCAGAACAGGACGGCTCTGGACATCTACCTGGAGAATCCTCATTTTGATGAAGGTGTTGCGAAGAGGTTACGCCAAAGATCTACTTCAACCATCTCTCTATCGGAGTTTTTAGCAGGGACCTAACTCTCTTTGAGAAGTCAAGAATATTTTTCGGCATCCAAGATGAAGCCACTCGCTACATAATCCTTGGAGTGGCTACCTTAATCGGGACTGCCACTTACCAAGCCGTTCTCAGTCCTCCGGGAGGGTACTGGCAGGATTCCTCTTCAATTCCCCGGCCAGTTCCTCCTCTGTCGTTACTGCCAATTCCAGCGGCATTGCTATTGAAAAGCCACAGCCGGAAACATTATAATGACCGGCAGACATCTATATTCGTTCGCATATCTCAACGGCACAGCTGTCTTCGTCTCCTTAGCCACGATCGCGATGGCTGCTGTTTCACTGTGGCCCCACGCTCTCATTGTGTACTTATCTGTTTATTCTCACCGGTGCCTACTGTGTGTTCCTTATAACACTACAAAAAAACAGGAAATTTATGACGGAAATTTACGATTTAAATATTTTCTGTCGCAAATTTGCAATGTATTTTATTTTCCGTCGCAAATTTACGATGAAAATTTTCCGTTTAAATTCCATCGCAAATTTGCAACGGAAAACACAATCGCGGCAAATTTCGTCGCAAATTTCCGACAAATAATAATACCGTCGCAAAATCCGTCGCAAATTTGCGACGGCATTGTCAGTCCGTCGCAAATTTGCGACGAAAACACGAGTCCGTCGCAAATTCGTAGTTTATCAACCCGTGACATTGCAATCACTATCTCTCTCTCGCTCTCTCTTGCTGTCTCTCGCTCTCTCTCGGTCTCTGTCGCTTTTCTCCCTCTTTCATATATATGAAATCAGCAAAATCGCACGCACGTATTAATCTCGGTGAAGCTTTTGTACCGGTAAGTGCAAAATTGCTAGCTTCATGACTATTCGTCGTTGCATTGTAATTTTTTTAATATATGTTTATGTTTGTTTTTTTTTTTCGTATCTGCATCACCGGTTTAATGACCAGTGACCGGTGACACCTCGCCGGCCTTCGGATGAGCAGAGCGAGCCACGCCGTTTCGCGGCGAATACTCGAATCCATCGCAAATTTGCGACGGATTCTAGTATCCGTTGCAAATTTGCGGCGGATCCTAGTTTCCGTCGCAAATTTACGACGGAATTTTCATTTATTCGTCGCAAATTTGCGAGGGATGAATTCCGTTTCCATCGTACATTAAAAATTATTAAAAAAATATTGATTCTTATGTGATTAATCTTTTTTGGGTTTGTGCCTAATTGAAGGTCTCGCAATCCAAGTGGACTTTGCAATTCTCATCAAATTGATCACTTTGTCCTACCAATATTTCAGTCAAATATTTAGGTAAGTCTTCTTTACATTGTAATTTTTTCTATTTTTGCAATTTCATATTAATTGTTGCGTGAATAACAAAAATTATAATTTCCAAAATTTTATAGTTTTAATTAAGAACAATAGATATGATATTAGACATAGTGACCAAAAATGCTCTCTCGGTGGGTTCCCGTCGGTACTGTTCATCCGGCAGTCCTCCGGTGAATCCCCCTATTTCCGGCGAGAATTTGGACTGATTTTCGGAGGAGAGACCACCCCGGCGACCTTCCTTCACCCCCTTGAAGAGCATCCTCTTTCGTTCTTCGCTGGTGTTGGAAATTCAGATCTGGTTGGAGGTCTCATCAACCCGCGCGTGTTTGGGCATCATTTGTCGACGAGGAGGTGCTAGAGGTTCTTCCCCAAGGTAGCATTATTTCGTTCACTCCTGTAGCTATCTTCTTGCTAGTTGGGCCTTCGAGGATTTCTTCAGACCTTATCAAGTTCTGGGTGTCTGGCGTTTCATACGCACTTGTTCTGTTCTAGTGCTGGTGGATGATTCTGTTGATTGACTGATTTTGGTGGAGTTTATCTGGTGGGTTCTGCTGCTTTTGGGCATATTTATAGTCTGGTGGCTTTGTGGTGGAGTTGCCCGGTTGTGGCCCTGCTCTGGAGTATGGTGGAGATAGTTGACCGGTAGGTGTTTGTGTTATTGTCTAAGAGGTTAGAGCTATGGCATATTCTGTGCCTGGGCCTTCCCCGCTTCCAGTAGCTATTCACCATCCAGAAAACACCCAACCCCTCCTCGATTATCCGGAGCTGACCCGATTGGATGCGGTGGTGGCCAACTTCACAGAGGCCAACACAAAGGAAAGCCCCCTTGGTTTGGAGAGGCGCCTCCAAGGCCCATTCTAAAGGGCAGCAGCAGTCGAAGCAGGAGTAGGGGGCGTCCACAGAACAGGAGTCGCTCCCGTGGAAGGGGGCCTAGAGCAAACTTTGCACAGGGAACAGCTCAGGTTGATCATTCATCCCTCGATTCCTGCAGCCATGCGAATACAGTTCCTCCCACTCGTTCTTGGGCCAATGTAGCTCGAGTCCAGACCAAAGGCTATACTCTTGACTTTACCCCTCCCTTGGAGGAAAATGGAGATGTTATTGTCGATATCTCTTCAAGCATAGCAGCTGAACAGAACCCATTGTGGAATGAATGCATTGTTGGGCATTATGTTGGGAGGAAAGTGCCCTTCAAACTTACAGAAGAAGCAGTCCGGAAAGCTTGGGGAGAACACTTGACTGATGTTAGGCTACATGAACATGGGTTCTACTTCTTTAGAATCCCCAATGGCGAATATCGCAGGAAGCTCCTCGACTTAGGTCCGATATCTATATTTAGTAGCACCATGATCCTTCAGCTTTGGCATCCTAAACTCAGACTAATTAAGGGTGCTATGGACACGATTCCAGTTTGGATTAGGATGAGAGACATCCCTTTCTCATTGTGGTCTCCGGCCGGGCTAGGAAGAATAGCAAGTGCTATTGGTAAACCACTCTATGTGGATAGTCAGACGGAACAAATGACCAGAATCTCCTATGCGAGAGTATGTGTGGAGATTAAGGCTGCTCAACCCCGGCTGGAGACGGTGAAAGTTCGCTGGGATGGTGACATACATCTGGTTCATGTCGAATATGAATGGAAACCTTTAGTATGCTCTTCGTGTGGGCTGTTTGGGCATCAAACTGGATCTGCTGGATTCCAATGTGCTTCTCGGTAGTTTGCTGAGATGGGAGAGCAAGGCCATCCTCTGCTAAATCCCAGGGCCCCATTCAAACCCATTCTAATGAAGGGTGGACTCAAGTTAACAGGAAGAAAACAAAGGGAATTTGACTAGTCTTTGCAATCGATTAGCACCGATTCTCACAGAGCAGTGGAGGCTCGCTCAAGGGAGAAGCAGGCCAAGTCCCTGTCTCCTCCCGCCCGTTCGCCTCTCCAACTACCGGGTCCTTCCGAGAGGAGTTGAAGGGCTCCCGCCTACCTCTCGGATCGGTAATACGGGGAGGATTTCCTTGGCCTCTCGGCCTCTGATCTAGCCATGAAGAGCCGGCTAGGCTTATAAATATCTTGGCCAAGAGCACAGGAGATAAGGTTCTGGTATCTGATGCATTGACAGCCCCTCTGGTTTTCTTTAACCCAACTCACAGCTCCTCCCCAAGCACCAGGAAGGACCTGTTCTTCCAATTATGTTTCTGAACATCCCCTTCATACACTACCAGGGCGGAGTAATTCTGGGGTGCCTGGAATGCAAGGCGAGCACAACCAGGGAGAGGCTCCTGATGTGCTGCACTCTACGGTAGAGCATCTATATGAGAAAACCCCATTGGCTTTTCCTGGCCCTCTAGATCATATTCACCACCATATGCAGGGCCTTCACACCAACTCACACTCGTCTTCTGAAGATGATCTTAGTGCAGACGAAAGGGGTGGATTTAGTGACTCCGAAGGGAATATAATGGATGGTCATGCTGTTTTTTCCCCGCCCACCACGCGCTCTCGCTCCTTAGCATCCTCCACTATTGAAGATCCAGTCAGGGCTTCCTTAGGCCCTGTTCCTCCTATGAACTGCCCCGACGCCACTCCTGGTCCCTCCTCCCCTGAAAAGGGCAAGAAGAGGAGATCCCGGAAAGGTCGCAAATAATCTCTCCTATCCTGATCATGTTTTTTGGCATATGGAATATTCGGGGACTAGTAGATCCCCTGAGGCAAGCGGAAGTCCGTAACTTTATCTTTGTTAATCGTCTCTCTTGTATTGGGATTATTGAAACCAAAGTCAAAGAATCTCTTTTTGCTGGAATCTCGCAAAGCTTGTTTGCTAATTGGTGTTGGATTGCTAATTATGACTCTTCTCCTAGGGGTAGGATTTGGTTTGGTTGGAATCCTGATATGGTGGAATCCCTTCTCCTCCAATCCTCTGACCAACTAATCCATATTCAACTCAATCTTCTCTCCCTGAATAAGCTGTGCCTCCTCACAATCGTGTATGGCGAACACACTTTTGGTAAGAGACGCCCATTATGGTCTGATCTTGGGTCCCTTTCCTCTGGTAACTTACCTTGGATTGTCGCGGGGGACTTCAATGCTATCAGAGACCCTTCTGACAGAATAGGTAGCACTACTCCTTGGATCCCGGTCTTTGATGAATTTCCGGAGTGTCTCATTCAAGCGGGTCTCGACGACCTTCGTTATGTGGGTTGTAGATATACTTGGACCTACTCTTCTGGACAAAGCCGTAAGCTCCGCAAGATTGATAGGGTACTCGTGAACGATATATGGATGCATCACTTTTCATATTCTGAAGCCAGCTTTCTCCCCCCTGGCATATCAGACCATTCCCCCATGGTGGTTAAACTTTTATTGCCATCCACTTCCAAGAAACCGTTCAAGTTTTTCAACTTTTGGACAACTCACCCTATTTTCTTGGAATTGGTTAAGCAAGCTTGGACTACTCAGGTTACTGGTACACCTATGTACTCCGTTTGCTGTAAACTGCGCATCGTTAAACTGAAGCTCAAACAACTGAATAGGTGTTCTTTTTCTGACATATCCGCCAGAACTAACCAGTTAAGAACAGATCTCTTTAATGTTCAGGCTGCCCTACAGCTACGTCCTTTTGATCAGAGCCTCCAAGATAGAGAATTAGAACTCTCCCGATCCTTCTCAACCATGAGATTGCAGGAGGAATCCTTCTACAGGCAGAAGTCCCGAGTTCGATGGCTCAAGGAAGGCGATCAAAACACGCAGTATTTTCACCACTTTGTATCAAAGAGGCGCATTACTAATCGTATCCTGTCCATATCAACAGAAGATGGGATTATCCTCTCTGATCCTCAGGAGGTTAAGGCCCATATTGTCAACCATTTTCATGGATTGCTTAATGGGGACCCTGCTCCTTCTTCGCCTACTGTTGGAGAGTTGAGCCCCTTTCTTCGACAAACTATTGATGAGAGTCAGAGTAACACTTTGACACTTCCTGTTACTGAAGAGGAGATTCGGTCCACGCTATTCTCCCTTGCCAAGGGTAAAGCGCCTGGACCTGATGGATACAATGTTGACTTCTTCAAGTCTAGTTGGGATATCATAGGACCCTCTATTCTTGTGGCAGTAAAAGACTTTTTTGAATCGGGACGCCTGCTCAAAGAGATAAACAACACTATCTTGACGCTAGTTCCGAAAACCCCAAATGCCTCGTCTATGTCGAACTTCCGTCCCATCGCCTGTTGTAATACCCTTTACAAGTGCATTTCTAAGATATTGGCTAGGCGGATAGCGCGTGTCCTTCCAGCCCTTATCAGTCCTAGCCAATCGGCTTTTGTCAGGGGACGAAGAATCAGTGATAATATTTTGATAGCCCAAGAGCTATTTGCAGATTTCCACCGTCGACCTTACTTGCCCAAGTGCGCAATTAAAGTAGATTTCCAGAAAGCTTACGACACGTTGGACTGGGCCTTCTTAGAAAAAGTTCTAATGGCATTCAACTTTCCATCTCCCTTTATTAAGTTGGTCATGAGTTGCGTTTCGACACCCAAATTTTCAGTTTCCATCAATGGGGAACTACATGGTCATTTCGGGAGTTCTCGGGGCATTCGACAGGGAGACCCGTTATCTCCTTACCTATTTATACTGGTAATGGAGATTTTCTCGGCATCCTCAAGGTTAATACTGAAACACCCGAATTTCATTGGTTCTGGCGCTGTAAGAAGACTCGGCTTTCGCACCTTTTCTTTGCGGATGATGTATTGCTATTCTCAGAGGGCCATATGAGGTCAGTTGAAATAGTAAAGGAGTCCCTCCTCTTATTTTCGGGCTGGTCTGGCCTAATCCCAAATAAGTCAAAAAGCAACATCTTCTTATCTGGGGGTCCTGTGCTCTACAAGACCAGATAATCCAATGCCTTCAATTCCAAAGGGGTGATTTGCCTTTTCGGTATCTAGGTGTTCCCATCATCTCTACAAGACTGCGTAAGTTGGACTGTAAAGCATTGATTGACTCTATCACTGCTCGTGCTAGGTCTTGGTCCCAACGTTTTCTTCTCTTTGCGGGCCGCCTACAACTTATAAAGTCGGTTTTGCACTCCATCCAAGTATCTTTGGGCCACTATCTTCTCTCTTCCCAAATCGGTTCTCCACACCATTGAGGCTATTTTGCGGCAATTCCTTTGGAAAGGCCCCGACCTTGGAGCAATGGAGCTAAAGTGGCGTGGAATCTTTTGTTTACCTAAAGAGGAAGGTGGCCTAGGCATCCGGAGACTGGTGGAATACAACAATGCCATGCTTTTGAAGCACATTTGGATTCTTTTTTCTGATAAAGAGTCGTTGTGGTGCAAATGGGTGCATTCTACCTTTTTAAAAAGGCGAACTTTTGGGTTGTCTCTAAACCTACATTCTGCTCTTGGACATGGAGGAAAATCCTTGATATGCGCGCTTCCGACGTGATATGTTCCGCTGGAACATTGGAAATGGAAGATCAGTCTCCTTTTGGTTTGACTCTTGGCACATTAGGGGACCGCTCTCTCTACTCTTCTCTAATGGTGAGATCTACCAGTCGCGTATCCCTCGAGAGGCCACGGTTCGCTCCTTTTTTGAAGGATCTTGGCAACCTTCTACTACATTGACCACCCTCTTGGGTTGGATGGATAGTTCTCTGGGGTTTGAGGACAACCGGATGGACCACTTTGTATGGGCTCCTCAGCCATCCAAACCTTTCTCTGTCAGTCGGGCTTGGAATCACATATCGAAGAAAATGGCACTCAACCCCCATGGCACTCCTTCATCCGGGACCGTCAAATAGTACCACGGCATGCATTTCTTCTATGGCTTATCTCTCTCAATAGATTACCTACCCGGTGTTCCTTTTACAAAGATCACAGGATTGAGGAGGCGTTGTGCGCTTTACGTGGGTCTGTTCTGGACTCTATCAACCATCTCTTTTTTGAATGCAACCACACTAGTAGACTAGCTTCTCTCCGGGCAACAAAATGCAACCTACCTTGGAGCAATCGCCCCTGGCATGACCTTATTATTTGGGCGATGCAGGTATGTGGTGGTTCCTCCTTTGCTCACCGATAGCTAGATTTTCCTTTGGGGCTCTATGTCACATCATTTGGACCGAAAGGAACAATGCCATTTTCAGGAACAAAAGTATCTTTATTCCGGCATGCGAAAAGCACCTCATTTAAAGTAGTTATGACAAAGTCGCATCTATGGGAAGAATTGAGGACACTTACAGGAACCGGCTTCGCAGAGGAAATGGGACCTCCCAAGTGTCTATATTTTCACCTAGGGATGTTCAGCTTGATTGTGCTGGTCTTTTGGTATTTTCTTTCTTGGCTATCATTACTTTTGTATTTCGTGTATGATCAGTTTTAGTCGGGGACCTCCCCTGCTGGCTTCCTTCCGCTGCAGTCGCACTTTCGACACGAGACCCCCTCTGGGACAGCATGGATAGATATTTCGATTAGATGGCCTTGGCATCTTCCCCAGCTGGATTTATTTGATTGACCAAAGAAGAAAAGTTTTGGGCTTGGAGCGACTCTTGCTGCATCGGACTTCTTCCCCTAGTCGTAGATTGGCCGCTTGGTTTGCCGGTATGGAGATGTCCTCACGGTTTCCCCTCATCTTCTTCTATGGGCTGATTTGATCTCGCTGCTAGTCATGGTTTTTATACCAAAGTTCGACTGGGTTGTTTTTTTCTTCTTCTTCGGTCTCCGTTTCTCTTATAATTAGCTGGCTTTTTGGCCTCTTTTTCTTGGTCCTGCTGGGCCATCCTCGACCTTGTATGGACATCATTTGTGTCCTTATATGGTCAGTTGTTGTTTCGAGCTTAGGTTGTATTTGGCATTATGTTTAGTTATACAAAATCTTACCTTACCAAAAAAAAAAAAATAGATATGATATTTTAAATATTTTACCAAAATTTTTTATTTTAATACGTATACAATGCAAAGAGAAAGGGCTTGGATGTATAATAAGAACTTACCCGGACGTCAAGGATTGATGAGATGAGTTTCGCATCGGGTTGGAACTATTTTTAGACTTTGCTAGTAATAAATATAAATTTATGGATAGAAATAAGTAAGGTGTCCGTGTAAAAAAAGTACGGTAATGGTAAATTTCTTTGTGTGTGATCAAGTTAGAGAACACCTTACTAGATTTGGGTTTACTCCAAACTATTATAATTGGACTTCCCATGGTGAACCATTTATATCCGATGAAGGATATGGAAGAAGTGACCAATTTTCAGTTAGGGAAGAATGTGGCTATTATGAGCAATTGAACCCATACGAGAGGATAGTGATTGATGCAGCTAGTTATAATTTTGTCCTAGAATCAAATTATGCAAGTACTAGTTTTACTCCTACACGTGAACAAGTGGATACTAGTCATGCTTCACAATTAGAAGATATAGGAGTAACGGGTTTTGAGGAGAATGTGTATAATGAAACTTTTCAATCTAATCAGGCCTGGGATGTTGAAAGCAGCAGATGAACCTCTATGGGCAGGTTGTGAGGACCACACTAAGTTATCGGTGACAACCCGACTATTAAATATCAAGGCAGAGCATAATGTGTTCAATGGATTGCTTCAACTCTTTTGTTGAAGTAATGCGGAATCATTGCCTCGTGATAACAACATACCAAGTGATTTTTATGATATGAAAAACTAGTGGATAACTTAGGTCTTCCGGTTGTAAGAATTGATGTATGTAGTAGGGGTTGTATGATATATTGAGAGATGATGAAAATGCAGAATCTTGCAAATTCTGTAGCCAACCTAGGTACAAGATTAACAGGAGGTCGGGTCGTAATTAGAAGCGTAGACCATGCAAGCAAATGTTTTATCTGCCCTTAAACCCAGATTGCAAAGGCTTTATGCGTCTAAAGCCATCGCTGAACACATGACTTAGCATGCAAATCATGAAATGAAGAGGGTCTAATGTGTCATCCTTCAAATACGGAGGCATGGCAACATTTTGATAGAACATACCTGAGAGTTTGCAATGGAGCCTCGGAACATCAAGGTTAGGTCTATGTGCCGATGGATTTGCTCCATTTGGGAAAATAGGAAAAAGTTATTCATGCTGGCCAGTTATCTTAACGCCGCATAATCTTCCACTTGGTATATGCATGAAGACACCTTATATGTTTTTGACATTGATCGTGACATGGCCGTAAAATCCGAAAAAGTTGATAGATATTTATATGCAACCATTGATTAAGGAGTTACAATGGCTATGGGTTGAAGGTGTCCCTACGTATGACGTTTCTACCGATCAAACATTTGTAATGAAGGCTACCCTTCTTTGGACGATAAATGACTTTCCAGCTTACGGAATGTTATTTGGATGGAGTATGATGGGATCTTAAGATGTCCGATATGTTTGAGAGGTCAAAATCATTTAGATTAAAACATGGAAAGAAGCCTAGCTATTTTGATTGTCATGCATAATTTTTGCCGCTAAGTCATCCTTTCGGAAGGAATAAGAAAGAGTTCATCAAGAATAGGATCGAAAGAACGCTGGGCCCACCATTGAGGTTGACCGGCGATCAAATTTGGGAGCGTGTGCAGGACTTTCCAACCGTTGTTGAGAACCCACGACGACACGACTTTTGCGTGACGGAAGTACACATAAGTGGACAAAACGCAGTATATTTTGGGATCTACCGTATTGAAGGCGCATCTTGTTCATCATAATCTTGACATCATGCACATAGAAAAGAATGTTTTCGACAATGTCATAAATACTATGATGGATGTCGCCGGAAAAACAAAAGACAACTTGAACGCAAGAAAAGATATGAGAGATATTTGCGATCGCCAATACTAGCTGTGGATGCAAGCAAATAGGGACCAAAATCGAAAGCAGTTTATACATTAGATAAGGAGCAGAGGCGAGTTATTTGTCAATAGTTAAAATGTGCGGTTTTCGATGGATATGCTTCAAACCTCGGGAGATGTGTTGATTTGAATGAATGCAAGTTGACAGGTTTGAAGAGTCATGATTGTCACATTCTGATGGAAAGACTAATTTCAATAGCTTTGAAGGAAGTTCTACCGAACTTTGTATGGAGCGCCATTACAGAGATTAAGCAATTTCCTCTATGATATTTGCTCGACAATGTTAAAAGCATCGCACATGGAAAAACTAGAGAGAGATATTCCAATTATTCTTTGTAACTTAGAAAGGATACTTCCTCCGATTTTTTTTGATTCGATGGAGCATCTGTTAGTTCACTTGCCTTATGAGGCCAAAGTTGCAGGTCCCGTCCAATTTCGATGGATGTATCCATTTGAGAGGTAATGTTTTTTTTAAAATACAGTTCAAATTAGTTTATCATATAATATGTTCCGATAAGCTTCTTTCTATTTCAACTAGATTCTTATATCATTTGAAAAAAAAGTAAAGAATAAGACACATATTGAAGCTTCAATTTGTAATGCATATATTGTGGAAGAAATGACAATATTTGCATCATACTATTTTGAGCCGCACGTTCAATGCAAGAGCCGGAGAGCAGGCAGAAATGATGAGGGCCCCATTGATCCTAATTGCACGGCATTCTCTATTTTCAATTATCTGGGTCGACCAAGCGGCGCATGTCGGTTTCGTTACTTATCGGCGAAGAATTTCATGCAGCACATACTTATATTTTACTAAACTGCCCGTAAGTCGAGCCATACTTCAAGTAAGTGTAAATTTGCAAATATACGTTTTGCGTGTCAAATATTTGCTAATAATGATATGGATTTTAATATTAGGATTTTCCAAACTTCAATGTTTGGACTACAACAAAATGAGTTTGACCGTTTGTGCGATGAACAATTTGCAGCATGGTTCAAGACATATGTAAGTTGCCTATGGATCAAAACCAAGTTATTAAAATTATATACATCATTTAGTAAAATATATATTATTGACTTTGCATGTGTAATTTTAAGTTCACAGTAATTATGATGAATTTGGAGGCAAAGATTGCTATATTATCTGTCATGGGGTCCACAGTTAAAAGTTTGAAGTTGGTCATCATATTTCATAAATAGATATAATTTTCATACTTAAGAATACGGAATGGGAAAATCCACAATGAATAGTGGTGTGTCTGTTCGGTCATCTAATGGTGACAGTTGAAAAGATGATTTTTATGGCTTGTTTGATGAAATCATAGAGATAGAGTACCCTGGACCATTAATGATGCTAGTTGTGTTATTTAAGTGCACGTGGTTTGATCCCGTCAAAGGAATGAAGGTGCATATGAAGTTCAATTTGGTTGAAATAAATCACAAGAAAAGGTATATGAAGTATGAACCATTTGTCTTAGCACAACAAGCAATTCAAGTATGTTATGCATCATATCCTAGTTTGAAACGTGACAAAGCTGATTGGTGGGCTGTATGTAAAATCAAAGCACGGAGAAAAAATCGAGGAACACCGGAAGGATAGAGCCTACCAACAAGAGGAATTGTGTAACACGGTTGAAATTGAGGAATATAACATACCAACTTTACGAGATCCGTGTGTGGAGCAATGATAGATGTGGAATCCAACTGAAATTTGCGAATTAAATGTACAAGAATGTTCTGAATCTGATTTTTAGACAGATGATTTTAAGACGAGGACGAGGACGAGGACGAAGATTTAAGACTTAAGACGAAGACTAAGACGAAGACGAAGATTAAAATTTTGTCACAAAACACTACAGATGTGTAATTATTAATGCTACAAGTGCTATTTTGGTTGTTATCATTATTGTTCTTGTTATTATTGTTATTGTGCTTTTTTATTATTGTTATTGTCGATTATTCTTTCTATTTTAATTTATCGTCCGAAATTTTGTTCCTAAATGCCGACAAGTCAAATATTATTAACGTGTCGTAACATTTCCGATATTCTAATTTCCATTGCAAAATTTGAGATGCCAAAATTTTGGACTGAAAAAAAGACGTAGCAAATTTAGGACCCAAATCAATGAGACGCTAAATTTTTGACAGAAAAAAGACGTCACAAATTTACAACGATTATTTAGTATGTGCAAAATTGCGACGGACTCAAAACCTGTCCGTCGCAAATTTTCAACGGAATATACTGGTCCATCGCAAATTTTGCTATGGATTTTCTACCGTTCGAAATTTGCGACGGACTCGCACTGTCTGTTGTAAATTTTGCTAGGGAATATTTACCGCTAAAAATTTGCGACGGAGACCTGTCCGTTGCAAATTTTGCAAATTTTTATCCGACAAAAACTCAAACCTGACCGTCGCAAATTTTACGACGGAAAAAACTGACCGACGCAAAATTGCGACGGACACAAATATGTCCGTTGCAAATTTGCGACGGAAAAAAACACGTCCGTCGCAATTTTGCGACGGACACAAACCTATCCGTCGCAAAATTTACGACGGACTAAAATTGTTCGTCAGAATTTGCGGCGGACAACCTCTCCGGCCGCAAAATTTACGCCGGACACAAATATGTCTATCGCAAAATTGCAAGGGAATTTGAACCGTCGCAAATTTTGCGACGGACACAAATATATCGGTCGCAAATTTGGCGACGGACACAAATATGTCCGTTGTAAATTTGTGGACGGACTCAATCTTATTTTTTACAAATTTGCGACGGACATGTTTGAATCCGTCGCAAATTTGCGACGGATATATTTGTGTCCGTCGCAAATTTGCAAGGGAATTTGAATCTGCGAGTAAATTTGGCGACGGACAAATTTAGTCCGTCGCAAATTTGACGAGGGAATTTTTCCCGTCGAACTTTCCAACGGATTTTTTATTTCCGTCGCAATTTTTTTTATCGAAAATTTGCGACGGAGAATGTCCGTCGCAAATTTGCGACGGACATGCTAAGTCCGTCGCAAATTTTTGTCGGTGAAATAAGACCTAATGTCCGTCGTAAATTTGCGAAGCACTCCATTGTCCGTCGCAAATTTACGACGGACATTGGAGTGTCGTCGTTAAATTTGGCGGCGGACCGCACTCCGCCGTAAATAAATTTCCAGATTTGTACCCGATCTTCTTCTCCCTTCCTTCCCGGCGCCCCCCTTCCCCGACTCAGATCTGCCCTTCAAATCCGTCGCCCGTCGTAGGCCGTCGCCGTAAAGTAGCACCGTCCCGTCGCCGCCTCCGTCCGCAGCTCCGTGCCCGTCGCCCCCCCCCGCTGACCCGTCGCTGGTCGAGGCTAACCCGCCCAAGGCCCCGCCCGTCGCCTACCCTCGCCCAACGCCCGTCCCTTACCGTCGCCCGGTCTCCTCCGCCCCCGCCCGCCCGCCCCCGCCCGTCGTTTGCCCGTCCCCACAACCGCCTTCCCCCAGCCGGTCGTACCCTCGCCCCGCCCCGCCCGTCGCCCGTTGCGATCTCCGTCGCCCCTCGCCCCTACGCCCGCCCCGCCCTCCCCCCCCGCCGCCTCCCCCCCGCCCCGCCCGCCGCCGCCCCGCCCCGCCCCGTCCGCTGCCGCCGCCCCCGTTGTGACCATCGCCCCGACCGGCCGCCCGCCCCGACGCCGTTGTCACCATCGCCACCGCCGTTGCCACCCACGCCCGTGCCGGGACCGCCACTGTCCATTCCGCCTGTTTTTGTTGTCCTTGAACCAAGTAAGTCAACTCTCTAACCCTAGTTAGTATAATTAGGTAATTAGTCGGATTTGGTTAGGGATTATTTAGGATTACTTTTCATTGGCTAAATTACGGGTCGATTTCAGGATTGCATGTGGCTTTGATCGATGGTCGACTGGTTAATTTGTTTATTATGTGGATGATTAAGCGTTAAATGACGATAGGATGATTGATTAAGCGTTTTCACAGAAAATGCTTGAAAATTAAACAATTCTATAAAAATCATGGAAAATTATGGAAAATTAAAAAAACGGTATATGTTGACAACAAATATGAAATTTGACCGTAAAAGTTTTTTAAAATTTTTAACAAACTAAAATTTCATAATATCACAAAATTGCAAAAATTAATAGTGCCCACCCATTTTCAGTGAAATTTAGATTTTTAACGTTCCGGGAAAAAAATTATTAAAAAATTTAAAATTTCCATAACTTGATAAAATTGCTTAACATAAATGTGGTCACCCATTGTGAGGGAATTTTTTTTTTTTTTGTGAAGAAAAATTACAAAATATTAAAATTTAAAAAATACACAGAATTGCCTAGAAAATATGTGGCCATCAACTTGCAAATTGAAATTTAAATTTCTTTAGATGGAAAAAAAATTAGAATTTAAAAATTTCCAAAATTTCACGGAATGACTTATAATACCTGTGGCCACCCACTTTTAGTTATATTTAATTTTTTAACGTATCCTAAAAAATTATTAAAATAAAGAATGACTAAAATTTGGGAAACTTTACCTAATAGCTTAGACTACCTATGGCCACCCAATTTTAGTATGAAATTTTTTTTTTTCATAGAAAAAATTTTATATTAAAATTAATAATTTTAAAATTCTTAAAATTTTAAAATTTCAAAAAACTTTATAGAATGTCTTAGAATATCGGTGGCTATCAACTTTTAGTGAATTTTTTTTTTTTAGCTCCCAAAAAAAAATTAACAATAATAATAATTTATTTCTTACAAAATTTTACAGAATGACTTAGAATATTTGTGGCCACCCACTTTCAGTGAAATTTAAATTTTTGTACGTGGTAAAAAAAATTTAATGAAAATGCATGCGATTCATATAGTGATGTTTGATACCGTGACCACCCATATCGTGCTCATACATTGATGTTTCATATCAAAATGAATGGGATTCATAACATGTTTGTTTGTAGGAAATTGCACGTCATAAGCACTTTCGACATTGGCTCATTTCAACGAAACATTTTCTCGATCTTTCCATCAAAATGGTAAGCTTCGTCATGTACATCATTATGTGTTCGTAATTTATTTCTTACAAAACTTTACAGAATGACTTAGAATATTTTGGCCACCCACTTTAATGAAATTTAAATTTTTGTACGTGGTAAAAAAAATTTAATGAAAATGCATGCGATTCATATAGTGATGTTTGATACCTGTGGCCACCCATATCGTGCTCATACATTGATGTTTCATATCAAAATGAATGGGATTCATAACATATTTGTTTGTAGGAAATTGCACGTCATAAGCACTCGACATTGGTTCATTTCAACGAAACATTTTTCTCAGTCTTTCCATCAAAATGGTAAGCTTTGGTCATGTACATCATTATGTGTTCGTAATACGTGTCAATAGTTCTTTACATATTCGCATAACCTTCCTACTTGTCAGTTTAAACATGGAGGTCACATGTCTAGAAGACAAGGCTCTTCCTCGTCCTCGTCCCCGTCCCTTTCCTCTTCTCCTGTCCCGGCATCTAACCCTCAACCACAATATGGTCCGTCACAATATGGGCGCGTTGGCCCTTCCTCTCACACTCAATAACATGTTACGGGACTTCACCACATACGAACTGAACGCGTTCTCAGGTTCAATCTTCTGTAGCTCCCTCTCCTTCCGTTTCCACCCTATTATTCGTAGGCGGAACAATCGAATATTGACGGAAACAGAGGTCAAGAAGATAACCGATTCTTCATATGCCCATTTGGAGATTCGTAAGTGCTTCATTTTTATTTTAGTATATGTCATATTTAGGGCTTTAGATATTGATGTCAACTGAATTATCCATGTTGCACAATATTCGTATGAATGCAGATTCACGGATGCTACATCTGTTGTGAGGGAATTGAACAAAATAGTAAGAAACTTCTAGATGGGAGAGTATATTAATTACATAAGTGTTCCACAAGAAGTAAAAAAGAAATGTGGTGGAATGAGTTCAAGGTAAGTTTTACATATTTTATTTTCTCACCAATTAAGTTTGGTGTAGCATATTGATGGTCAAAAATGATGTAAAGGGACCAGAACAACTCTGTAGTTTTCGATACCTAAAGGACCAGATATTTTCCCCTACATGAACTTTACAAAATCTGTCTATATGTGTCGGTGCATGGTTATGGATATGTGATCATCATAATAATTTTCAATTTGTGTTTTTATTCATTGCAGCGGAAGTTCACGTGGGACAAAGCGGAAGACAATGAAGTGAGAAGATTTTCGATAAGAAAATAAGTGATTTTATGCGAAATGTTATGAATAGAGCGAAAGCAAGCAAGCAAGCGAAGCCGTCTTTCTTTACAGCTGACAATTGGGTGGCAATTAACACATTTTGGGCATCCGAACAAAGTCGGCAACTCTATGAGCAGAATAAGAAGAACCGATCTTCTAGTTCTAGTGATGGGTCAGCCACATATGGGGGCTCAATCAACATTATGGAGCATCGCAAAACGATCGATAAGTCTGTTAAATGAGTTATAAGTTAATTTAATTCAATTACTCAAGTTTACATTTTGTAGGCACATGAATTGAGGACGGAACCGACATTTGTAGCTACATTTGAACGCACATTTCAAAAGAAAGATAAAACATGGATCGACGATCAAGCAAAAAGCTGTTAAGGTATGTAAGGTTATACTTTGGCTTATATGTAAACTATAATGAAAACCGTGAATGCTTTCAATATTTATGGTATATATATAGTGATTTTATTTTTATTTACATTGTTAATGTAGGAAAAATATGATAATCTTTTAATGAGCAAAGTGCTAGTGGTAGTGATGATTGTCCCGAGTCCCGCCACCGGTTGATAATATAGCATTATGGATGGAGGCAACGGATGGCAAAAAAAAAGGGAAAATATTTAGGCGGGATCGTTGTCAAGGATATACATGCCGAACAGTCCCGAAGTTCATCATCCGGCTGGGACTGGTCGAAGGAGGTCACGATCGGAGGAGCAATTAACCTAAGAAGTGGATCGTCTGAATAATTTACTTGTTAAGAAGGATGAACGAATACATAACTTGGAAGAACAAATGAGAATGGTTATGCAACACCTTAACCTCCAACGCAATGACGGGCCTCTTGTACCTCCAGCCAATCCAATAGGTGATGACCAACACATTGATGCCGAGAATGCTGATGCTGATGATGATGATGATGATGATGATTTTCTCCAGTCTCCCTAGTTAAAATTTTTGTAAGCTTGCTTCATAATCTTGATTTTTCATAATTTCACTCATATTCATATGTAAGAACATTTATGTTCGTCCTAAAACGTATTTTTGTTATTTTACACCTAGTTCAACATCCATGCTTAAACGTTGTTTTTATATTCGGACTGATTTATGTATCGACATTTCCTCGGGTTTTGACAAAGGTGACTATTTTTGGTGTCCCCGCCATCGTTCCAAAGCCGCCTCTTCTTCTGTATTTTTTTTTCGCCTTCTATGGTTGTCCTGTCTCTTAGTTCATGTTTTGAATGTATTGTAAGATTGGATATCAAATAGCATCATGTCGACTCTATAACTTTCCTTCTGTTATTTGTTTCAATTATATGTCATTGTGGATGATTTGTCGAATTTATGGTTTGTTTGTTTTTCTGTTTCAATTATATGTCATTGTCTCCTTTGATTGATATGGATAATAATTTATGGCCGAAATGATATAAAAATAGCGACGAATATTTTAAGCCGAATTTTGCTATTATTAAAGTTTGTCGCTAAGTTGCGATGAAATTCGCGACGAATTTTCCGACGAAATTCGCAACAAATTTTCCGATGATTTTGTGACGAATTTTTGCAATTTAATTTGAGGTGGATTTTGAGGCCAATTTTTTGCGGATCGGATTTTTAAATCGCAAATTTATTTAAATTCGCCGACAATTTGTAAGCGGATTTTTCGACGAATTTTGCGACGGATCGAGTTTTCGCAAATTTTGACTTGATTTTTTTGCGATTTAATTTTGCGATGGTTCGAGTTCGCCGCAAATTTTGTATTTAAATTTGTGACCAATTTCTGCTTGATTTTTTGCAACGAATTTTGCGATGGATCGCGTTTGTCGCAAATTTGCAACAACATTTGTGACGAAATTTGCGACGGATTGAGTTCATCGCAAATTTGCGACGGAATATTTGCGACGGATTGTATTCGTGGCTAATTTGCGACATTTAATTTTTTCCGTTGCAAATTTGCGGCAATTTAATTTAGAATTTTCCGTCAAAAATTTGCGACGCCCGAGTAGCGACGAATTTTTTCCGTCGCAAATTCGACGGTAACGATTTTTCCGAAATTTCCGTCGCAAATTTCATCGCAAGAAACAAGTTTTTTTGTAGTGTAATGGAATTACCCAAATCCGGTCAGGTCATAGGAACTCTCCTGATGGACTTTTATTTTGTCTTGTTGTGCATCACGTTGCCATTCCCCATGCTCATGTGGCTAAGGCACATCCGAGTTGTACACCGAGTTGATGCCACAAGGAGACGGGTCAGCAACATCCCAGGATTAGAGGAATATTCTCACGTATTATATACTTTAATTACTCTAGTCGAGCGTGCATGTAATGGATATTTCCAGTCTTGAGGTTTGCAAGAAATACTCTTCTTATTAGTTGCACGCATGGACTCATCTATTAATTTCTCTAGCCCATAAAGACCTTTTAAGAAGAGCTTTTCTCCTAATACAACTTCATAGAAATGACGCAAGCAGAAACGAATGAACGTCCGAAGCGTACATGCACCATATGCAAAGAGAGAAATATCTCTATTTTCTGTATTTCTGAAAAGAGCCGAACTATGTGATCCTATATCTCGTGGGTTCTTCCAATCAAAGATAAGATATCTTTGCGCATTTAAAAAAATTAATCCCGATTTGTCTTGGGATTAATTTTTTAGCATTTTTTCTCCTTAAGCAAGTAAATTTTACAAAACAGTCATGTCGTGGGCAAGGAGCCATGCCCAACCATGGCAAGGTTAACCTCGCCAGCCAAGGTAAGAAGGAAAGAAAAAAGAGAAAGAGAATTTTTAAAAAAAAATATTAAAATATTATTAAAAATTATCCGTCGGTATTGGCCTCTTAACGTTGACCGATATATTGAATTGGCGTAAAATGCAAAATTTTTAGGATTCAATTAATAAAAAAAAAGGTTTAGAACTGAATTTGCACAATTATAATAAGTTTGGGACTTTTTTTTGTAATTTTCCCTTGAATTTTCTGAACTAATTGCTAAATAAATGATTTTAGGACACTGAAAAAAAAAATCTTTTAAGTAGAAGGGCATGCGAGTAATTTTTCACACCTACCGGGCAGATCTATCCACCTAGAGCGAGGACTCGGGGGCAATTATTTGGAAATACGACTTCCTGACTCAAATCAAGCCCCAGAAAGACCCAATTCATCTAGGCCCGACTTCCGATATTTTTCCTTACATACTTAATTTTTAAATGAGTTTCCAAAGGACCCATTTACAACCCATTTGATTGGACTTCAATATTTTAAATCAATTTTGACCCGGCCCATCAAATGTCTAACAACCCATTTACAACCCAACCCCAAATATACAAGTCAAAAAATAAGTGCATGACCCATATTGATACCTCTATCCAAGAGGAATCATTGCCCTCTCCTTTTTGAGTTTGGGTTTGGCTTTAGTTTGGTGTTGCCTCTTCGTCTTCATTGCGTAGAGATAGATCCGGCAGAAACGTGGTGAACTTATGATTTTACTCTTGATGTGTTGCCAATAAAATTTGAATCAAAATTTTTAGGAGAGAAGCAAACTTTCTTAGCAAACTTTCTTACTATCTAGGGCAACACTTTATTGATGTTTGAAGATTTTTTCTTTTATCAAGGATGAGGCCTAAAATTAACGTGGATTCTTAAAAACAAACCCACGAATTTAAAAGTAAAAGAGATTTATGTTAACAAGTATTATAAGGGATTTGTGAAGCTTATCTAACACTCCGGAGTTGGAGTTTCTTTTGCTGGTTCAAGGGTTCTCCTGAGGTCTACTGGTCACTTTGGCCATAGCAGTTCAAAGCATACCCGTGGGATTAGCTGTCAGCACGGTATTGGGCATCAACGGGTGCAAATTCTATAAGTACAGATAACAAATCCATTAAAAGCCACAGTTTTGGATTTGCCCAAGCTAGATGAGACACACATAGGTCCTAACGCTCTCATAAACGTGAGAAAGTTTATTGACACTTAATTTTTTCGCTCTAGATATGCAAGAGACTTCTCACTAAAAGTCTCTCTCTCTTGTGGGCTAAAATTCGCTAAGCAACGGTTGGAAAGTGTTTGGGCTAAAACTTTCATGTGGCCATACGTTTATACTTCCCAAGAATATTGATAAGTGAAATACTCCAAGCTAGTACTCCTGATCCAAATCTGCCCTCCACATGAAATACCATACTGCTAATAGAGAGTGGATTTGGCTCAGGGGCACTAGTTTGAGAATTTTTATGAGCATTTTATGATTGCTAAATTAACGTAGAATGATCTCAGACTTTCCAAATTCAGTTAGTCGGCTGGGCCAATTATAATGAATAAAATAGAAGCTGCAGCTTCTACTAGCCAAAGCAAGCTGTAAAAAGGGTAGAGCTCTCTGATCTAGTGCCTCTTTCCTAGGACTGGAAGTTCAAACTCATCCATCCAAAGGAACAAATCCTTGGAGATGTAGGACATGGAGTCGAGACAAGATCATCGTGAGCTGTAAGAAAGGCATCCTTTTGACATTATTCTAAAGTCAATTTGCCAACATACATAATACAATTTTCCAATTACCTTTGTCTGTATCTACGCTTCGCAACAAGGTATCTTCAAGCGGCATCTTTCTTTCCTCCTCAACCGGAAAGGGAAGAAGAAGTAACGGCAAAGCTGTCGACTCCACTAGATACATGAGCCTCAGAGGCTCTGGTTTCAGCAAGCGAAGCTCAAGCCTCCCAGAGTTCAGTCATTGAAGAACTCCCTCACCCAGAACTCCAGTTGGAATCCTAAGTAAAACCAAATGGAATAATTCACGAGAAAATCAAATTGCGATTGATGGGGCTTGGGAGAGCTTGTGCGAAGTGCAAGCACCTTGCAAGAGGTTATTCATGCCTGCTTAGCAATCCATCAAACTCCCTTGAGAAAGTAAATAAAATATTAGTAGATGGTTCATGGGATAAATCTGTAACCTTTATTAAAATAACTGTTGATCTTTCTCGTTTGACATCTACATTGCTTGAATAACCCATCCCCAAAATTAGGTAGTAGCTATGTTATCTAATATTGCATTATGGTTTTTTTTTTCTAAAATGATATATAGTTATTATTCATGATCAGTGATCCCGAAACTTTTGGGTTAAAAGATCAACTTGGGGTTGAGGGTCATCAGTGCCCTTGCAGTGTTATAATGCTTGTGTTTCAAAGCCAAGTACATGGGACTGTAACCCTCTGTATTTAGCTTTCGGGCAAATGACAGCTTCAAGATGGCAATTTCCATGGCCACTTCAGTTTTCCCAGCGGCCGAGGCAATGTGTAAGGGAGTATCAGGGAAGGGGCCCTTAGACGCAAGATCTAAGAGTTTTCGCTCCTCCGCAATGAACCCGTGTAGCATATCAACATCATCATTTTCTACTGCTTGGCAAAGCCGAGGGTCCATAGTTTGACTAGGGAAATGTAGGAGTAGAGGGGGCGTTGCTCGTTGATGGTGAATGGAAGTAAGAGTAGCAAACTTGCAAAATCATATATAGTGCCATAGTCAACCGAAATATAATTACGTAGTCATTGTTATGATTTATCCCCTACGAACAATTCCACTGGTTGGAGGCTCTTTCTCTGTCAGAGAACTTACATGCGAAGATTCCCAATCCGGGAACCAAGATAAATTAAACTTATCGAAGAATTCTAATTAATCCTAAACCAATAATTAGTGGTCTGAATTTTTTTTTGTTTGGCTTTTGTAATATCGTTGGGTATCATTTCTCCCCAACTACTTGAAGTCGTGGGGAGTAGCAGCTGAGGCTGTCTTGACGAATCACAAGTACGCCCACCTGGTACACGACAACGGTAACTACTTAAACTGTGTGAAGTACAAAAATTCCAATGCTTGAATCCCACCGATCGCAAACTTGACATCTGATCGAAGCTTTTTAGACTTTTAAGTTCTTAAATGGTTAAAACAAAACCTTTAGTCATGTTTCTGCAATTACCCCTATTACTGTTATGACGATCAAATCAGTATCCCTAAAATGGTGAGTCATTATCCGACCGAAAAAAAAAGATGATGAGTCATTGGTGGGTTCTTCATCAGTTGTTCCCCTTAATGGAATTGGCAATTGAGTTTTCCATGGTCATAAATCAGACAGCAGCTATAATAGTTCTTCTTCCTTTTTTATTTATCGAAAGCTATAATAGTTCACATGCTTTAATTCTCAAAGCTTGTCTGAGGACGACATGGAATCACCCCTTTGCATTATGTCGCTGGAAAAGAAAAAGACAATGAGCTGGAGCTCTTGGCCGAATTCTTATCCGCTTGCAAATCGTCCATTGAAGATTTGGCGAGCCAATGTGAGACCGCAGTTCACTTACCGCTATTAAGAAGAACAACCTCAGAGCATCCAAAGTTCTATTCGGATGGCTTAGACGAGTCTATTTGACCAAAATCTTAAACTGCGAAGATCAAGATGGTAACACTGTCTTACATATTGCTGCATCCGGCGAGCAGCGACCTGAGGTATAGTCGATTTCGTGGGTGTTCTTGCTTTTATTGTTCGGTCATTGAATTAGACATAATCTTACCCAAGAACAAATGTTATGATAATGAGATATCATGAGTTGAAAACAAATGGCTTTAGGAACATTCAGAGAGAGGAGATTTGAACGGAATAACCTTGTTTGGTTTCCTTTGATGGAGAGAAGAAAAGGAATTAGGGGCGATGGATATCACTCCTTCCCTCCCACTTTTACTTCCGAGTCTCTTTTTGACAATTTTCCTGTGCACAAGGTTGCGAGAGGGTAATGGGCAGGTTTAAGCATCTGTCTTTGGCCCATTGCACAAGGGAGTCTAATTGAGTAGCGGATTGGATTAGTAAGGCCCAAAGAGTGAACGTTCTTCTTCCAATTGGGCAGCCCATCTCCCATCCACTGTGGGATCTACTATGTCTTGGTGCCCCTCACGTAGGCTTTGAATGTTTGAGTACTTTCAAATTCAATAGAATTTCTGTCGACCAAAAACAAAAAAAAAGGAAAAGGTCACGAGAGGGTGGGCTCGACCCATGTATTGAATACATCTTTTACAGGTTGATCCATTCTTTTCTCTTCATTTGTTTCCTTAGTAATAGACTTTTTATATCATTCAGATGGGGTTGTGAGAATTAGATCCACGAGTAGAGTTGTTTCTTTTTAAGTTAAATACTCATACTAAGATAGTGATAATATGAGTATGTCGATTATTTTTAGTTGTTTACATTTAATTTAATAGATACATATGGGCCTGTTTGAAAATCTAATTAAACTTTGGAAACTGAAAACTTAGCGCTGAATGAGATTAAAATTGTATGAAAATCCGAATTCGTACATGACTTAAAAGATTCAGTTCAGTCAAAATATTCACTTAATCTAGTAATCAGAATAATGGAGAGTAATTAAAATCTTCCTAATTACATTGTTAAAACCTAAGAATGGTAATCACATATTTGGTAAGAAATAATCATGCTCAGCAAAGTATTTTAATTGTTGTCAAAAAAATTTTTACTTCTATTTTCAGAGCTTATGATTATCAACTCTAGCGCTTATTTCTGAGTTTTATCAAAATAAGCCCATAGCTTAATTTCAAAAACTGCTGCTAGGAAAACTATTTTAAGCTCATGATGCTTCTAATTTAAGTTCATTTTAATTGGCCTAACAATTTTTTAATTGGAGGATAAATAGTTGTTTAGAGGTTATTTAGTGGAGAGAAAAGGTATGATTAAATTTGTTTCCCATCGAACCCCTACAAAACTCAGTTTTAGTGAGCACTAAATGTCTCTAAGTTGGATAGTTTTGGATGACTAATTTCCTTCCAACTCCTTGCGTCATAATCAGTCCTACCTAACACAACAAAAACTTAATTCATTCTTTTCTATTCTTTTATCCTTCTTATTGATTAGCAAAATCTCTTTCCTTCTTTCGAAGCCACTCCATCCTAACATGTTGTACAAGATAGAAGATAGTGAAATGGAAGCTAACAAGGACAATCCAATACAAGCTATTATAATCCCTTGGTGGACAATCTATCTATGGTAATCTTTTTCTTCATAGCAAAAAAACACTTGTTCATTATGTAGTTAAATCCTAAACCTTTCAATTGATGTGGTTACTCTAAACTTTTACAAAAAATCAATCATTCGGGTCATCAATTTTGTGAACTCATTTATGTTACAACTCACGCGGGCAATTCCTAGGTATCACGTAAATTATTTAGGGTGAAAGAACTAAATCACACTTTTTGAAAAGATTCAGAACTTCATTACATTGGTTGAAACAATTGCATTTGATGATAAAAGTTTAGTAAAATTTTTCTCTTTGTACGTTGCTGGTTTCATCACTAGCATCATTCAAACTTATACGGCATGAACTCACATTGTGCGCAATAGTAAAGCTTATGACAGAGCAGTGATTGAAATTGAAGGGACACATACTTCATTTTGTTCCCTTTGCATTTCTTCCAGATCATCAGGCTATTGATTGGGTTTACAAATGTAAATGTGAAGAACTTCAGCAATAATAGTAAGATGGCTCTGGAAATCTTCCAAGAGAATTGTAATCACGATCGAGATGTTGCAAAGAGGTTATGTAATCAAGGACGTCGAGCTCATACCATCTCTCTACCGCACGGAACTAACTTCATTTGAGAAGTACGCATGGCTTTTCGGCATCCGAAATGAATCTGCCCGCAACATAATCCTGGTAATGTTTACCTTAAATACGACTGCAACTTACCAAGCCACTCGCAGTCCTCCGGGAGGATACTCGCATGATAACTCTGCAAATCCCTTGGCCAATTCCACTGGCATTACCGCCAATTGCGGTGGCATTGATATTGGAAAAGCACATTCAGCCCTAGACCTAATCCCGTACAGCTGGAAGCTATATATGTTCGCGCTCTTCATCGGCACGGTTTTTCTTCACCTCCATCGGCACAATCTGGGCCACCGCTGTTACACTATTGCCCGACTCTGTCATGGTTTGCTGGTCTGTATTCATGCTTGGCGGTGCCTACTTTATGTCCCTTATGATTGATCCCCTGGGAAACAAGGCGGTCGAAGGATGGTCAGGGCTAATTTTTGAATACTTGCTGGTCAATGTGTTGTTGCTTCCCTTGTACGTGTGGGCAAATTAGCACACCAGAGTTCTAAGAAGAATCGATGCCACGAGGAGACGCGTCGGCAACTTCCTAGGAACGAAGGATAGGAAATAATTCGCAAGTGTTATTTACTTTAATTATTCTTGTCGAGCGTCCCTATAATCTATGTTTCTAGTCTTGAGGTTTGCAAGAAATACTCTTTTTATTAGTTGCATTTAACGGACTCATTTAGTAATTCCTTGATCTCTAAAGACCTTTAATCTTGGTCGAAGTTGGGACTTCAAATAGCATTTTTTCCTAATTCAACTTCGTAAAATGACGCAATAAAAACGAAAAGCATTGAATCACAACTCGCAAACATGAATGCACAAAGCGTGCATGTATAAGAAGCACAAAGAGAAATCTCTCGATTTTTTGTATCTAGAGAGAGGCAGAGTAACATAACAAGAAAGACCAAGAATATAGCAAAAGCCTAGAATCCTTCCTAATTGATTGAAAATCACCTCCCAATTAGAAATCTCCCCCGATTGATTGGAATTTTTCTAATTGGTCAATCACTAAAATCGATTATATCATGGTATTCTTTCTAACAAAGACTTCTTATTTATATTTCTTCCTTGTAAGCATCCTACCATAATAGGACTCATTCATATTAGGTCTTCTTGATGAGCAATTTTCAGGATATTTCAAATTGATTCCCAAACATGTTGGGCTGCTCCCAACAAATGCCTATCTTTGAAAGTCTTTCTCTTTGTTGCAAGACTAATATACAAAATGTGATTGAATCCTAAACCTTTTAGTTGATGTACAGAAGGCCTATACTTTACGAAAGATCCTAATTATTAGGGTCATCACTTTTGCGCCTATGTTATAATTCACATTGGTCATAGCTACCATGTAAATAATTTCGGGTGAAAGGACTAGATCGCACTTTTTAAAAAGATTCGGCCCTTCAATCCATTGAATGAAATAATTGCAATTGACAAATCAGATTTAGTAAAACAATTTTCCCTTTGTTTGTTGATCGTTGCATCACTTGCATCATTCAAATTTATATGGCATGAGCTCACTTTGTGCACAATAGTAAGCTGTCATTGAAATTGAAGGGATACATAATTCATTTTGTTCTCTTTGCAATTCTTCCAGATCATCAAGCTATTGATTGGGTACACGAAAGTAAACGCGAAGAACTTCCAGAATAGGAAGGCTCTGGACATCTTCAAAGTGAATCCTCATTTTGATGAACATGTAGCGAAGAGGTTACGCCTAAGATCTACTCCTACCCTCTCTCTATCACGGTCTTTGAGCAGGGAACTAAATGTCTTTGAGAAGTATGCATATGCTGTGGGCATTGAAGATGAAGCCACTCGCTACATAATCCTTGGAGTGGCTACCTTAATTGCGACTGCCACTTACCAAGCCGTTCTCAGTCCTCCTGGAGGATACTGGCAGGATTCTAGCGGCACTGCAATTGAAAAGCCACATCAAGCCGGAAACATTATAATGAGTGGCTCACATCTTTATTCGTTCGTATATCCCAACAGCACGGCTTTTTTCGTCTCTGTAGCCTCAATTGCGGTCGCTGCTATTTCACTATGGCCCCACACTCTCATTGTTAACATCTCTTTGATTATTCTCAGCGATGCCTACTGTGTGTTCCTTGTAATTGAATTTCCAAAATCCGATAAGATCATAGGAACACTCCTGGTGGACGTTTACTTTATCTTGCTGTTCACCACATTGGCGCTCTCTTTTGTCATGTGGGTAATGCACTTCCGAGTTGTATCCCGAGTTGATGCCACAAGGAGATGGCTTAGCGACATCTCAGGTGTTAAATTGTGTCTCGAGTTTGAAACAGTTTGTATATGAGATCTGATCCACACGCTAAACCATTTATTACTCAACACTGTGCAAAAATGCTCAACACTGTGCAGACAGAGAGGAAGAAGCAAATTCTGAACGTTTTCTGCGCATGGAAGAAGTTTTTGGCCATATTTATCTTTTATTAACTAAATGTGCCCATGGAGCAAGTCTTGACTTTTCTCCCCTACTTTTATGCATGCCAATGGAGTTCGAACGTCCAATTTCTCCTCCGTTAAATGCATGCGTGCCCATAGAAGATTGTGGGCGCCGAATGTCTCTTCGTTCCTTCTGGTCATCTTTTGTAGGCTTCCCTTGTCTTTTGTTGTTAAATGAAGAAAGAAAGAAGGCAGAAGCCATGTTCATTTTTTCTTATGGCGGTGCACGATGGTCATATGCAAATGCCATCGTTAATTGCATGGAGGAGCATGGCTTCTGAAGATATTCGCCAGTTGTCTCGTTTCTACATCCATTCTCCTATAAAAGGAGAACTGCAGAGGACGTAGAGAAGTGAGCAAGCCTAGAGAAAGCCAAGGAGAGAAGAGAAAGCTCAAGAGACGAACAGAGACGTGAGCTCGGAGAGATTTGTGCAGAGTCAGGTTCATTGAGTTAAGCTATTAAACTCTGTGGATATTGGGTATATACTAGGGCTGGGAAACATTTGAGTGTGAGTAATTGTAATCCTGTAATTCTCCGATTTATTAGTAGATTATTTGCCGTTCCTCCCAATTGATATAGGTTTCGACATTCGAACCGAACCACGTAAAATTTCTCGTGTTCTTTTATTATTCCTCATTTTATTTCTCTATCGAATTTCTATAGCTCCCAACTTAATTATAAAGTTACGATCCACTTCCGTCACGTCGCCCATTAAACAAGAACACCACGATTTAAGGAATGATTCAGCATGTATTTTATTTAATTTAACTACTTTCGTCGTGTGTGCATGGAATCTGGGTTTGTGGTCTTGAGGTATGCAAGACATACTCTTCTTATTATTTCCATGCAATGGACTCATCTTTTTCTTAATATAACTTCATAAAAATGACGCAAGTGGAAACAAAAAGCACTAAGTGATGAATTGCAAATACGAACGTCCATACATGTACCATGCGCAATGAGAGAAATATCTCGGTTTTCTGTACTTCTGGAAAGAGGCAAAATCCTAAGAACATAACAAAAGCCTAGCTAAACCTATAAAAACAACTAGATCACGTGGGATCTTCCAATCAAGGACAAGCTATCTTCTACATGGCCCGGTTCGGAACCGACCGGTTCCGTTCGAACCGCGGTTCCGGTTCGTGGGCCAAGCATGAACCCGAACCGAACCGCCCGACGGTTCCCGGTTCCGTTGAATCGAACCGCCGGCGGTTCGGTTCGAACGGAACCGCCGGTTCAGATTTTTTTTTTTTTTTTTTTTTTCTTCCGCCGCCATAGCAGGCCGGGCGGAGGTCGCCGGGCCTAAGGTGAGGGAGGCCTCGGGCCGGGCGAGGGCCGCCCGCCGGGCTGGGCGAGGCCGCCCGCCGGGCGTCGAGAGTCCGGGCGAGACTCGACCTCGACCGGCCGGGCGTCAGGCGAGCGAGCCGCCGATTCGCGGCGAGGTCGAGCCTCGCTGGCCGGGCGAGGGCTCGCCGACGCCCGGCCGGCGAGGTCGAGTCTCGCCAGTCTGGCGACCCTCGACCGCCGGGCGGGGCTTAGGCCGGCCTCGCCGATTCCGGGCGAGGTCGAGCCTCGCGGCCGCCTCGCCCACCGCAGTTTTTTTTTTTTTTTTTTTTTTTTTGTGGAACCGGGCCGAAACGGCGGTTCCGGCCGGTTCCAAATTTTTTCGGAACGGAACCGGGCCCGTAGGCCACGGGGCGGTTCCGTTCGGAACCGCTGGTCCGGTCAACGGGCGGTCCCGGGTTTGACGGGCGGTTCGGGCCAAAACCGCCCGTGGCCATCTCTAATCTTCGCACATTTAATAAGTTAAAAAATAAAAAAAAACATTAAATTCAACTATTATATTCTAAATGAAGATCCTAAACGAACTTAATTAAAGAAGGAAATACCGAAATTCAAAATCCTTAAATTCATCCAATAAAAGGCATAATTCCAAACTTGAGGTGTCCCCACATTATTTTCATTTTATTCATTAAAAAGCCCGACTTGGAGTTTTTAAAACGACGGTCGTCTGGCAAAGCATATCTACTACGATACTCTTGAAATTCGGAGCCATCTCTGCAAAATCAATCCAAATATTCTCGCTTTAAGAAATGATCCCAACCAAACTTCAACATTGATCCATCATTTGATCCTGCAAATTTTCTGGTATAACGAAATTAATTTTAGATCAATTGTAATTTTTTGGATTTTCTATCGCTTCAAATTTCTTTGCCGAAATCTCATCTGTATCTAAATTTAGATCAACATGAGAGGAGCTTTTCTCCAAAATCATCTCTCCATCCTAACGGTACATATTAAGTCAATATATCTTATAAAAAGTACCCCTTGTAATTAAAAAGTTGTTTCTCACCAAAAAAATGCATTTGTCTTCTTAATTTTTTATACATTCTTATCAAATAATTGTTGAAATTAAAATGTTGCGTATTTTATTCATGGGATAACTAACAGCATCCCGAAATCACAAGTAGTTGGTCTGGGAAGATTAAAACCTTGAAATCACAATCAGTTGTACATGACCTTCCTTTTTTATCTTGAAATCACAATTACTTTGTGACCATTCTTTAAGATCTTTAGCTCGCCATGGACAATTTTCGGTGTGGCTGCCATCGTGCATTAGTAGAGAAAATATTGAGCACTTTTGTTCAAAGCTCTTTTCATCCCCTGAAAAGCTTTACTTCTCTCGTTCCAGTATTGGGAAATTTGGCTTGTGCCGGGCATGCTCAATATCATTTTGACTGAAGAATCGAATGCAAGTCCCGAGCTCTAAGTCAACATTTTATGTTTTAGATTCATTGGGTTCTTTTAATGAAAGGATTTTAATTTGGAGTCACCAGTTAAAAGAACTTTCGATGTTTTCCAACTAGAATTATTGAAGTTTTGACTTTTCGTTTACAATTCATGCAGGGGTAATATGTGTATTTACTAATTATTCCTGCATGCTAAAAACTAGAGCCATCGTAATGATCTTTGTATATGTCATCCTATCTCCTAATGGTCATGCTTGCTATTCGGCTTTGCGAGCCATTTCTCTCAAACTCATCGATTCCTTATATAAGTGTTTAGAAAAGGAAGCTCGTCTAGACAATGCTTGTCCATTTAGAATCGATTCTGGTTGTATCATCCTTCCAGCTGCCTCTTGTCCATTTGTGGTCTGTTTGACAACTTGCCAAATAGTAATTGATTCATTCTTTTATTGGGAACAGTAAATCCATCTATTAAATTTTTGTGCCTATAATCAATTTTGGAACAGAATCAAGAATTAAAAAAAAAAAAGGAACTTTTGATTAAAACAATTTTTTTTCAGACCTGATTCTTCTTAGTTTTTTTTTTTTTTTAGTCATTGTTGTTCTTGACGCCACCGGGGGCGACCGACCCCAGCCAAGGCCACGAGGGCATCAAGTAGCCCTCGTTGGTGGCCCGGCAAAGGGGGCCATGCCTCGCCCGACCCAAGGCGAGGCAACCTCATCGCGCCACCCAAGTCCGTCGCTGGTGGCGACGATGAGGTCGACCTGCGTCTTGGCTATCGAGGCCTCGACCTGCCATCGCTAGGGTGGTGATGCACAGGTCGAGCTCCCACCCAAGCGGTCCCGTAGTCCGCTCACCACCACCAGCGGCCGGACACGGGTGGCAATGGTAAGGTTGGCCTTGCTAGATCGGGAGTGAGATCGGGCTCGCTAGATCTCGCCCAGCCAAGGCGAGGCCGACCTTGCCATCGCCACCGACAAGAGCGGCGAAGAGGGGCGGGCGACGCCTCACCGGCCCTAGCTTGTGGGCCGATCGCCCACCAACGGGCCGATCATGGCCAAGAAAGGAAGGGAAAAGAAAGAAAAAAAAAGAAATAAAGAAATAAATATTAAAAAATTCAAAATATTATTAATAAAAAGAAATTTTATGTAGTTACCAAATGCATTTTTGTTCATTTTCTATTCTAAGAACAAAAAATTTTGAGCAGATTACCAAACGTCTTCAAATATTTAGAAATTGTTTCCGGGCATAGAATAAAAAGAATCATTTCTACTCGTAATCAGATTCGGGCATAGAATAGTTGCCATGCGCAGCCTTAGTACCCATGTTCAACTCCCAAGCACCCGGATCCAAGTCCATCGAGGCTAGGCTCGCCCCCAATGCTTGGGCTTGGGCTAGGTAGCACGGACATGTTATTTGTGCTTCGAATCGGTGTCCGACACGTGTCGCGTGTCCGACACGCCGGACACGCGGACACGTCGCCGACACGCCGGACATGTAGTCAACGCGTGTCGGAGATTCAACACGCGGGTCAACACGCCGACACGCCCGGCGACATGCGAGTCCGGAGCACAAGGGAGATAGAAGAAAGAAAAGCCTCCTCTCATCAGATCTTTCTTGCTCGCCAAATCGAGGCTTGATGTCGCGAACACCACCCAAATCCTCTCGGAGAAATGGGGAACGGGAGGTAGGGATCCGAGAATCGGTCGGGATGGGGGAGAGAATTTGCCCGGGAGGGAGGATCCGGAAATCTAGGCTCTAACAAACGAGATCGGGAAGGGTTTTGAGAACTCACCAACGACCCCCGATCCTCTCAAGCCGAAAGCGCCATGGATGAGCGAGCTGAGCGAATTGGAGTTTTCGCAAAGGAGAACTACCGGAGATCTGATCGGAGAAGAGGGAGGGAGGGACAGACTCGAGAGAGAGAGAGCACGAAAGATTGAAAAAGGGGTGAGGGATAGAGAGAGAGTCAGACGAGAAAATCTAGGCAAAGAAAAGGAAAGTTGGGTAATGGGCTGGCGGCTTTTTAAATTTTTATCTTGTACTTTTTTTTTTTCAAATTTAATTATTTACTTTTAGTTTCTTAACTAATATATTTATTTATATATAATTATTTTTTGAAAAATTATGTATATATTTTTTAGGGTAAGTTCACTCTAGGCTTTTTATTTTTATTTATTTACTTATTTAAATCAAATTTAAAAATAATAATTTATCATATATATATTTAATATACAACATGTCCTAACGTGTCGGAATTCTCTATTTTTTTAGAAATGACGTGTCGCGTGTCGTGTCGTGGGTGTCCGTTGCGTGTCGGCGTGTTCGTGCTACTTAGGGCTTGGGTCCATCGAGGCTATTTCAGGACCCCATGCTCATGCTCGAGTCTTGGGCTTGAGCGTTGGGGATCTGGGGCATGAGGCATCAAGGTGGTGTCTAGTGCTAGGTCCATGGAGGCAAGGCTCGAGAGCTCGACGCTTGAACCCTAGCGATCGATCTAGGGAGCCTGGTATCGTGCCTAACTACCAAGAGCCCGGGTCCATCAAGGCGGGTGCGACACCCCAAAGTGTCCTGAACTCCCGACGCTAGGGCCTAGATCCATCAAGGCTAGTCCGAGGCCTCCATGCCCATGCTTAGGTCTCAAGCTTGGGCGTCGGGGATCCAGGGCAAAAGGCACTAAGGTGTTATGTCGAGGCTAGTCGACACCCCTATGCCTATTCTCGTATCTTGTGGTCTCCAGCCCAAGTTTATCAAGCCCGAACGTAGAGCACTCTCGGGCCCAACCTCGATGGACTGTGGGTGGAGTGCTGAGGACTTGAGCCTGGCCTTTGTGAACTCCGGCCTGGTCTCATGGACCAAAGGCCCCATCCTCAATGGACGTGGGCATGGCGAGGGAATCCAAGCACGGCATCATTGTCCGGGGTCTAGACTTTGTGTGTGCGGGTCTTGTGGATCCGTGATATGAGTATAAAGGTTTTGGGCTCCACCTCAATAGACCCAAGTCAGAACATGGGCACTGGAATCCTGTGCCGAGCCTTCATGTACCAGGGACCTATCTTGATGGCCGCACGGAGGTTCGGAGCTTGGCCTCTATGGACCCAGGCCAAGCCTTGATGGACTCAGGCCCGAGAGCCAAAGAGCTAAGGACAAGCATCGGGTCCCGGGCACGGGCACATGATTAATTTTGTCTCTGCAGAACACATGGATGACTTTGAGCAGATTTGGAGTTCTTGCCCTGTGCCAACATCATAGAAGAAACACAAAGAAGCACTTTTAATGAGGCCGGAGCCCAACTAATGAACGTTTCGTAGTTGAATTTCAATACATGTTTTTTGTTTTGGTCAGAAAAAGAAAATACTACCTATGTCCTGCCAAATCCTGCCAAAGGAATCCATCTCACAATCAACACGACCTATGACTTATCGAATCGAAAAGTCTTATGTAAATGATTTGCCTCCACACTCTTTACCTCAACGCTCAACTACTTACATTTGAATACTAGTGTGGAAGCCGTGCTATGAACGATTACATCTTCATACTCCTTAATGATGGAGTTTTGTATATTGGTAAAGATGATGACCTTTCAATTATCTTTACGTCCTTAAGGCAATTCGCTTGAAAGGAAATTTATGGTCCATGGAGTAACTAAAAGAATTTGTAAGATCACCGTCGATTGTTCTAAGAGATTAATATGTTAAATAAATGTGTAGTTAATATTTAAGCATTCTATTAATCCACCTCACGTATAGACTCGACTTTAACTTAAGACTGGACGTGGTAATATTTAAATATTCTAACACCCCCCACGCATAGACTGGACTTGTACCCCCTCACGCATAGTGATGGTTGACGGCCAGAACCGCGGTTCGATTCGAACCGACGGTTCCATTCATGGCCATGTATGAACCGGAACCGAACGGAACCGCGGGGGGGGCGATTTGGTTCCGTTCGAATCGGTGGTTCCGGCTGGTTCCGGTTCCGGCCGGTTTCGGCTCGAGGGGAGGAGGAGAAAGGGGAGGAGGAGGGGCGCGGCGCCGGGCGGCCGCGCTATGGGCGGGGCGACGACGGGCGCAAGGTGGGCGGAGGTCGATCCGGGAAGACGGGGGCGGGCGGAGGAGAAAAGGGAGGACCGCACAAGGGAGAAGGGGGGAAGAGGGGACCGACTATGACGAGGACCTTGTCGCCGGTCCGTAGGAGCTCGGGGGCGAGGCCCGAGACGCAGCGCGGTGAGGCATGGGTGGTCAAACACGGCATGCGCTCTGGATGGCGAGGGGCCGGGCCGGGTGAGGGAGTCAAGAGGACGAAGACGGCGCGGACCCCGGCAAAATTAACGCTGGAGGAGTTGCTGTGGAAATGGTTCACGAGCTTGACGCCGATGCAAGGGAGGGAAGGGTGGGAGGACCAGGATGGCATGAGGAGGAGGGAGGCGGAGGGCGGGCAAGGCAGAGGGGTGGGACCGGGAGTGGTGAGAGGGTGTGGATGGTGGAGGAGAGAGGAGGTGTGAGCTGAAGATTGGTGGGAGAGGGACAGGAGGAGGGCGTGGACTATGGAGTCTTGGAGGAGGTGAAGGTAGGGGTGGGGGGGGGGGCCTCACACATCGTAGTGCATGTGCATGTTTTTTTTTTTTTTTTTTGGAACCGAGCCCGGAACCCCGGTTCCGGGCCGGTTCCAAAATTTCGAACCGAAATTGGCCCGTGGCCTCGGGCCCGGTCAACGGGCCGGGCCGGGTTTGACCGGGCCGGTTCCGAAATAAACCCGCCCATGGCCATCACTACTCACGATAGGTTGGTTTTGGCACGAGATTAAGCGTGAAAATATATAATAAGTGAGGCAAATAGAGGTGTAGAAAGAATTTAAACTCAAGATCTCTTACTCCGATATCATAAAAAAATTATGGGACCACTCCTAATTGTTTTAAAAATTTAAATTATCAAATAAAAGCGTATTTAAAATATTCTCACACTCAAACTCTCTTTGCCTTACCTAAAAAACTCATTTTCACTCTCCAATTATCCTTGGGTTTATACATCTCTTGGGCCATTAGACCATAGAGAAAGGGAAAGAAGAAAAGCAAGCCTTTTGCATGTGGTTCCACTAGAGATGGTTACGGTCGGAACCGACCGGTTCGGTTCGAACCGCGGTTCCGGTTCGGGTTAAGAATGAACCAAACCGAACAGCGAGAGGAGGTTCGGTTCCGTTCGAACCGTTTGAAGCGGTTCGGAACCGGTGGCCCTCGCCGGGGCGAGGGCGAGGCTTCGCCGGCCGGGCGAGGCTCGCTGAGGAGGGTGGGCGAGCGAGGCGAGCCTCGCCCGACGCCGGCGAGCTCGCCCTCGCTCGATCCGGGCGAGGGCCGCTAGGGGGCGAGCCTTCCTCACGCGCTGGCAAGGCTCGCCAGGGTGGGCGAAGCGCAGGCTTCGCTCGCTGGTTTCAAGTAGGTTTCGGCTGCCGCTTCTACCTCAGCGGTAGCCTCGCCTGACGCCGGTGAAGCTTCCTTCGCCTCGCCGTGACGGGTAGACGGGGGCGGGTGGAGGAGAAAAAGGGGAGGAGGAGCAGGAAGCGAGGGGGGCGGAGGAGCGGCGCCGGGCGTACGACGGCCGCGCTATGGCGGCGAATGGGCGGGTTAAGGCACGGGGTTAGATTGGGAAGACAGGGGCTGGGGTGGGCGGTCACTGAGGAGAAGAAGAAGGAGGAAAAGGAGAGGAGATTCGGAGAAGATGCACATGCAATCGATGCAGAGAGAGAGAGAAGAGAGAGAGAGAGAAGAGAGAGAGAGAAGAGAGAGAGAGAGAGGGGGGGGGGGGGGGTCATAGAAGCCGCTGTCAGCGGTGGCTCGCAATGTGCCGTGGCAGCCACAAGCACTCGCACCCGCAGCTCGCAGCTTTCTTTTTTTTTTTTTTTTAAAGAACCGCCCGAACCCGGTTCGGGCCGGGTTCACACTGAACCGAACCGGGCCCAGTATGCCACGGGCGGTTCCGTTTCAACCGGGGCCCGGTGAACGGGCCGGGCCGGGTTTGACCGGGCCGGTTCGGGCCGCGGGCCAAAACCGCCCGCCCGTGGCCATCTCTAGGTTCCACACTCATTGACTTTTTCAGTTCATGGTCTGATGCTTTTATACTCAAAGGCAGGCGATAATTTCGAATACAATAAGCTAAAATAACAAACTTTTATCCGCTCCCAAGAATAAGTACCAAAAAAGTCCGAAATCTATTGTGCGGATATCAATTCAGTTCTAAATTTTTCAATTTTATCATTTAATCATAAACCTTTGACGATTTGTCAATGTAGTCTTTCTGACCAATTTTAGTAGAAAATCGTTAAAGTGGACATCACCGTCCTACGTGTGGTACGGTGGCGAGACGTTGACAATTTTGTAAATTTTGAATAATTTTCTAGATTGTTTATATATTTTTTCCTTTTTCCTTTTTGTTTCTTTAGTCCTTGTTGACTGCGAATGAGACAAACCCTCGTCTAGATTTGGCAAGGGTTGTGGGTGAGGGACGCCTTGCAGGCCTCACCTAGTGGTTGGCGAGGGGCTTTGGCCATTTACGAGGCCCTAGCCGGACACAGTAGGATAAAAAAGAAGAAAAAAGAACATAAAAAATTCAGTAAAAAATGCAGAATTGTTTTTTAAAAATTGCAAAATTGTCAACATTAGTGTGGCCGTGCCATAATGGGATGTCCGACACTCACATGATTTCCGATCAAAGTTGGTCCAAAAGACTACATTGACAACTTATTAAAAAGTTTAGGATTAAATTGATTATATTAATAAATTAAGAATGAATTGGCATTGATAGAATATATTTATAACTTTTTTTGTAATTTTTCCTGGCATCATGCATAGAGCAGCGAGCTCCACGTGCTATCTCCATTGCACTTCATATTTGAAGACCTTTTAGATCTTGGCTTTATTGCTGCGAGGTCATGTGATAATATATATTGAGAGAGAGAGACACACACAGCTCCATGCATGGAACTGCCTTTAATTGATGAATTGAGAGTCCAATTAGAGTCTCTGTTAAAACATGGATGACATGAGCAGATTTGGATTATTTGCCCTGTGGCAACCTCATCATGAGAAACAGCGCAACCCACCTTGGTTTTCTTAAAATCTTTTAAGGAGGCCACAGCCTAATCCGCGTTTCGCATTGATTTTCAATTGATTATACGAGAAATCATTTGACTCATGTCATAAGTTATATTCACGTGGAACCGAGCTAAGTCCTGCCAAAAGAGTCCTTCTAACAATCAACACAATCTTAAGGTTATCGAAAAGAAAAGTCTCGCGTACTTTCCATCAAAGCAATTAATTTGCCTCCATACTCTTCACCTCCACGTTCGACTCC
>JAMXDD010000002.1:27732740-27788763 GCA_024733475.1 Syzygium grande
TTCATATTCACTCCGCTTGTTTTCATTCCTCCCTTTCGTTTTTCCTATTCCATTTTATGAAATCAAAATTGACTATTTTTATGTAAATAAACTCTGGAATTCAGTATTATTTCAAGATAACAAGTGGACTGTTGCGACCTAAAAAAATCGGGTTTTTCGATCTTAGGCTAATGGATTACTAGATCAATTAAATTAACTAACCTAGCTCGAGTTCTCCCAAACTCTACCAATTCGCAACTTAGGTCCAATTGTGAGCATGCAAATATTTTCAATGGGAGTCGCCACTAATCATTTAGGGTAGGTTGATTAGAAACCTAAATAAAATAGCGGGAGTACTATTTTATTTCTACGAACCAGAAATTTTGAATTCGGGGACTTGGTTACGCTAGATTCCCTAACGCCCTTTCGGTACCAATTTTCGAAAAAATACTCAATTTGACAATCTTGATGAATCTTGACTTAAAGTTCGAAGGTGCAGAAATTTTCTTTTTTTTATTTTTACTTATTTAAATGAAAGCTAATCTATATGTAATGACATGCAAAAAATTGACATGCGATTAATGCAACCTAACATGCAAACTATATGTCATCGACGACGTGACCTATCTCTAATGACAAGCATATTATATATATTTTATTTTTGGTGAAATTCGAAATTAAAAAAACAGAGCCTAATTATCTAAGCATGCAATTTTAAACTATAAGAAATTAACCTATTCTAGAGCAATCTTTTTGGTATTTTTTTTTTATCAAAATTCGAAATTAAAATCAAGTAAAAAAAACGCTAAATCTTTCGAATTAAGTTTCGATCCAAGCCCCGACGGATCGATCCTAAAATTCAAAATACCGCTATGGAAATAACTCTATCTAAAGCCTGATAGATAGATTTATTTCCACGTGTGCGGTTGCGGATTAGGAAATTTTCCTAATTGATCACATCTTAAAAATCTAGATATTTCAAATATCTTGGATATATTCAAAAGATTTTGAAAATTCTGATTTCTATCCAAATTTGAAAAGTACTAGATATTCAAGATTTCAAAAAAAAAAAAAAAAAAAAGAAAATCCTAATTGGAATAATGCTTATTATCCAAATATACAAAATTAGATATCAATAAGCGCGAATTAAGCAACAAAATATTTAATCGAATCAGGATAAGATATTTACCTGATTTGCGGATTTCTTTCCAAATTTGAATCACGCGGATCGGAATTGCGACCGGCGATGCGTCGGGAGTGTCGGCGCGACGTTGGGAACGGTGGCGCTCGTGGCGGGCGCGGCCACGAGGACGGTGATGGTAGCGGCCTTGCGTGGGATGACACCGAGACGGTAATGGGCAGCCTTCAGGGATCACCAATGTCACTACCCTCAAGATCTATCTCTTCCCGTGAAGAAGTGCTCGGGATGATGACGTCAGATGTGTCGTCAAAGAGAACACTTGTGCTTGAGATGGCCTTTCGCATGAACAAGGAAAGTTCAAGGCTTCATGGACTTTCAGTTGAATTTCTTCTCACGTTTGATCATGCCACCAGTGATCCACCACCCGTTGGACTTTTGCCTTTAACCAAAGATCTGCCCCTTCTTCGGTATTCACAGCCAAAAGCTGGTTCTTGCGAGATGGGTTACGCTAAGAAAGCTGCAAACGAAAGAAAACACGGACAGCAAGAAGAAAATTTGACCACGACAGGGGATTGTCACGGCTGCCGGAGGGCAAGACTAAAGCCTTAACGCTCGCCGTAGGGTCTCGCTGCAGTTGGACGGTGCTCGCTTGGAATTGTTTGGGTGTTGTCAGAGAGCTCCCCGAAAGACCAGTCCCCTTCTCTCGCTTTTCTCTCGTTTTTTTTCTCTTCTTCTTGTTCTCCCTCCCTCACTGTGTGTCTCTCGCTCGCTCCCGTGGAAGTGTCTCTCTCCTTCTGAACAAAGCCCTCCCCGTCTGACTTTTTTTTTTTTTTTTTTCCACTCAATTGTCTCTCTCCCACTGAACGAAGCCTCCCCGTGGACGTAAAGCTTCCTCTCCTCCTCACGATTTTTTCTCACGCCTCTCTCTGTATCCTCCTATGGATGCCGTGAATTCTCTCAAGCCCCCTCACGACTTTTTCCTCTCAATTGTATGGCTGTGTGTTCATTGTCTGGCTTCTTCTCTCTATGCTCTCTTTTGACTTCTCCGTGAGTGCAGAACGTGGAGATGTTTTTTCTTCTCTACACCTTCGTGAGTTGAGCCTCTCTTTTCTCTGGCTTTCTTGTCTTGTGTGTGTGGTGGGTGAAGCCCTGCATGCTCTCAGTGTCCAGCTTTTTATTTTTTGACCGAGACCTCTTTTTTTTTTCGGAAAATCGCCCCCCTGATTATCCTCTCCCTTCCTTTTTTGACCGAGACTTCCCCCTTCCTCACGATTTTTCCTTTTTGCGTGTCAACATCCAGGGAATGTATATTTCTTTACTGATTCCTTGCGGGACGAGCGAATATTTTCCTTCCCTTTTCTTTCAATCAAATATTCTCTTTGATTTCGTCAACCGAATTCCTCTAATGATTGATGGGCTGGGTCTGGTTTTCATTGCCGCGGGCTTAGTTCAATTAAGCTCAGAATCATTTCAATCAAGTCCATCTGTTGTTGGTCCAATGCAAATTATATGGGCCTAATTAGCTACGAAATGCTTCTAATATCTATATGCAATTTTAACTAATTAATTAATTTTTTATTATTTTTTTTTTTTTTTCTAGGGACCGAGATCGATCCCTAATTTTTATGCAATTAAGCACTAAATGATGTGCCGAAATTTAGGTGTCAACAGCTGCCCCTCTTTGAGTGGAGGCTCGTAGAGGTTTCGCTCAAAGACTGATACCTAAATTTTAACTATGCAAAATGATGAATGATTTTTTTTTTTGATTTTTTTTGATGATTTTTTTTTTTTTTTTTTTTTAAAAAATGTAATGATGCATGATGTGCAGACAATAAAGAACGTATGCTAAGGCTTCTCACTTCGTGTAGAGCGGTGAAAGAGTCTTACATACAGATCGCACAAAAAGTGTTCAAGTGAGGGAAAGCTTTATAATGCTTTGACTTTCCTCGATCTCCAAACTTCTGGTCCACTGGAAGTAAAATTCTCGAGGTAGGATCGCCTATCTGTTACCTGTAGTTTCCTACAAATGCGAAATAGCGCGCAATATGAAGAAAGAATGAGGACGTGTTACCTATACCACTGGGCAATCATGAAAAGGATCATGTCACCTCTTCCACTGGGTGAGCATGAGGTTGGTTGTGCCACCTATTCCATTGGGTGAACAGAAAATGGGGTATATTGTCTATTCCACTGGACAATACACCATGAGAAACCATGTCGCCTGTTCTACTGGGCTAACATGAAATGGGGTGTGTTGTCCAAAAGAGATGTCACCTGTTCCACTTGGTGAACATAAAATGGGATGTGCCGTGTACTCCACTTGACAACACCAAGAGATATATCGTCTGTTCTACTGGGCTAACATGAAATAGGGTGTGTTGTCTATTCCTTTGGATAGCACAAAATGAGATGTCATGCCTTTGTTTCTCTTGGGCTAACATGAAATGGGGTGTGTTGTCTATTCCTTTGGACAGCACAAAATGAGATGTCATGCCGCTTTGTTCTCTTGGGCTAACATGAAATGGGGTGTGTTGTCTATTCTTTGGACAACACCAAATGATAAATTATGTCTTTGTTCCTTTGGGCGAACATGAGATGGGGTGTGCCGTACTCCACTTAGCAACACCAAATAATAAATTATGTCGCCTGTTCCCTTTGGGCGAACATGAGATGGGGTGTGCCAGTACTCCACTTGGCAACACCAAATGATAAATTATGTCGCTTTGTTCCCTCGGGCGAACATGAGATGGGGTGTGCTTCACTACTCCACTTGGCAACACCAAATGATAAATTATGACGTCTGTTCCACTGGGCGAACATGAGATGGGGTGTGCTTCGTACTCCACTTAGCAACACCAAATGTCACCTGTTCCACTTGGTGAACACATGAGAGAGATAATCTCTCCTATTTCGGAGAGAGACACAATGAAGAATAATTAGCAGACGTACCTGAATTCTTCTTATGACGGAGCCAATGGCATCGCTCCTGTTTTTCCCTGAGAAAAGGTTAAAACAACACATGCGCAAGGACATAATTCATGAATCTGCTTGCATTACCAAGCTTCACTCGGGAAGTTATCAATAAGAACAATCATTTTGTCCTTTGGATGATTTGATCACATTAAATGAGAGACCTTTAATCAGAAAGGACTTTCTACTCACTCTCAATGAAAGGCTTTTGACCCGTCCTTTGATGCGGGTATAAGGATCACTCGAACTCTCTTCATCATGCTTGACAAGGGTTCAGATATTCTCAAAATCAGTATGACTTGGCCAATCTGAGAGGTCTTTATAAGGACTAAAACGTGGGTTTGGTCAATGGCTTCACAATGGGGACTCATGAGAGTCATAGCTTTGAGAGAATTGATATCACCAGCTGCTTTGGGTTTACAAGTCAGGAATGCTGTAAAAATGAGATAGAAAAATCTTGCTCGCACTTCTTCGAGCAACATTTATAAGCATTTGAAACTCTACGTTAACTCAAGTGCCCTATTCTGAAGAGACTTTGGTAAGGGTTGTAACGTAGGTTCGGGTAGGCTTGAAATAAATGGCCTATTTCCATCAAATGGGGTATTATGAACATAGAACTTGGTGATCACCCAATCACGCTACTGGTACCATTGATCTATCTATGGCAATTGCTCCACAAATAAACCTTCAAATGGTCTTTTCTTTGAAGAACGATCTTGCATATAGACTCAGTTCTTGTTGAAGCCTTTCTTTCTCTCTCATTTTTCTCTCCTTTTTTTTTTTTGAGAGAGATTTTTTAGCGATTTTTCGAGAGAGAGAACTTCGATTTATTGGAGTCCTTTTGCATTCTTTCTGATGAATTTTCTTTTGAGCTCCCGTTTGTCTCAAGTCACCTTGAACTCGCTTTGAGATGATTTCATTTGTTTATCACAAGAATGATCATCAATCAGGTTGAAATGAATTCACCGCTCAAATTGGGTATGCAAAGGGTATACTGTGTAGGGATATAGAAAGAAATGCTCTTCTTCATATCTAAGGCACTTGAGCTAACACAGAATTTGCATGCAATAAATATACTTGAAGATTGATGCAAGTGAAAGCAAGAAAATTCTAACCATTTTGAACTTTCTAAGAAATTGCCCCGGCATGGGATTGTTCCTGACAGGGGTAACAAATGAAAATCCGTTCAAAGGGGTTAAGCAAATGATAACCTGTAGTGTTTAGATAGAGGAAATGAATGCCCCTTATCATTTTGGTTGTCATACTTTTCATGAGATAATCCTTTACCTTGTCAGCATGGAATTTTCACTCAACTCGCACTGGGAATTATTTTTCGGGATGTGTATGGAAATGTCTTGCCTTTCGTCATCTTGAAGTCTCTCATGCAATATGATCGCTCATTAGGACAGAAACAGATTGCCAGATCAAAAGCTTTCCTCAAACAAAGCTTAGTAACATCAATTGATTCATGAAATTCAATAGAAACAAGGTCAGAATGAGTACAAATCAAGTGTAATACTTCTTTACAGAATCAGAATTAACTGGACTGGAAAAAAAAACACGACCACCCATCTCGGCCAAAATCAAAGCACCTCCCGGAAGGACTTTCTTCATAATGTACAGGCCGCCATAATTTGGGGCGAATTTTTCTCCGGGAACAGGAAAGTCCGGGAATACATTCCTCAGGGCTAGATCATTTACCTTGAAGTGTCGTTGATGCACTTTTTGGTTGAAAGACTTACCTACTCATGCGGCAACTGGATCAGGCATTTCGTCTCACTCTTACGGGGATTTGCCCTTCTCTTCACCTCTTTGGGTTCTCCGAAATCACTCAGGTTGACGGTGATAGTTTGGTCTACCGTCAGGACTTTGGGTCTTTCATGATGCTCTAGATCGCGTTGAAGGTCCGAGAAATCTTCAAGTTCGTCGGTGTCATCAAGATCAGACTTGGTGGCACATAATTCATCAGAATAGACCGTTCCCATACCTTCACGTGTCACAAGATTGCCCCTGAAACATAAAGTAGGGGTTCAGAAGGACAAACAGGGCTAAACATTGCATTTTTAAAAAAAAAAATTTTTTTTCTTTTTTTTTTGATTTTTTTGGAATTTTTTTTTTTTGAAATTCTTTTCAAAAAGGTTTTAATCTGAGGAACATGAAGAAGCCCAGGACCTCAAAATTCTCCTTGGACTATATTTTCTTTTATTGGTTGGATATCATCACCGTGCTGGTTTGATGTACCTCAACATGTCCTCAAAAAATTTGTAATTTCATTGATTATCACCGAATGAATTACATTTATTGGAATGGAAACTGGGATAATAAAGTCATAGAAATGAACAATCCAAAAAAAAAAAGCAGCTCCCGAGACGGGCAAGTCCTAGAAAGCAATAGAAATTCCCACACAGGGGGTGTGAAAAAAAAGGTAAGGTGTTACTCTCGCGGGCCAGTGTCCATTTCATCCAACGGTCCTTCTTCGATAGCTCCAATGAGCATGTTATTGAACAGAGCAGCGATTCCCTCCATCGCATCATCAGGATCTTCTGTCACTGGAGGTGTTAGATCATCCATACCTCCCCATCCATCGGGGACGATATCACGCGGGTCAATATAGAAGCTCGGGGGAGCCGAATATTTCACGTAGTAGTCAAACTTGCCGCTCGGTTGCCCCAGGGTGTCGATCAAAATGGCATCATCTAGTTGAAGGGTTGGATTAGTGTTTACTGTAGGAGATTTGTCAAGGCGGAGGCCTGGACAAGTTGGAGGTGGAATCTCCGATTGAGAGGCAACATTGATCTGCTTGCTTTGCTTAGCCATAAGATCACTCGTCACTTTGGACATGGCAGCCGTGATACGCTTATTGATTGCATTCATGTGTTCTTTCAGCTTTTCGTCAATTATGGCTGCAATCTCGGCTTGATTGGCCATCCTTCTTTTAGTCACTGATCGAGTGTTATGAGGATGAGGGGGATCCGTGGCAAATTACCTGCAAAAAGCAACGATCGAATAAATACCAAAAGTAAGAATAACGAGTCAGTCCATGACTTCCTCTAGACTCTCAAGATGAAATTTCTTCCGAATGACCGATTTATCCAGTAAATCCCGAAATTCCAAATTGCTTTATTCAATAGAAACCTGGACTGATTCCAAAATTTATAAATTATAGCTCCACGTTTTTCCATTGAATTACTCAAAATGAAAATCGTTCGGCAACATTTATTAAAAAAACAAAAAAAACATCAATGGCATGAAGTACAAATATAAGCTAACATTCCATCCTAAAAAGAAAGAAAAACTCCCTAAACCAAACTAGAAATCAGACGGTCTTCCTCTTTTTAGAGGCCACGTGATCTATAGGCGAATGGGCCTTGAAGGCACGCCGTAATCGTGCATTCTCTTCAGCCGAGCATCTCGCCTTATCCACGGGCCTTCGTCGCTTTTTTCTTCATTGATTCTGATTTGTGTCGAAGGGTATGCCGTCTTGTCACGACCGGGATCTTGGGAGTATTCCAGCGAGGATGGTATGATGTTGAATATACCGGGCTGTGGCAAAGTGACGCTTCATCCTTCCGGTGGGGCCTGCGGGCCAAATCAGCTTTCCGAGTGGAACAATTCTGCCAAGCCTCGAATGACGCCTAAGCTCGACTCTGTAGGACTCGCCTTTCTCGAACTGGACTTGAAATTCATTCGGCCTGAATGGAGGTGGGACATCCTGCAGAACTCGGAATTGACGCGTAACCCGAAGAGGCCGATAGCTGGTTGCCCCATAAATGCCCATCAAAGGTACGGGCTTCTGATCGCCATGGTATAGTCGAGCCTCAACCTCTCGAAACCATACAGCTTGCCAAAGGAAAATCTTAGAGCTTGGATCCTTGAACAAATTGACCCATTGTGTATAGTGCAAACTCTTAGTTTGATCTTGTATTTGTTTGAACCTTAAAATAGGGTTATCAGTCATGCCCATTTCAAATACAATCATATTTTCCCCAAATTGAGAAAGGTGTGAGAAAAACCATATTTGTAAAAGCTCAATCGGGGCTCGAAAAGTTCTATCTTTTTCTTTCTTGAAACATGTCGAGATATGAAAGTCTCGCCAAAATTGTGTTTATGAAACTAACTCCACCACATATTAGTTTTCTTGTCCAAGCTATCACGGGATCAATAGCATTTTGACGGAATGGAAAAATGATGAATCCAAAAAAGGCTAAGATAAAAATCTTAGATTTCATAAGGAGGGAGCTATTTTCGAAACATTCAATAAGAAAAGATAGTGGACATGCTTGACAATTACCCTTTAGCACTTTTTCAATTTCTTTTTTGGTCAAACTCAAAAATTCAGCAAGCGCTACAACAGGATCTACCTTAATGGGTGGTTCAACTATATCTAACTCAATCGATTTCCCAATGGCAATACTGTATTCTTCCAGAGTCGGCGTGAGCTCAAACTTACCTCCCAACACAAATATGGTTGTCTCGGGGCACCAAAAATGAGCGAGTGCCTGCATAACCCCACTCTGAACATCTATGTCCAGGATTGGCAGCATGAATCCAATGCGCTTGAGAACGTACTGCTGACCATCCGGCTTCAACTGGCTCCATAACTTCTTGAGCTGCAGCTTCGGAGTAGGCACGAAACGAATATCAAGGCGACCCATTCTTATATAGACCACGTGCCAAAAGACTCAACCTAAACCATGGACCGACTCAAAATAAGATACAGAAAACTAAAGATAAAGCTCGAGAAATTACCGCCTTTGGGAAATAAATGTCAATCACAGAGACATGCACATGAATCGTGAGTTTAAATCTTAATCTATCTATCCTAATGGCTTTTGCAAAGTGAAATGATGAACGGAACGACATGTCGTAGCCTCGCGAACAATCATCATGACTAGTCGCAGCCTCGCATACCATAGTCAAGACTAGTCGGATCCAATCACTTCGGCTTGGTTCGGTCGACAAGGGCAACCCCCATGCATCGTAGCCACACGTGCATGAAGACGGCCCTTGAGCCATTTTTTAGAAAAATTTTTGGGATCCAAATGGGATAACCTTTAGCGAAGCCTTACCGCCAAGGTTAAAGAACCATTTAAATACCATCTTAAAACTATGGGTGTGACCCAGGTCCGGTCAAAGGTTGTGTGTGGTGTAGTGCAAATACTGTAAATCATGCATAACAAATATATACAAACATCACTTCAATAGTACAAAAATTAAATCACAATTCTACTCCACCAAACCTGCAAAACAAAGGGTTAGCCAATCACTACTCCCCTTATAACTCCCATCCTGCAAAAACATTTAACACCTAAGAATAAGAATTCAATCAAATTTTGTCAAATCAAGTGATTTTTCCATGAAAATTTTCTGGCCTAAGTCCTCCTTAAATTTTTTTTTTTAAAAAAAAAAAAAAATCAAGTTAGTCCCCAGTGGAGTCGCCAAGCTGTCGCGACCTAAAAAAATCGGGTTTTCCGATCTTAGGCTAATGGATTACTAGATCAATTAAATTAACTAACCTAGCTCGAGTTCTCCCAAACTCTACCAATTCGCAACTTAGGTCCAATTGTGAGCATGCAAATATTTTCAATGGGAGTCGCCACTAATCATTTAGGGTAGGTTGATTAGAAACCTAAATAAAATAGCGGGAGTACTATTTTATTTCTACGAACCAGAAATTTTGAATTCGGGGACTTGGTTACGCTAGATTCCCTAACGCCCTTTCGGTACCAATTTTCGAAAAAATACTCAATTTGACAATCTTGATGAATCTTGACTTAAAGTTCGAAGGTGCAGAAAATTTTCTTTTTTTTTTTTTTTACTTATTTAAATGAAAGCTAATCTATATGTAATGACATGCAAAAATTGACATGCGATTAATGCAACCTAACATGCAAACTATATGTCATGCGACGACGTGACCTATCTCTAATGACGAGCATATTATATATATTTTATTTTTGATGAAATTCGAAATTAAAAACAGAGCCTAATTATCTAAGCATGCAATTTTAAACTATAAGAAATTAACCTATTCTAGAGCAATCTTTTTGGTATTTTTTTTTATCAAAATTCGAAATTAAAATCAAGTAAAAAAACGCTAAATCTTTTGAATTAAGTTTCGATCTGAAGCCTGACAGATCGATCCTAAAATTCAAAATACCCGCTATGGAAATAACTCTATCTAAAACCTAATAGATAGATTTATTTCCACGTGTGCGGTTGCGGATTAGGAAATTTTCCTAATTGATCACATTTTAAAAATCTAGATATTTCAAATATCTTGGATATATTCAAAAGATTTTGAAAATTCTGATTTCTATCCAAATTTGAAAAGTACTAGATATTCAAGATTTCAAAAAAAAAAAAAAAAAAAAAAAGAAAATCCTAATTGGAATAATGCTTATTATCCAAATATACAAAATTAGATATCAATAAGCGAATTAAGCAAAATATTTAATCGAATCGGGATAAGATATTTTACCGATTTGCGGATTTCTTTCCAAATTTGAATCACGCGGATCGGGAATTGCAACCGGCGATGCGTCGGGAGTGTCGGGCGCGACGTTGGGGAACGGTGGCGGTCGTGGCGGGCGCGCCACGAGGGACGGTGATGGTAGCGGCCTTGCGTGGGATGACACCGAGACGGTAATGGGCAGCCTTCAGGGATCACCAATGTCACTACCCTCAAGATCTATCTCTTCCCTGAAGAAGTGCTCGGGATGATGACGTCAGATGTGTCGTCAAAGAGAACACTTGTGCTTGAGATGGCCTTTCGCATGAACAAGGAAAGTTCAAGGCTTCATGGACTTTCAGTTGAATTTCTTCTCACGTTTTATCATGCCACCAGTGATCCACCACCCGTTGGACTTTTGCCTTTAACCAAAGATCTGCCCCTTCTTCGGTATTCACAGCCAAAAGCTGATTCTTGCGAGATGGGTTACGCCAAGAAAGCTGCAAACGAAAGAAAACACGGACAGCAAGAAGAAAATTTGACCACGACAGGGGATTGTCACGGCTGCCGGAGGGCAAGACTAAGAAGCCTTAACGCTCGCCGTAGGGTCTCGCTGAAGTTGGACGGTGCTCGCTTGGAATTGTTTGGGTGTTGTCAGAGAGCTCCCCCCCGAAAGACCAGCCCCCTTCTCTCACTTTTCTCTCGTTTTTTTTTCTCTTCTTCTTGTTCTCCCTCCCTCACTGTGTGTCTCTCGCTCGCTCCCGTGGAAGTGTCTCTCTCCTTCTGAACAAAGCCCTCCCCCGTCTGACTTTTTTTTTTTTTCACTCGATTGTCTCTCTCCCACTGAACGAAGCCTCCCCGTGGACGTAAAGCTTCCTCTCCTCACGATTTTTTTTCTCACGCCTCTCTCTGTATCCTCCTATGGATGCCGTGAATTCTCTCAAGCCCCCTCACGACTTTTTCCTCTCAATTGTATGGCTGTGTGTTCATTGTTTGGCTTCTTCTCTCTATGCTCTCTTTTGACTTCTCCGTGAGTGCAGAACGTGGAGATTTTTTTTTTCTTCTCTACACCTTCGTGAGTTGAGCCTCTCTTTTCTCTGGCTTTCTTGTCTTGTGTGTGTGGTGGGTCCAGCCTCGCATGCTCTCCAGTGTCCAGCTTTTTTTTTTTGACCGAGACCTCTTCTTTCCTTTTTGCACCTCGGAAAATCGCCCCCCCTGATTATCCCTCTCCTTCCTTTTTGACCGAGACTTCCCCCTTCCTCACGATTTTTTTTTTTTTTGCATGTCAACATCCAAGGAATGTATATTTCTTTACTGATTCCTTCGCGGGACGAGCGAATATTTTCCTTCCCTTTTCTTTCAATCAAATATTCTCTTTGATTTTCGTCAACCGAATTCCTCTAATGATTGATGGGCTGGGTCTGGTTTTTCATTGCCGCGGGCTTAGTTCAATTAAGCTCAGAATCATTTCAATCAAGTCCATCTCGCTGTTGGTCCAATGCAAATTATATGGGCCTAATTAGCTACGAAATGCTTCTAATATCTATATGCAATTTTAACTAATTATTATTATTATTATTATTATTATTTCTAGTGACCGAGATCGATCCCTAATTTTTATGCAATTAAGCACTAAATGATGTGCGAAATTTAGGTGTCAACATGGACCTATCAAAATATATCATACAGGGGAAGATAGCAAAATATTATTTCAATTATTGAGTGACAGACTTTGTATATCATGCTATACATAAATAAATTTCGAGTTTTTCGGGCTTTACACTAATTTAGAGAATGGTGAATGGTCCATGGAGTAACAAGCTCTCTTATTATGATTCTCAGACCTTTAGAGCAGTAGGGGAAAGGGAAGAAGAAGGCTTTTTCAGTCTATGGTCAATTAATAATTGATGATGAGTGATGATTAATTTACACAAACGCAGACGTATCCACACACAGCTCCATGAATAGAGCTGCGAGCTCCACATGCTCTTTCTATTTCACTTCATATATAAGCACTTTCTAGATCTTGACTTTTCACACAAAATGCAGAAGAATATTTCGAATACTGTTTCCCATAAATTCAAACTTTATCCACCCACACCTCCATGCATAGAGCCGCGAGCTCCACGTGCTCTCTGTATTTCTCTTCCTATTTAAAGGCTCTCTAGATCTTGGTTTTGATGTGTGGTCATGTGATGATTTTTTAACACCAAGGCCAGAAGCATATTTCGAATACAATACTGCTCAAAAACAAATTTTACCACACACAGTTCCATGCATAGAGCTGCAAGTTCCACGTTCTCTCTCTATCGCTTCATATTTAAAGGCCGGACACGTTTTACACAGAAGGAGCTACAAGGTACAGATAGTGAACAAAAATGGAGACACTTCTTTTTTGCAAAAATCCATTCTACAGGTGATTGAAATGTTAGTTTTTGACCAACATTTGCAGAAAGGTGACTTCAGATATACCGATGGACCTAATTTTTTGAATCAACAACATCAATTATCTTCTTCGTAAGGTACAGGTTCTGAAAGCCCTACTCGACATAAATATTAGGACAACTTAATCCTGCTGACGTTAGTTTGAATTACATGGAAGGGAAATAAATTTAGGGGTGTGTAAATCAAATAGCAGATGATGAAACTTCTTGAAATTCTTAAACTCAATCTCATCTTCATATAGAAAAAGGAATGCATTGGAAACTCATAAGTTTACAAAATCTTTTGTGTTAGTTGAACAGTTTTTGTTGATTTATTTCAGCTCAGTTAGTATAGATCCTTCAGTTGCAGTTTCCTCTGCTACTGAAATGGGTCGACTCCCTGTACATGATAGTGGCTCTTTATGGCATGCATGACAATCGTCGCATGTGCTCGCCTCATCATTTTGAGCCAGTGAAGTTGGTGCCACAAGCATTTTGTTCACCATACCCGAACCGTCGTCTTAATGAAAGAGTTCACCGAGTGAGATTTTTATGCAGTTCATCATTTCACTATCATTTTCCGTATCATGGGTCTTTTTTTATGACTTAAGGTCGAGTTTTAATAGTCAAAGCATATGAGATTTTTAAGATAATATATTTAACTCCTCCCAAAATTAGCTCGTAGCTATGTTATCTAATTTTGCATTATGGAATTGCAATATGTAATTATTATTCATGAGAGCATTTCTGAAACTTCTGGGTTAAAATCTTTAAAATTAATACCAAGAGAGATATTATAGCAATTGTCTGATTTATGATTATCGAAACTCAATTGCCAATTAAATTAAAGAGGAACAAGTGATGAAGAACCCACCTATCAGACCCTTGATCCCAAGTTGATTCAAGTACAAGGATGATACGGGATCACCCCTTTGCATTATGTCACCAGGAAAGAAGGAGACAATGAGCTAGAGCTCATGACCGAATTCCTATCCGCTTGCAGATCGTCCATTGAAGATTTGATGAGTCGATGCGAGATTGCAGTTCACATTGCCGTCAAGAACCACAATCTCAAAGGATTCAAGGTTTTGTTTGAATGGCTTAAGCGAGCCCATCTGACACAAATCTTGGATTGGAAAGACCGAGATGGTGACACATCTTACATATTACTGCATTCAAAGAGCAACCCGAGGTATAGTTCATCGGTTTCGTCGTTATTCGTGCTTTTATTGTTCGATCCTTCAATTCGACACAATCTTATCCAGGAACATATATAATGGTAAGAAGTACATGGGTAAGACATTCAGAACGAGGAGATTTGAACGGGAACACCTTGTTTGGTTGTTTCCGTAGGTGAGAAGAAAAGGAATCAGTCCTTCCCTCCCAATCTTCTAATTCCAATTCTCTCTCTGACAAATTAAACGTGCACTTAGTCGCGGGGATAGGATCTACCCTAGTGTTGAATGCAGTTTTCACAGAGGTGGATCCATTCTTTTATCTTCATTCTAATAGAGATTATTTTAATAATTTCATTTCTCCCCAAATCACTCACCATCCAAACATATAATAGAATTTTTTTGCCATTCAGACGGGTTGTAAAAATTAGGTCAACAAGTAGTACTGTTTTATAATAAAGAGAAGTCAAATACTCATATTATGCTAGTTATTATATGAGCATGTAGATTGTTTTTAATTGTTTTCATTTAATCTAATATATACATATTGGCATGTTTGAAAATTAAATTAAGTGCTCGAAATTAAAAATTTAGCAGTGGATGACATTAAACTTGTATGATAATCCTAATTAGTGTTTGACTTAAAACACTAAATTTAGTCAAAACATTTACCTAATCTAGTAATTGGTATAATGGACAGTATTAGAATTTTCTCAATTATTGTTAAAAACTATTAATAGTAATCATATTCCATCTTTGGCAAGACATTAATCAAATTCAGTTATGTATTTTTAAATAAACACACAAAATATTTTTATTTCTACTTTCATTGCTTAAGATTGTCAACACTAGCGCTTACTTTTCAATTAAACAAGCCCACTTTTCAATTAAAAAAAGCCCATACTTTCACTTCAAAAGTGGGAGAACTATGTTAAGCTCGTGATGTTTCCATTTTGTGTTCATTTTAATTGGCCTAACAATATTTTGGTTGGACGATATAGAGAAAAAGGAAGGAAAGAAAAAAAGTGATATAGAGAGATCACATTGATTATAGTTTAGTTAAGTGGAGAGAAAAGTTATGATTACAATTATTTCCCTCTGAACCCCTATAAAACTCAGTTTTTAGTGAGCTTTAAATCTTTCTCACTTGAAAATTTCCTTCCAACTCTTTACAGCGTAATCACTCCTGCATAACACAACAATAACTTAGTTTACACTTTTCTATTCTTTCATTTTTCCTATTGATGAGCAAAATCTCTTTCCTTCTTTCGAAATCAGTCCATCCCAACATATTCTACGAGATAAAAGCTAGTGAAATGGATGCTAACAAGGACAATCCGACACAACCATAAAATAATCACTTTGTGGCGGAAAAATTTCTCCCTGATCAATTGAATATTATCCATAGAGGATACATATACCTGTCTAAAGTTGTCTTACTCTTCGTAGTAAAAAACCATAAATACAAAATGTAATTAAATTCTAAACCTTTTTAGTTGACGTGATTAAGTCCTAAACTTATATGAAAAATTATAGTCATTCAGGTCATCACTTCCGTGGATTTACCTATGTTACAACTCACATAGGCAATTCTTAGCTATCACGTAAATAATTTCAAGTGAAAGGACTAAATCACACATTTTGAAAAGACTGAGGACTTCACTATATTAGTTGAAATGATTGCATTTAATAAATACGGTTAAATAAACTTTTCCCTTTGTACATCGGTTATTCCGTCGCTATCATCATCAAACTCATATAGACATATGGCATGAGCTCACTTCGTGCACGGTAGTAAATCTTGTGGCAAAGCAATGATTGAAAATTGCAGGGAACCATACTTCATTTTTTTTCCCTTTGCATTTTTGCCAGATCATCAAGCTGTTGATTGGGTGTATGACTCTAGAAGCGAAGGACCTCCAGGGTAAGACGGCTGTAGACATCTTCGAAGTGAATTATAGTGGCAATCAAGACCTAGCACATAGGTTATGCCGTGAAGGACGTCGAGTAGGACAATTTACTCCTTCCCTCTCTCTATCACGGTTTTTCAGCAGGGAACTAACTGCCTTTGAGAAGTGTGCAAATTTTTTCAGAGTCCAAGCACTACAAAAAATAAGGATTTAGCCACGGAAATTTGCGACGAATAATTTTTCGTTGCTAATTTCCCGACGGACTTTTTGCGACGAATTTTTTCCGTCGCAAATTTGCGACAAAAAAATTAAATTAGCGACGGAAAAAAATTCGTCGCAAATTACCGACAAATTTTGCGACGAAAAAAAAATTCGTGGCTAATTTGCGACGGAATTAGCCACGAAAAAAAAATTCGTGGCTAATTTGCGACGGAATTTGCGACGAAAAAAATTCGTGGCTAATTTGCGACGGATTTAGCCACGAAAAAAATTCGTGGCAAATTTCCGACGGAATTAGCCACGGAAAAAAATTCGTGGCTAATTTGCGACGGATTTCGCCACGAAATAAATTCGTGGCAAATTTCTGACGGAATTAGCCACGAAAAAAATTCGTGGCTAATTTGCGACGGATTTAACCACTAAATAAATTCGTGGCAAATTTCCTACGGAATTAGCCACGAAAAAAAAAATTCGTCGCTAATTTGCGACGGATTTAGCCACGAAAACAAATTCGTGGCTAATTTGCGACGGATTTAGCCACGGAAAAAAATTCGTGGCTAATTTGCAACGAAATTTTCCACGGAAAAAAATTCGTGGATAATTTGCGACGAAATTTGCCACGAAAAAGAAATTCGTGGCTAATTTGCGACGAAATTAGCGACGAAGTTTTCCGTTGCTAATTTGCGAAGAAAGTAAATATTTTGTCGCAAATTTTTACGGATTTTTATGAGGAAAAATTTTGTCATAGGTAATTTGCAACGGAGTTATGATGGATTTCGCCGATTATTTGGGCGAACTTTAGTGTCGAATTTCTCGGAATTCGGGATGAATTTAATTGGACGATGTCGATATTATTATTGTGTTCCGCGATATTCTTTCGGGATAGGTGAAAAGTGAATTTACAGTAAGGTATTGATTTGGACTGATAGACTTTTCTCGCGGTGTATTTTTATTGATACCATTTGGTCAAATCCTAAATTATTAATTAAATTTTTCGGGACCGTTAGATTGTTTTTGAATTCGAATCGTGGCCGTTGGATCGCAATTATTGCGATCTGACTTTTCCTCTTTTCTCTCTCTCTCTCTCTCTTTACCCTTTTTCCACGCTAGTCCCGCCCTCATGCGCCTGACACCACCTACCCCATTATTTCCCCTTTCTTTTTTTTTTTTTCTTTTTCTTCTTTCCTTTTCTTCCTTTCTTCTTCTCCTTCACTCTCTACCCTTTTTCCACGCTGCAGGTCCCCCTGACACCACCTACCCCCATTATTTCCCCTTTCGTCCTTTTCTTCCTTTTCTTTTTTTCTTCCTTTTCTTTTTTCTTCTTTCCTTTTCTTCCTTTCTTCTTCTCCTTCGCTCTCTACCCTTTTTCCACGCTGCAGGTCCCCCCCTGACACCATCTACCCCCATTATTTCCCCTTTCGTCCTTTTCTTCCTTTTCTTTCTTTTCTTCCTTTTCTTTTTCTTCTTTCCTTTTCTTCCTTTCTTCTTCTCCTTCGTTCGCTGGTCCTCTTCTTCCGCTCGACTTCTGCTTGTTGCCGCACTTCTTGCCGGCTTGCCCTTCGTCGGACCAGCTCCGCCACGCACCACCTTCTTGCTGCCAAACCGCCACCACCCCGGCTAGCCCGTTGCCGCCCACGACCGCCATAGCTGACTTGTTTCAGCCAACACGCGGGTCGCACCTCCCACAACCCAGCCGCCAGTCCGCCTACCACTTGCTATTGTTGTCCCGACTGCTGAGACCACCATCGCCAACCTCCATTTCAATCGCTCCCTTTGCCGTGCTCGTTTGCCGCCGTTCATCGCCCGTTCGCCGGTGGCCGAGCCCGAGCCGCGGACCGCCCTCGTTGCCGCCCTTGTCATCGCGTCGTCGCCTGCGTTAGCCGAGTAAGTTAACCCCTAATCCCGTATTTAGGTTGTTAAACTTGCTTAGGGTAGTTTAAATATTGTTTAGATTAATTTATTAATTGTTTAGTTAATTGGGATTAGGTGACAGGGTATCGGTAGATGTGCGATAAGTTATCGTGAATGTGGTGATACGCTATCAATTATATTATTATTGTTGATTATGTTATTAATATTAATATTGTAAGAATTAATTATTATTTTATTATTTTGGAATTGAAATATTAATATTTTATTATTAAATAATTAAATTCGAAAATTAAATATTAGTATTTTGGATGATTTTCAATATTGAATTGTGATGCCAATGTTGGATTACGCCGTATAAGTTGGCGTATTTCGAAAATGATTTGAATGATTTCGATTCGAGAAAATATTTTGAATTGTGGAAAATACACATTTATTTATTATTATTTCAGAAAATCTTGAATCTCAAATTATGATTTCCAACTTGTATGGTGATGATTATGTCATCAATTGTTATATGAAAATATTTATGGGATTTTTGGAAATAATTTATTTTTATGGTTATGCCAAGTAATTATAGTGATGCTTCTCGACCTCGCCACCCAGATCTAGCCGGCGAGGTGACATCGCCCATGGCCAGCAAGGTCGAACTCGCTGGCCTCAGCCGGTCACCGGGCGCCAGACCGGCGACCGGAGAAAAATTTTAAAATTTAAAAAAATTTCGGGAAAAAAATTATTATAAAAAAATAAAATATGAAGTCAATTTTTTTTTTTTTGTAGGTACGTATCCGTTTAAAAGTTTCGTAGATGAAGTGAACGTTGCAATTCTCATCAAATTGAGCACTTTCAACTACAAAGATTTCAGTCAAATACTTAGGTAATTGTTTTATTTTTTAAAATTTCAAAGTAATAAATTTATTGATTATTTTTGTTTTAAATATTTTACGAGATTTTGTTATTTTCATATAAACACAATGCAAAGAGACAGGGCTTGGATGTATAATAAGAACTTACCCGGACGTCGAGGATTGTGGATGAGTTTTGTCTTTGGGTTGGAACTATTTTTGGACTTCGCTAGTAGTAAATATGAGTTGATGGATGGAAATAAGTTAAGGTGTCCGTGTAGAAAGTGCGATAATGGTAAATTTCATGTGTGTGATCTGGTTAGAGAACATCTTTGTAGATTTGGGTTTACTCAGAACTACTATAATTGGACTTGTCATGGTGAACCTTTTATATCGATGAAGGATATGGAATAAGTGATCAATTTTAGGTTAGAGAAGAATGTAGCTATTATGATCAATTGAACCCATATCGGAGGATGGTGATTGATGCAACCCGGGTCGAATGTTGTTTGGATCCGAACCATGCAAGTACTAGTTTCACTCCTACATTTGAGGAAGAGATAGGAGTAATGAGGTTTTGATGAGAATGTGGGTAATGAAACGTTTCCATCTAATCGATTACAGGGGAAGTGTTGAAAGCGCAGATGAACCTTTATGGGCGGGGTTGTGACAACCATACTCGCTTATTATCGATGACAGCCAAGATTGTTAAATATCAAGGCAAAGCATAATGTGTCCGAGAATTGCTTTAACTCTTTTTGTTGAAGTAATGCGAGAAACAATGCCTCGTGATAACATCATGCCAAGTGATTTTTACGATATGAAGAAGTTAGTGAATAACTTAGGTCTTCCAGGTTGAAAGGATTGATGTATGTAGTAGGGGTTGTATGTTATATTGAGAGATGATGAAAATGCAGAATCTTGTAAATTTCGTAGCCTTCCTGTACAAGATTAGCAGTCCGTGGTCATAATCGGAGGGGTGGTCATAATCGAGCGTAGACCATGCAAGCAAATGTTTTATCCGCCTTTAATCCCCGGATTGCAAAGGCTTTATGCGTCAAAGCCATTCGAACACATGACTTGGCATGCAAATCATGAAACAGTAAGAGGGTCTAATGTGTCATCCTTCGGATGCAGAGGCATGGAAACATTTTGATATAACATACCCCCGAGTTTGCGATGGAGCCTCGAAATATCAGGTTAGGTCTCTGTCTTTGATGGATTTGCGCCATTTGGAAAATCGGGGAAAAGTTATTCATGTTGGCGATTATAGTAACTCGCACAATCTTCCACGGTATGTGCATGAAGACACCTTATATGTTTTTGACATTGATCGTGTCCGCCCATAAAATCCAAAAAAAGTTGATAGATGTTTATATGCAACCATTGATTGAAGAGTTACAATGTTTATGGAATGGAATGAAGGTGTAGATTCGTATGATGTTTCTACTAAGCAAACATTTCTAATGAAGGTCGCTCTTCTTTGGACGATAAATGACTTTCCAAAGATATGGAATGTTATCCGGATGGAGTCTGGTGGGATTTTAGGATGTCCAATATGTTTGGAGAGATCGAAATCATTGATTAAGACATGGTAAGAAGCCCCTGCTATTTTTTGATCACGAGCAATTTTTTTGCCGATAAATCATACATTCGGAAGGAATAAAAAGAGTTCATCAAGAATAGGATTGAAAGAACTCATCCACCATTGAGGTTGATCGGTGATCAAATATGGGAGCGAGTGCAGGACTTTCCAACTGTTGTTGAAAACCCTCATGGCACAACTATTGCGTATGGAAGTGCACATAAGTGGACTAAACGCAATATATTTTGGGATCTACCATATTGGAAGGCCCATCTTATTCATCATAATCTTGACGTCATGCATATTGAGAAGAATGTTTTCGACAATGTCATAAATCTTTATTATGGATGTCACGGGGAAAAACAAAAGACAACTTGAATGCAAGAAAAGATATGAGAGATCTTTGTGATCGGCCAACATTAGATGTGGTACAAAGCGGCAGGGGACCAAAATCAAAAGCGGTTTATCGTTGGATAAGGAGCGAGAGGCGAGTCATTTGTCAATGGTTGAAATCATGCGGTTTCACGATGGATATGCTTGAATATTGGAAGATGTGTTGATTTGAGCGAATGCAAGTTGATAGGATTAAAGAGTCATGATTGTCATATATTTATGGAAAGACTAATTCCAATAGCTTTGAAGGAACTTCTACCTAACTTTGTATGGGGTGCCATTTACGAGTTAAGTAATTTCCTTCATGATATTTGCTCAACAAAGTGTTAAAAGCATCACACATGGAGAAACCGGAGAGAGACATTCCAATTATTCTTTGCAATTTAGAAAGGATATTTCCTCCATCATTTTTCGATTCAATGGAGCATCTCTTAGTTCACTTGCCTTATGAGGCCAAAGTTGCAAGTCCCGTCCAATTTCGATGGATGTATCCATTTGAGAGGTAAAAAAATTTTCAAAATAAATTTGAAAATACTTTAGTAAATATTATGTTCGATAAACTTCTTTCTATTGCAACAAGGTTCTTATATCATTTGAAGAAAAAAGTGAAGAATAAGACATGTGTTGAAGCTTCAATTTGTAATGCATATATTATGGAAGAAGTGACAACATTTGCATCATACTATTTTGAGAGCGTGCGCGTGCGAGGGCGGAGAGCGAGGGAAGAAATGATGAGGGTCCCATCGATCCCAATTGCAAATCATTCTCTATTTTCAATTATCTCGATCGACCAAGCGGTGCATGTCAATTTCGTTCTTAATGGTGAAGAATGGCGGTGCCCATACCTATATTTTCTTTGAAGCTGGTCGAAGTGGAGCCATACTTCCGATAAGTGTATATTTGCAAATATATGTATTGCTTGTCAAATATTTACTAATATATAAATGTAAATTGTTAATAGGATTTTTCAAGAGTCAATGTATGGACTACCACTAAATGAGTTAAACCGTTTGTGCGATGAACAATTTGCGGCATGGTTCAAAACATATGTAAGTTGCCTATAGACCAAAACCAAGTTATAAATATTTTATACATATATATTATTGACTTTGCGTGTGTAATCTTAGGTTCATCGTGATCAAGGTAAAAATCAAGGATTGCTATATTATCTATCATGGGGTCCACAAGCAACCATACGCACTTGGCCAGCATATTTCATAAACGGGTATAATTTTCACACTCAAGCATATGGAATGGGAAAAGCCACAATGAATAGTGGTGTGTGTGTTCGGTCATCCAATTGTGGTAGTTCAAAAGATGATTTTTATGGCTTGTTGGATGAAATCATTGAGATAGAGTACCCCGGACCATTAATGCGGGTTGTGTTATTTAAGTGCATGTGGTTCGACCCCGTCAAAGGAATGAAGGTGCATACGAAGTTTAATTTGGTTGAAATAAATCACAAGAAAAGGTATAAGAAATACGAACCATTTGTGTTGGCACAACAAGCAATTCAAGTATATTATGCATCATATCCTAGTTTGAAACGTGACAAAGCTGATTGGTGGGCTGTATGTAAAATCAAAGCACGAAGAAAAGTCGAGGAGCACTTTGGAAGGATCTGACCTATCAACAAGAGGAAGTTTGTAACGTGGTTGAAATCGGGAATATAACATTCCTACTCTCTGAGATCCATGTGGAGCAATGATAGATGTAGCATGAATCGAAATTCGCGAATCAAATTTAGAAGGCGTTGCGAGAATCAGTTTGAGAGGCAGGAGGATGATGAAGGCGATGAGGATGAGGAGGAGGATGAGGAGGATGATGAGGAGGATGACGAGGAGGATGAGGAGGATGATGATGCTCAAGAAGAAGATCAAGATGAAGACGAAGGTGAAGATGAAGATTTTTGAGACATTTTACTAATTATGTCGTAATTATTATTATGACAAAATTTTATTATTGTTGTTGTTTTTGTTTATTATTATCATTGTAATTGTTGTTGAATCTTTGTTGAATCATTAATGTTATTGTCGGAAAAAAAAATGAATTACACGGGTGTGGGATAGTAGAAATGAAATCAAGTGATGAATTAAGGCGGATTTTCTTATTTAATTTCATTAAAATTCCATTTTTATTGGGTTTTTAAATTATATTATTATGGGAAATTCGTGGCAAAAATCCGTGGCAAATTAGCCACGGATTTTTGCCACGACTTTCCTATAATATATAATAAAAACCCAAAAAAAATGGATTTTTAATGAAATTCGTGGCAAAAATCCGTGGCTAATTTGCCACAGATTTTTTGCCACGAATTTCCCATAATATAATTAAAAACCCAAAAAAAATGGAATTTTCATGAAATTCGTGGCAAAAATCCGTGGCTAATTTACGGCGGATTTTTCCACGAATTCCCATGATATAATTAAAAACCCAAAAAAAATGGAATTTTAATGAAATTCGTGGCAAAAATCCGTGGCTAATTTCCGCGGATTTTTGCCATTTAATTTCCCATGATATAATTAAAAACCAAAAAAAATGGAATTTTAATGAAATTCGTGGCAAAAATCGTGGCTAATTTTGGCACGGATTTTCTGCCACTAATTTCCCATGATATAATTAAAAACCCAAAAAATGGAATTTTAATGAAATTCGTGGCAAAAATCCGTGGCTAATTTCTTGGCGGATTTTGCCACGAATTTCCCATCATATAATGAAAAACCCAAAAAAATGGAATTTTAATGAAATTCGTGGCAAAAATCCGTGGCTAATTTGCCACGGATTTTTGCCACGAATTTCCATAATATAATTAAAAACCAAAAAAAAATGGAATTTTTCATGAAATTCGTGGAAAAATCCGTGGCTAATTTGCCGGATTTTTTCACAAATTTCCCATAATATAATTAAAAACAAAAAAAAAAATCGATTTTTAATGAAATTCGTGGCAAAAATCCGTGGCTAATTTGCCATGCGATTTTTCCACGAATTTCCATAATAGAATTAAAAACACAAAAAAAAAAATCGAATTTTAATGAAATTCGTGGCAAAAATCCGTGGCTAATTTGCCACGGTTTTTTACCACAATTTCTCATAATAGAATTAAAAAACAAAAAAAAAAATCAATTTTTCATGAAATTCGTGGCGAAATCCGTGGCTAATTTGCCGCGGTTTTCTCTAATTTCCCATAATATAATTAAAAACCCAAAAAAATGGAATTTTAGTGAAATTCGTGGCAAAAATCCGTGGCTAATTTGCCCGCGGTTTTTACCACGAATTTCCCATAATATAATTAAAAACCCAAAAAAATCGAATTTTAATGAAATTCGTGGCAAAAATCCGTGGCAAATTAGCCACGCAGTTTTTGCCACGAATTTCCCATAATAGAATTAAAAAACAAAAAAAATCGAATTTTCATGAAATTCGTGGCAAAAATCCGTGGCAAATTAGCCACGGTTTTTTGCCACAAATTTCCCATAATAGAATTAAAAACACAAAAAAAATCGAATTTTAATGAAATAGAAAAAAAATCCGTGGCTAATTTGCCACGGATTTTTTGCCACGAATTTCCCCATAATATAATTTAAAAACCCAAAAAAAAAATCAATTTTAATGAAATTCGTGGCAAAAATCCGTGGCTAATTTGCCACGGATTTTTGCCACGAATTTCCCATAATAATATAATTAAAAACCCAAAAAAATCGAATTTTAATGAAATTCGTGGCAAAAATCCGTGGCTAATTTGCCGCGGATTTTTGCCATGAATTTGCCATAATAATATAATTAAAAACCCAAAAAAAATCGAATTTTAATGAAATTCGTGGCAAAAATCCGTGGCTAATTTGCCACGGATTTTTGCCACGGATTTCTCATAATATAATTAAAAACCCAAATAAAAATCGAATTTTCATGTAATTCGTGGCAAAAATCCGTGGCTAATTTTTTGCCACGAAAAAAAAAAAAAAAAAAAGCAGCGAGGATTTTACATTTCTATTTGAATTTGCCGAGAAAATTCAAATCCGTGGGCTAATTTCAGCTATCTGATCGTCTTCTTTGGCCTTTGAAATTAATTAGGGTTCTTCGTCTCTCTCGGGTGAGCGATTCTGCGCTTCCGCTTGGCGATCTTGGCGGCCGAGGCGGTGAGTGTTTTCTCGCTTACGCTTGCTACGCCGCCTGCGCTTCGGCTTTTAAACAGAATCTGTTTAGCCAAAATCAAATTTATATTTAAGTTGAAATGTTGTTGGATTTAGGTTGAAATTTGATCGGAATGCGCTGAAATTTGATTACATTTGGGTTGAAATTTAGTTGAAATTTGTTTGAAATTTAGTCGAAATTAGGTGAAATATGGTCGGAATGAGCTGAAATTTGGTCGGTCAAGTGGAAACGGCTTGCTGATCCAAACTCACGCCTATGGCTGTGACGCAAGTGGTTTTTTGGCATTTTGAAGTCGTTTAGATGGGTTTTTTGGTGAAAAACGATTCTGGTGAATAGTGTTTTTTGTGACAATTTGTGTTTTTTTTTTCCGTTTCGCAGTCATTTGGACGTTAATCTCTATTTTTTCATTTCGGAGTCATTTTGTGCCCTAATAATGATGGTTTTGGTTTTTGGTTTTGTTTATTTCCATAACAGTGAGCTTATATCGGGGCAATTTGGAAAGGCAACTTTAGGTTAGTTGTCTTCATTTCCTGCATTTTCTTGTTTTAATGATGCTATTGTTGGAATATGACATTGTAGTTTTCTTGTGAACATCTTCTAAGAGTGTATGTATGGCCTTCTTGGGATAGTCTGTTATCTGTTGTAGCTTGGGATATAATTTGTTTGTATTGTATGGCCTTCTTGACACTAAAAAATGATTAGCTTTTCGATTATTGACAAGTGGTAAGTTTAGTTGATAAGAACAAAGTCTGGTAAGAACGGAGGTCCTTCACTAACTTAAGGAAATTGATAACTCGCTAATAAAGTCATATCAATAGCTTACATTACAAAAGTTATAGACCGAGGTCCTTCCCTAATCAGTGATTACTATTGCCGAGTGTTGGAGCTTGAAAAAGAAAAGATGATGGATCGATGCAATCACACGATTGCCCATTGGTTATCCCTATGATCTTGGAACATGCAACTCCTTGTGGAAAACAACTATTAGATTATAAAGGATTGTGCATAGGCACAATCCTTTATAAAGATGATGGATCAATGATTGTAAGTAGTAACTGCTGCTGCTAGTACAATATAAGTAACTATGTGGTAATCTTTATAAATGTTCCCTAGATCAATCACAGAATACCTGTTATTGCAATGTTTTCTCATCTTTAAGTTTTTGCACATTTACCTGCCTTTCCTTTCTTGCAATCTTTAATCCTAGTACTTGCATTTTTCAAGTCCTTTACTTTTCAGCTATTTACTTTCATGTCCAAAATCAACAAAGGCGACGTTAATCAATGTGATACATATTATTAGATTTTCTCTTTTCGGTGAAACATCATATTTTAGAGTAAGATAACACACCAATCAAAAGCGGCGTTCATGATATCGCACTATTATATAGATTCAAGTTAAGTTCAACTTGACTTCAAGATTAAAGGATTTTGCGATTTGGATCGTATACTTCGCTCCCTTTTTTTTAAGCATTGGCCAATTAATGATATCCAATTTAAACAATTGTTGACATCATCTCTCCGAGTGACTTTTCTGGGTTCTATTGTTTAAGAAAAAAAAAAAAGAAATGTTTTCCATACTGATAAATTGCTAAAAAATTGATAAGTGACAAAAAACTGTTTGTAAAAGGTATTAACTTCACCCCATTCCCGGATAACTTATTGGTAAGTGCTTAAATAAGTTCTAAAGTTTCCGTTTTTAGTCAATTTTAGATTAGAAAGGTTTTATTTTGGTCAACCAAAGACTTGTTCACAAAGTCTCAATCAAATCAGAAGCTCACCATAAGTAAAATCAAGTGTGTATGTTCAAGTTGAATCAATGGGGCCTCTAATTGCCTCCTTTTTTTCAGGGGCCAAGTTTCTCTCTTGCTTTCAATAACAAAATGGTAAGCTTCTGGCGTACATCATTATGTTCTTTAATACATGTTCATTATTTTTTACATTTTTATCTAACCTTGCAATTTTTAGTATAAACGTGGAGGTCACATGCGTCGTGGTGATGCTTCACAAAGAAGACCGGCCCTTTCCGCTTCAGCCTCGTCCCTTTCCGCTTCCCCTACCCCTGCCCTTTCATCTAATCCTCAACTAGTACGTGGACACATTGGCCCTTCCTCCGACCCTCAAATGCCAACTGAATTCCCTCAAATGCCAACTGAATTCCCTCACATGCCAACTGAATTTACTTCAGTTCCATCGCCTTCGGTTCCACCTTCTTTTTCAACGCAACACTCGACACATGAAGAAGATACCCGATTCATGATAGCCCCGTTTGGAGATTCGTAAGTATTTCATTGTTTTAACTATATGTGAATTATTATGGATGTCAACTGAATTGTCCGTATGATGCTATGTATGTTCACATGCTACATGCTACGACGTATGTTCACATTCTTTATTTGTATAACCCGTTTGCAGATTCACGGATGCTACGCAAGTTGTGAGGATACTTAATAAAATAATCAATAACCATTGGATGGGGCAATATAGTACTTGGACCACCACTCCAAAAGAAGTAAAGGAATTGTGGTGGAATGAGTTCAAGGTAAGTTTTGTCATTCTATTTCCTCACAAACTAAGTTCGATTTAGTATATTAAGTGTACAATTATTTTTCAATTGATTACTTGCAGCGGAAGTTCGGGTGGGATGAAGTGGAAGAGAGAGAAATTAAAAGAATTTTTAAGAAGAAAGTCGGTGATCACATGCGAAATGTGATGAATAGAGCAAAAGAAAGCAAGAAAAGCCAGATTTTATTACAGGTGACAATTGGGCGGAATTTGAGAGAACTTGGGACACCGAAAAGCATAAGAGAATCAGTGAAGTTAATAAAAAGAATCAAGCTTCTAGTTCCGGTGAAGGGTCGCCACATATCTTTGGGGGCTCTATCAATATCGGGAGCATAGAAAAAAAAAATGGTAAGTCATGTTTAAAAGACATGTTGTAAGTTAAATCAATAATTACTCATTTATGTTTATATTTTGTAGGCACATGAATTGGGGACGGAACCAACATTTATGGCTACATTTGAACGCACCTTTCAAAAAAAAGATAAGACATGGACTGGCAATCGAGCAAAAGCTATTAAGGTATGTATGTAAGGTTATATTTTGTATTTACATATATATGAAGTTTTTTTTTATTTTTATCTATATTGTTAATGTAGGACAAATATGATGAACTTGTAATGAGCACGGCTGCTGCTAGTGGTAGTGGTAGTGGTGATGGTGATGGTGGTGCTGCGTCCGAGCCATCGATTGACAGTATGGCGTTATGGATGGAGGCATCGGGTGGAATGAGAAAAGGTCAAATATTTGGGATGGGATCCTTGTCAAGGATGTCTGAGCGCCCGGTTGCTGCAACTTCATCCTCGGTCAAGGCCAATGCGGCTTTTTTAAGGGCACAACGCGATGAGCGAACGGACCAAGAATTGAACCACCTGAGACAATTACTGGTACAGAAGGATGAAGAAATGATAGGAGTGAAACAACATTTGCAATTGATCATGCAACATCTCAACCTCCAAGGTCTTCACGTTCCTCAAAGAGGTAATGACCACAATGATAATGATAATGAGATTCCTGGCGGCGATGCCGATGATGATGCCGATGGCGATCTATGCGATGATGATGATGCTGCGATGATCCTTGCTAGTTTAAATTTCAAGAGGTACTTATATCTTCATGCTTACGCTATTGAATAGATGTGAAAAATTAACAGGGTTAGGAGTTTGATATTGTGATGTTTGTAATTGCAGATGGATGGACAGGATGAACACTATAGACAACGTGGAAGAACTTCTTGGCAAGATGAACAGTTTGCGAACTGACTAATTTAGAACTTTATTTTATTTCTTTCTTTTTGGGATTTCTTCTTGTATTGAAATGTTAATTAGATTTCTAATCGAAATCGTTCATAAACAACACTCGTTGATAAATTTTTATGTCGTAATAGTCAAATTTTTTGCGTGCAAAAACCCAAAAAAAAGGGCAAATTAGCCACGAATTTTACAACAAATAAGTGAGTCACAAAAAACAGTTCGTCACAAAAATTCGACAAAAAAAAACGGTTCGTCGCAAAAAAAAATTTAGCCACGAATTTTGCCACGAAATTTTTTTGTGGGAAATTAGCCATGGATTTTGCCACGAAATTATTCGTGGCAAAAAAAAAAAATTGGTTTTGGTAAATTAGCCACGAACTTTGCCACGAAATACGAGACATTTTGCCACGGATAATTAGCAACGACTTTTGCGACGAAGCATTACTGAATAATGTTCGTCGCAAATTAGCGACGGATTTTTGCCACGAATAATGTTCATGGCAAATTAGCCACGAATTTTGCCACGAATATATTTCGTCGCAAATTAGCCACGAATTTATTTCGTCGCAAATTAGCCACGAATTTTGCCACGAATTTATTTCGTCGCAAATTAGCCACGAATTTTGCCACGAATTTATTTCGTCGCAAATTAGCCACGAATTTTGCCACGAATAATTAGCGACGAATTTTTGCCACGAATTTTTTTCGTTACAAATTAGCCACGAATTTTGCCACGAAAAATTTGCGACGAATTTTGCGACGAATTTTTTCCGTCGCAAATTAGCCACGAAAATTGCAATTTTCCGTGGCAAAATTTTGCGACGACCTATTAGCGACGAATTTTTTTCCGTCGCTAATTTCGTCGCAAATTCATTTTGCCACGAATTTTGCCTAATTTTTCGTGGCAAAATTCGTGGCTAAACCCGGCCTTTTTTGTAGTGAAGATGAATCTGCTCGCAACATAATCCGTATAGTGCCTACCTTCATGGCAGCTGCCACTTACCAAGCTGCTCTCGCTCCTCCGGAAGGATATTGGCAGGATTCCTCTTCAAATCGGCAGGCCAATTCCACTGTCGTTACTGCCAATTCCAGCAGCATTGCTCTTAAAAAACCACATCAAGCCGGAGACATAATCCTGAGCAGTTTGGGACTATATGTGTACACGATCTGCAATAGCATGGCTTTTTTCGCCTCCATTGCCACAACCTGGGCCATCACTTTATTGTAGAGGCCAACCCTTTGTTTTACATCCCTATACCCCTTCTCTCCGCTGCTTACTTTATTTCTTGTCTAATCCAAATTCCGTATACTGATGCGGGGGCAGGAATTCACCTAGTGGTACTTGTTGAGTTCTGTTTGCTCGCCTTGCCGGGTCTTCCCTTGTACATGAGGATAAAGCACATAGGAGTTCGACGACAGATCAATGCCACGAGGAGACACGTCACAGCTTTTGAGGATCGAAGTATTGAGATTACTTCGCAAGTATTAGTTACTTTGATATTTCTTTTCATGTGTGAATCCAATGTATATTTCTTGTGATGGACTCAACTATTGTTTCCTTTGAAGACCTTAAATCTTGCTTGAGAATCAAGCATGGGGAACATGCTCATATCATTTTGAGCTCAAGAATTGAATGCAAGTTCCGAGCTTTGAGTCAACATTTTATGTTTTGGCTTCATTCGGTTCTTTAAAGACAGCTTTTGATTTGGAGTCACCAGTTAAAAGAACTTTCGATATTATCCAACTAGAGTTATTGAGGTTTCGACTTCTTTTTTTAAAATTCAAGATCTATGCACAAATTGATTCTTTAGATTTTCTGTTATAATGAAATTAATTTTGGATATATTGGTATTGTTTCCGTTTTATAATGAATTTCTTGGGGAAAAGGCGGGAATCTCGTCTGTATTGAAATTTAGATCAGCATATGCGTGAAATTTCTATTTATTTTGCACTTTTTCTTCGTAAATGTGTTGCACTTAATATTTTCTTAACAAGTAATGTTAGGAATACTAATATTAGTCTACACTATACGCTGCAACAATACACTAAGTAATATAATGTAAATATTCCTAGCCTCTGGCTAATCAGGTCAAGGATACGACTTTATCACTAGCTCTTTATGTTTGGGGTGTGGACCAGGCCCAATGGGACTTGCGGGCTTTAGTTGAAGACTACAGAAAACACCCAGCTCAACTTCGCTTCCCTCAAAGGGCCCATTGTTCCGTGAAGCTAATCAATCGGGCAACTGGATAGCCAAGGCCCATCGTAACAACGCCCTTCCTTGTAATTGGTTGGTTAAACCCCGAGCCCCGTATGGGATATTTTATGCTCAGAAACCGATCAACCTTGCTCAAAGGGCTATGGTGAATGAAATGAGAATGTTTTATCGACCAAATAATAATAATAATAAGGTCAAGGACATTCATTTAGATAAAAATTAGTTATGATGCACGTGCTATGCACAAATGTGATAAATGAAACAGTGTTGTATTTTATAACAAAAAATAACAATAGAATAATAATTGCCATTGGTAGAATTGTACATGAATTTACAACCGTATAATGATCTAACAATTCATATTAAGTCTACATTTTTTTTAAAAAAATAAAGTACTCAATTTAATTGAATAAGCCGCCTCGTACCATAAAGGAGCAAATCAAACGATATGTACAACAAACGAAACCATGTGTTTTTTTTGCCAATAGTAAATGAATTCCAACTATTAGGCCGTGTTCTTTTGATGCCCTCAATACAATGTTCTAACTAATATAATGAAAATTTCTACAGTTAAAATTCTTATATTATTGTTTCAAGTAGAATACTAATGGATATATGGATGCCTTACAAATTACCACTAACTCTACGAGTTAACGAACGTAACCAATCATTCGCTCATGGTTGTAGGCTTACGTCCGCATGACGGCAACCTGTAAGATTGTTCAGGCTATAAATGTCTGATGGACTGTGAAGCTGCTGAAATCTTACAAGGAATCCAGGAGCAAATGGTCTTATTGTCTGAGAATCCAACGAATCAAAATTCCTATGTAAGGAGCACATTCTTATGGGTATTCTTTTGATCCACCTCTTTCAACATACCAGAGTCCACCGCTGTTTCTGATCCTTTGACCGTGGATTGCAGTATGCCAAAAATGGAATTCACTACGCAGATCCAGCATCATTGAGAAGAGCTCTAGAATATCCTTGTTTTTTAAGTTTCTGTTGAGTGCTCTAATTACGTGATTACTATTTCTCCTAATGAGGGCCCATGCAATGGTAAAAATGTTGTTAACCATTAACTCAACTTGAAGGCCTCTTACACAATATGGTGTCACTGAAGGCGAGGTACTAATCTCGACTTTTTTGGGTACCATTTCTTAACACGACGCAGTGCCATTAATCTCACATTTGGTGCAGATATGTGTCATTGTTTAAGTCTGTCCAGAAAACTCCACACGAAGTTTTTGCTCTTGATCCGTCCTTGAAGGCACTCTATGACCATGCTTTAAGATCTTTAGCTAGCCATGGACAATTTTCGCTGCGGCTGGTACCCTTCATTAATAGAGAAAATCTCGAGCCCCTTTGTTCAAAGCTCTTTTCATCCTCCAAAAAGCTCTTCTTTTTCTTGTTCCATTAATGGAAAATTTGGCTTGTGCTGGATAATTGTTAGAATCAATGACACTTTCATTATCTCATTTTAAGCCAAGAATAACATATTTCATCACCAAACATTTTTTAAACACCGAACGTCCACCGTCAACAAACATCACCGGACACTACAGCTAGAAAACGAACTTCACCTCCGACGACTACCATTGCGTCAAAAGGAACAAAGATGTGGTGACTTCATTGCTCATCAAAACTGAACCTAACGACCGAACGAAACACAACAAGACGTGCCTTCGAATTCGAAACAGAAATGGAAGCTATTCTACGGTCGCTTCTCAGCGACATTTCATCGAGCAACCCTTGGGCGTTCGGCTAAAAAGTGACGAGGCGTACCGATGAACCGCGAAACTGTCGTGGTCGGCCGGTCGCCGACCGTTCGCGCGCCTGCTGCCTCGTTCCTCTCCTCGGTACCTCGGGTCCTTCTCGCTTGTACGAGCGTGCCTTCCACTTCTGCTCCTCCTGTCCTTCCTTTTGCAAAGGCATGGAAGAAGAAAGGATAGAGAGGGAAAATGGGGTATGGGCTCAGAAGGCCAAGGGCTGGGCCAAGATTAAACAAAATAAGAGAAATGGGCCAGGGAAAGAAAGGAAGGGAGAGGGCTCAGGTGGGGCGGGCCGGGTCAAACCGGCCTGATTCTTGCTTTCCTTTTCTTTTTTTGTTGAATTTTTTAATTTTATATATTTTTATATTTTTTATTAATACAAAAATAAAAATATGTTCTAATCCTATTAATGCAAATGTGCCTAATATCTATATGCCACTTAATTTAATAAAAATATTTTTGTTTAAGGGTTAAAAATTAATCCCTAATTTTCTATGCAACTAAACCATAAATGGATAGTCAAAATTTAGGTATCAACAACAACGAAATTCTAACTGTCAAAATCATGCAATATGCAACCATATATTCTCTTTGTAAAAAAACGTAAATAACACAGCAAACAAGAGACAAGAAGAACGATACACTCGAATTTTTACACGGAAACCCATTGTGGGAAAAACCATGGGATGCTAATCCAGGAGCTGCTCTACTATAATGAAAGGGTCAAAATTAACACTCTAACAATATTTCTCTCTCGTAACTATCACAAAACACATCATCACTTGATGAACTTTCAAGATCTCTCGTGTTTACACACATTGTCGAAGAATCTTGTGTTATCTCTAGAGTATTTTTTGGTGCATACGGAAACCTCTGCCCAAGCCCTTTTATTTATAGTGGTAAACATACACCCAAGTTAGGAATCCTCCTTAATTGATTGACAATCACCTGCCAATTAGAAATCTCTCCGATTGATTAGAATTTATCTAATTTGGCAAACACCATAATTGATTCCATCTTGGTATTTTTTTCTAAATAAGACTCCTTCTTATATAGATTTCTTCCTTTTCTGTGTCATACCATAATAGGACTCCTTCCTATTAGATATTCTTGATGAACAATCATCGGGATATTTCAAATCGACTCCCAAACATGTTGGGCTGCTCCAAACCCAATGAAAGAGTTCCCCGGGTGATGCTTTTATGCAGTTAATTTTCGTTCTTACGCTCTTCATCTCTCCAGCTGAGCATTAAAATCCATCATTTAACTATCATTTTCCTCTCATGGGTCTTTTATAACTAAAGGTCAAGTTTTAATAGTCATTGGACGAGATATTTATATTTAAATATATAATCCATCCCCAAAATTAGCTAGTAGCTATGTTATTTAATTTTGTGTTACGGTTAAATTTTATTCTTTCTAAAAAATTATGCAGTTCTCCAGAGTTCCCGAATCATTAAAGCTGAAGGACTCTTGCCACTTAAACACCGGCTTTTCGTCTGAACGACTTTTGAGGAGCGAAAATAGGGCTTTTTACCGGTGCTCTCTCTTTTTGTCTTTTGCTTTTCTGTTTTCGGTTTCTTAACGTTGTGGGTTACGAGCAGGGCGAGCAAATCGGAATTCGGTGTCTTTTTATTGTGAAAAGCAAACTCTTTGCTTTGTTATGGCATTATGAGAAAGAGGGGAAACTTTATGTGAAGTGAGCGTACCACGTCACTCGTTAAGGTGAAGTAGAGCTTAGTAAGCAAGGCAAAGCATCGTACTGTGTTTTTTTTTTTAAAGAGAGAGGACTGAGAGTTAAGAAAAGCCCTATTTTCCCTCCTCGATAAGTCATTCTCTCGAAAAGTTAGGGGTGAATGGTAACCATTCTATTCCGGAAATTAAATTCTTGCGGAAATTGATTTACGGAATTCTTCTTTAAATTGATTTCGGAAGAGAAATCTGTTTGGTAAAACATGACTAATTTCGCCGTAAATTGATTTACGGAATATAAATCTGTTTTGATTTTTTTTTATTTTTTGCACCTAAAAAAAAATTTAAATTTTACTCAAAAGTGGGTGGTCACAGGCATTTATAAGCCATTCTGTCAAGTTTTGAAATTTTTTATTTTTAAAATTTTTTGGACACCTAAAAAAAATTAAATTTCACTTAAAATGGATGGCACATGTATTCTAAGCCATTTTATGAATTTTATGAATTTTTTTTTTTTTTTTTTTTTTTTTATTTTTTAAATTTTTTTTTTGGCACCTCAAAAAATTTAAATTTTACTCAAAGTGAGTGGCTACAAGTATTCTAAGCCATTCTGTGAAGTTTTTGAAATTTTTATTATTTTTTATTTTTTGGGCACCTCAAAAAATTTTAATTTCACTCAAAGTGGGTGGCCACATATATTTTAAGCCATTTTGTGAAGTTTTGAAAATTTTTATTTTTTTATTATTTTTCTTTTTTTTTTGCATCTCAAAAAATTTAAATTTCACACAAAGTAGGTGGCCACGGGTATTTTAAGTCATTTTGTGAAGTTTTCAAAATTTTTATTTTTTTATTATTTTTCTTTTTTTTGGGCACCTCAAAAAATTTAAATTCACTTAAAGTAGGTGGCCACGGGTATTTAATGTCATTTTGTGAAATTTTAAAATTTTTTATTTTTTTTGGGCACCTCAAAAAATTTAAATTTCACTCAAAGTGGATGGCCACATGTATTTTAAACTATTCTGTGAAGTTTTGGAATTTTTGATTTTTTTATTATTTTTTTATAAAAAATCACCAAATTTCATATTTTCCCGAAATCTGACTTTTTTTTATTTTCTGGAAATTTTTATGAATTTTTCTAGAATTTTTCAATTTTTATGCATTTTTGAAAAAAAAAATTGTGAGAAAATAGGAGAATGCATTCAGGAATCAAGAAGCTACAAAAAGTAGCTTCTCTTTTTCTTGCCAAAAACTCATTCTGGAATCAAAAACGATTCTTGGAATCAAGAATGCAATTCGGAATCAAGTATTTTTAACAAACGCATTTTTATTCCAGAATGCAAAAAATTGCTCCAGAATCCATTCGGAAATTTTTTAACAAACGCCATTTTTGTCCCGAAATGCATTCCTAAACACAATTTTTATTCGGAATGCATTCCATGCGCACCCTTAATGTTCCAGTGGCAAGAGTTCTTCAGCTTTAATGATCACCTTACCCCACCTGACTAGTGCTCCTCACAAGGAGTCATAGGGTTATCCGTAGATGGCGAAGGAAATTTAGCTCAGATACCATTCCACGAAGAAATCAAAAAACAAAACCAACGTAGAGAGTACCTCGGGTGGAGAGGAGTGTGGTGAATCGTGAGCGAAGTCGAGATCGAGCCGCTAAGAGGAAGATTGAGTAACAAAGAGGGAGAAATGAGAGAGATCAGAAAAGAGTAAGAAAATTAACTTGGGATGAGCGGTGAACCAGTTGATCTAAGACTTTGTCTTCCAATGCCAGTTTTCCGGTAAAATTAATCAGTTCAGGGTATAGAATCAGGAACCGAATTGATCAAAACCGGTTTCCAAACTTTTTATCCGGAAATTGAACAAACTCCTATGTGAACTAGCTTGGAACCGATAAGGCTGGTTCACTCGCCTGATTACTCACTCCTAGTTGCAAACATCTGATTTATGATTACGAAAAACTCAATTACCAATTATATTAAGGCGACATAGCTATGTTATCTAATTTTGCATTATGGAATTGCAATATGTAATTATAATTCACGAGAGCATTCCTGAAACTTCTGGGTTAAAATCTTTAAAATTAATGCCAAGAGAGATATTATAGCAATTGTCTGATTTATGATTATCGAAACTCAATTGCCAATTAAATTATAGAGGAACAAGTGATGAAGAACCCACCTATCAGTGACCGATTTTTGGATATCGGTGTGATCTTCTCGACGGTAATAGGGATAATTGTAAAAACGGGACTTTAGGTTTGGGCAGTTGCTCAATTGAAGACTTAAACTTTTGAATTGGCAACTTCAGCGATTATCGAGTTTGCTAATAGCAGAATTCGAGCATTGAAATTGTTATGCTTCACACAGTTTTAAGTAGATACCATCTTTGTGAACTGGGTTGGTGTAGTTGTGATTGATCAAGACAGCCTCAGCCGCTACTCCCCACAACTTCATGTAGTTGCGGAGAAATGACATCCAACGATATATAAAATATAAAATAAAATAATCGGACCGCAAATTACTCGGTTAGGATTAATTGGACTTGTTCGATTAATTTGAATTATCTTGCTGACTTGGCTCACACAGTGCAAAACTTCGCATGCAAGTTCTCAAAAGAGGAAGATCCACCAACCAATCGAATTGTTGCTACGGGATAAATCATAAAGAATGACTCACCTAGTTCTTTTTTGGTTGACTAGGGCACTATTTATAATTTTGCAAGTTCGCTACTTATCGATCACCAACGAGCAAAGCCCCTTTGATCCCACATTTCCCTAAAACTATGGACCCTCGGCTTCACCAAGCAATAGAATATGATGATGTTGATGAGCTACATAGGTTAATTGTGGAGGACCGAAAGCTCTTAGATCATGTATCTAAGGACCCCTTCCCAAATACTCCTCTACACGTCGCTGCTGCTGCCGGGAAAATCCCAAGTGGCCATGGAGGTGGCCATCTTGAAGCCATCATTTTCTCGGAAGCTAGATGCAGAGGGTTACAGCCCCATGCACTTGGCTTTGCAACACAAGCATTATCACACCGCGAGGGCACTGATGACCCTTGACCCCGAGTTGATTCGAGTCCGAGGACGATGCGGGATCACCCCTTTGCATTATGTTGCAGGGAAAGAAGGAGACGATGAGCTAGAGCTCTTGGCCAAATTCCTATATGCTTGCAAATTGTCCATCGAAGACTTGACGAGCCGATGCGAGACAGCGGTTCATGTTGCCATCAAGAACCACAACCTCAAAGCATTCAAGGTTTTGTTTGGATGGCTTACACGAGTCCATATGACACATATCTTGAACTGGAAAGACCAAGATGACAACACCGTCTTACATATTGCTGCATTCGAAGGGCAGCCCGAGGTATAGTTCATTGGTTTCATGATTATTCGTGCCTTTATTTTTTGATCCTTCAATTCGACACAATATTATCTAGGAACAAATAGTATGGTAATAAGTACATGGTTCTAGTACATGATTATTCTACTACTTCCAATTGTCTATTTGACATTTTTCCTGTGAGATTTGATTATTATTATTATTATTGAATGTTCTAACACTCTCCCTCACTTATACATTGGACTTGGTTTAAGCCTAAAATGTGTAAATATGTAACTGGAGAGGCGAATAGGGGTTTATAAAAAATTAAACTTAAGACCTCATGCTCTTGATACTATGTGAGATTTTGGAAAGTCATTGCCAACTACTCTAAATGGTTAATATGTTAGAATAGTCCAAAACATCCTGCCCACAAGATCATTAGAGGGTAGGCTCGACCCTTATATTCGATACATTTTTATAGGTTGATCAAATGTTTTATCTTCGTTTGTTGCCTTGGTGATTACTCTAACCATTTCATTTCTCTCCAAATCACTCCATCCAATCATACAAGAGGCTATTTATGCCAGTCATATGGGTTGTGAAAATTAAATCAACAAATAATGTCTGCTTTTGTTTAATACATATGGCCTATTTGAAAATCCAATTAGTGTTGGAAATTAAAATTTTAGCTGTGAATAAGATTAAACTTGTATTGATAATCCGAATTAGTATTTGACTTAAAACATTGCTAGCCTAACGTTACTATTAAATAACAGTGCAATTCAGATCACATGTTGAGAGAGCATTGGTTTTTTATTTTAAGAAACAAATGTATTCATATCATTCAAGGCGTAGAATTAAAGGTGGGGAAACTACCTTCCATTTGGAAGACTTTAAGACTGTCAGCTTACATTTCCCTTTGACTTAAAGGACTCAATTCAGTCAAAGCATTCACTTAATCTAGTAATCAATACAATAGATTGTAATTAGAATCTTCCCAACTATATTGTTAAAAGCCTATCAATAGTAATCGAAGTTTCATTCTTGGTAAGAAATTAATCTTAGTGATGTATTTTTAGTTATTGTCAAACAAATTTTTGTTTCGTTTTTCAGCGCTTCAAATTATCAATACTAGTTTTTATTTTTCAATTTTATCTAAACATGGCCATTTTCAATTAAAAAACTGCTAGTGCGAAGACTATTTTAAGCTAGTGATGCTTCTAATTTGAGTTCATTTTAATAGGCCTAACAATGTTTTGATCGGAGGATATAGAGAAAAAGGAAGGAAAAGAAAGGAGTGGCATAGACATCACCTTGTTTACAGTGTATTTAGTGGCGAGAAAAGTTATGATTAAAGATATTTCCCATCGAACCCCTTGTAAAACTCATTTTTTAGTGAGCTCTAAATCTCTCTAAGTTGGATGGGTTTGGATGAATAATTGCCTTCCAACTCTTTCCATCATAATCGCTCCTACCTGACGCAACAATAACTCAAATCATTCTTTTATGTTGTTTCATTTTTCCTATTGATTAGCGTAATCTCTTTTCCTCCTTTCGAAATTAGTCCATCCGAACATATTGTATGGCATAGAAGCTAGCGAAACATAAGCTAACTAGGACAATCTGACACAACCATAGAGTAATCACTACCTATCTAAGGTAGTCTTTCTCTTCATAGCAAGAAACCTTGTATACAAAATATAATTGAATCCTAAACCTTTTAGTTGACATGGTTAAGTTCTAAACTTCTATGAAAAATCATGGTCATTAGGGTCATCACTTCTAGGAATTCGCTCATGCTACCACTCACATAGGTATCACGTAAATAATTCTGAGTTAAAGGACTAAACCGCACTTTTTGAAAAGATTCAAGATTTCATTACATAGGCTGAATTGATTGCATTTGATGAATTAGATTTAGCAAACCTTTTCCCTTTGTACATTAGTCATTGCATCACTAGCATCAATCGAAGTTACATGGCTTGAGCTTACTATGTGCACAATAGTAAAGCTTGTGACAGAGCATTGACTAAAATTGAACGGATACATCTTCATTTTGTTCTTTTTGCATTTCATCCAGATCATCAAGCTGCTGATTGATTCTATGAATGTAAATGCGAAGAACTTCCAGGGTAAGACGGCTCTGGAAATCTTCCAAGAGAACCATCATGACGATCAAAATGTTACAAAGTGGTTACGCCGTCAAGGACATCTAGATAGATATTTTTTTCCTACCATCTCTCAATCACAGTTGTTTAGCTCAAAACTAACTGTCTTAGAGAAGTGCGCACGCTTTTTCGTCATCCGAGATGAAGCCACTCGCAACATTATCCTTGCAGTGTCTACCTTAATTGTGACTACCACTTACCAAGCCGCTCTCAGTCCTCCGGGAGGATACTGGCAGGATGACTCTTCAAACCTCCCAGCCAATTCAACTGTCATAACAGCCAATTCCAGCGGCATTGCTATTGGAAAACCACATCAAGCCGGAAACATTATCCTGAGCGGCTCGAGTCCGTACGTGTTCACGGTCCTCAACAGCATCACTTTTTTGGTTTCCATGGGCACAATCTGGGCCATCGCTATCCCACTATTGCCCGACGGTGCGATGGTTCACTTCTCTGTGTCCTTGCTCAGCCTTGCCTACTTTTTTTCCCTTACAATCGAATTCACGAAATCCAATTTTCTCGGACAAACTTTGCTATTGGGATTTTATCTATTCTGGCTGATCGCTATGGTGGGGATCCCCATGTACTTGCAGACAAAGCATCGCCGAGCTCTAAATCGGAGGAGTTCACGAAGAGACGCGTCGGCATCTTCCTAGGATCGAAGGATGAGAAATAATTCGCCAGTATGATTTACTTTCACTATTCTTGGCGCGTGTGCATGTAATTTGATGTTTCTAGTCTCGAGGTTTGCAAGAGATGGACTCCTTTTTATTATTTGCGTGTAATGGACTCATCTATTAAAGAGACTTTTGATATTGCTTGAAGTCGGACTTTGATTAGCTTTTTTCCTTATTCAATTTCATAAAACGACTTTGAAAGGAAAAGCACCGAGTCGCAGCTCAGCAGACACAAACACCCAAAGGGTACTTGCATAAATCGCACAGAGGGAAATCTTTCAATTTTCTGTATTTCTGAATCCAATAAAACACAACCAATAAACACGGTTGCAACCATTTTTCTAGAAATTACTTCTCAATAAAGTAACAGAAGAAGAAACACTGAGAATCTAACAAAAGCATAGCTAAACCTTGAAAAACAATGGTATCTTCCAACGAAAGATAAGATATCTTGACCTATTAAAAAAGTTGAAATAATCAAAAAAAAAAATTCAAATATTAGATACTTAATCCAAGTTAATTAAAGAAGGAAATATTAAATTTCAATATCCAAAATTAATCAGATAAAAGACGTAAATCGAAACTTAAGGTGCCCCACATCATTTGCCGTTTCTTAAAGTATAGCATGACCTCTAGTTTTTAAAATGCCGGGTTATCTAGTTAAGTGTATGTGCTACAATACTCTTGGAATTTGGAACCATACCTGCAAAATCAACCCAAATTTCTTGCTTTAAGAAAAGATCCCAACCAAACTCCAAGATCGATCGATCAGTTGGATTCTTCATATTTTCTGGTATAATGAAATCAATTTTGGATCTACTGTTATTCTTTCCACTTTTAATCGCTTAAAATTTCTCCACCCGAATCTCACCTGTATCTAAATTCATATCAACAGGAGAGGGACTTTTCTCCCAAATCTATCTCTCCATCGTCATGGAAAAAAAAGCTAACCCTGAGATTCTTCCTCAAGCTCAAATTCCCCTGGTTCTTGAAAAGGAAATTGAAAAACTGACTTCCTGCTCTTGAGGCTCAACAGCAACCTTATCGACGGGTATTATAAAAGTGTCGGATCTTTTTTTGGCTATTGTTGTCGGGAATAACATGAAACTGGCTTTGTTTGCAGATCGACTAGATCATCAAATCCATGAAATTCGACACCTTAACAGATTTCACATTTTATGCCACATTCTAATTGGCCCTTTACTTGCTCTTTTCCGCTCAACCTGCATTTAGTGCCGCCAAAAGCAAGCATCTCCCTTCAATCTTCAAGCTAAGAATGTGACACTCCTAAATTAACTCTCCAGTTATTGTGCGAAATCATCCCATACCAAGCCTTAGGATTTTATTCTATGCCATATAGATAGACATTTTCTCATGACGTCAATACTGAACATTGCCATTATGCGCATCTTTTGAGTTACATATAGAAGTGTGTGATTTGATTCATTTTACCTCCTTTGCCATTCTAGAAATTTATGGGTCCTCCGGTACTCTCAGGTTGGGCTATCACTTGCCGCCTTCATCAGACCAAGTTATTACAAAGAAATTTGCTCGTCGATATTTGGATATGCACATGCAATAAAAAAGATGATTTACATCTATGACAAAATCTTTTAGGTTCAAATATCAATGAAAACAGGGGATCTTGCGGCGAATTCATGTAACTCTCAGAGACAATGGTAAGGGTCCCGATTCTTCACAGTAATCTCCATTACTTTCTCCACCATGTCGACCGTTCCTCTGTCATAATAATCGCGACCACCACCTGCGCACCTTCTGTGGCGACCAGTGTTTACGCTCCTCAAACTCCTCGAAATCCTTTTCGCTCAAACCGGAAGTCTTCGGATAAACGGGACGTCCCATTACTTTGGCCCACCAAAATAGGTTCATTGAATGGTTGGCCGGGGGCTCAATATGCCCTCAGAGCCATTTCTTTGTCCCCACCTAGGTTTCTCTCCAGCCCTAGGACACCAAGGGTCCATTTGGTTCCACTTTACAAATGAGCGGAATGCAAATACCTTTAAATTAAAAGATCCTTGGGGAAATATAAATGACGTTTGATAAAAAATTCTTTGTGAAGCTACTTTGGCCCAAGTAATGTTTGGCAAATTTTTTTTGCAAAGGGCTTTGAGAATTTTCTTTTTTATTGTAAAAAAGAGGTTACCCTACCCTTCGCAAGAGTCGGCGAAGATCTCTGACCGCGGTGAGCCGTTTGTACGCGGCCATCGCCTAAGGTCGAACGACTGCCGGTGAGCCAAATTGGCCGCCAGCGGCCATCGCCTAAGGTCGGACAACCCCTGGTGAGGGTCGCACAACCCAGGCGGCCGTCACTTGGATTGCGCAACCCAGGTCGTCGTCGCCTGGGGTTGCGCGACCCTAGGCGACGATGCCTAGGTGGTCACGCGACCTCAAGTGGCCGTTGCTTATGATTGCCGAGGATGGCCATCGCTTGGGCGAGCCAAGGATGCGTGATGCCGAGGATGCGCAATGCAGGTCACACGACTGTCATCGGCCAGATCTGGGTCACTCAACCCGCGGCAGCTTCGGCGAAGACAGCTTGAAGAAGAAAATGAACAGTATTTTTTTAGGGCAAAAGTGGAACACATAATTATCAGTGAGGACAATATTGAAAAGAAAAAAGAAAAAAGTCATTAAATCGCTACTGTGGCGCTGCTAGCATTTGGTGAATAGAGTCCCAAAAGTTGAACCAAACACCTCATATTTTTCCCAAGGGGCTTTAGAGGCTCAAAATCCCTTCCCAAAGCTGACCAAACACCCCCAAGTCCATCTGCAATCGCATCCATAGTCAGCTGTATCACGCCGAATTGCTGTTCCAGCTTCTGTTGAGATCCGCCCCGTCAAAGCCCTTGGCACCGGATCTTTGTCGATGAGGCAGTTTTTTTCGTTGTCACCAAACATCATGTTCCCCCAATCTTCCATGTTCTAATGTCAACCGACGAAGTAGAGACGAAAAGAATGAGTCGCAACTCCTTCACACTGACACCCGAATCTTACACGCAGGAAGGGCCTAGAGAGAAATTTCTTGGTTTTCTGAATTTCTGCAAAGAGGCAAGCTGCCTATTTCGACAAAACCTAACAAACATATACCATTGCAACCCCAATTATTAAGTAACCAAAAGAAATGGTGAGAATATAACAAAAGCCTAGCTAAATCTTATAAAAAAAAACTTCCGGTTAAAGATAAGATACCTTGGCAAATTTTAAAAGTTTGATATAATAGAAAGAACTAATTCAAATATTCTATACTGAATGAATACTCTAAACTGACTTAATTAAAGAAGAAAATATCAGTTTCAAAAATCCTAGTTTATCAAATGAAAGACGTAAGGTCAATATTTTGCACTTCTCTTTCGAAAACGTATTGCACTTAATAGTTTCTTGACAAATAATGTTAGGAGCACCAACATTAGTCTGTACGACACGCGACAATGACATACTTAAGTAGCGTAATGTAAATATTCCTAGCCTCTGGCTAATTGCTTCCTTGTGGTGATAGACACTAACATCTCGAAAACATATCTTGATTCTTGGGCTTTTAAATAAGCTCAAGGACATTTATTTAGATAAAATTTAGTTATTATGCCCCTGCTGTGCACGAATTTGATAAATGAAACTATGTTGTATTTTACTTGAAGTTTCCTATATTGTATATTATTTTACAGACAATAAGAATTACTTAAACGTTTATAGTATTATTACCGTGCATTTATGACATTTAAATCTATTAACCAAAAATAAATACCAATAGAAGAATAACTTCCATAGGTAAAATTCTAGATGAATTTACAACCATATAATGACCTAACGATACATATCATGTCCAAATATTTCTTTCTTTTTTTTAGCAGGGAACTAACTGCCTTTCAGAAGTGTGCAAATTTTTGCAGAGTCCAAGATGAATCCGCTCACAACATAATCCTTGTAGTGTCTACCTTAATTGTAGCTGCCACTTACCAAGCTGCTCTCTCTCCTCCGGGAGGATACTGGCCGGATTCCTCTTCAAATCCCTGGCCAATTCCACTGTCATTACTGCCAATTCCGCGGCATTGCTATTGAAAAGCCACATCATGCCGGAGACATTATCCTAAGCGGTGTGGGACTATCTGTGTACATGATCTGCAATAGCATGGTTTTTTTCGCCTCGATTGCCACAATCTGGGCCACCGCTCTTACCGTAGAGGCCAACCCTTGGTTTTACATTCCTATACCCATTCTCTGCGCTGCTTACTTTATTTCTTTTCTAATACAAATTCCAGAAATGAATGTGGCGGCAGAAATTTACCTGGTGGTACTTGTTGAGTTCTGTTTGCTACCCGTGTTGGGTCTCCCCTGATACATGAGGATAAAGCACATTAGGAGTTACGGATTGATGCCAGAAGGAGACGCGTCACAATTTTCGAGGATCGAAGGATTGAGATTACTTCGCAAGTACTATTTACTTTGATATCTCTTTTCATGTGTGCATCCAATTTATATTTCTTGTAATGGATTCATCTATTATTTCCTCTGAAGACCTTTAATCTTGCTTGAATTCGGGATTTCTAATAGCCTTTTTCCTAATCCAACTTTTATAAACCGATGCACAAAAGGCACCGAGTCGCAGCTCACAAAGATGAACGCCTGAAGTGTACACGCGCAAGACACAAAGAGCGAAATCTCTTGATTTTCTGTATTTCTAAAATGTGGCAAATTGCCTGGTCTGACAAAACACAACAAATAAGCACGGTTGCAACCCTTTTTCTAAAAATCTAAAGCAAAGAAACACTGAGAATATAACAAAACCCTAGCTAAACTAAAAGAAAATAGATCTTATTATATCTTCCCATCAAAGATAAGATATCTTAACAGATTTTAAAAGTTAAAATAATAAAAATAGTAAATTCAAATATTCTACACCAAATGAATGCCCTAAATTTTATTAATGAAAGAGATATCAAATTTCAAAATCCTAAATTTATCAAATAAAAGACGTAAATCCAAACTTGAGGTGCCCCACATCATTCTCAAATCATTGGAAGAAAAAAAAGCTCAACCGGAGTTTGTAGAATGTCAAGTTATATGATAAAGAATGTGCGCTACAATCCTCTTGGAATTTGGAACCATAACTCTAAATTTATCAATTTATCGCTTTAAAAAAAGTTTCAAATCAAACTTTTGCTCCTGTTGCTCTCCTTACTTTTGTTCATAGTCTTTTTATGTTGTTTTGCAGATAAACGCTGGTCTCTATTCTAGATGGATGTTAATAATGCATTCCTAAATTGTGATCCCATTGAGGAAGTCTATATGGTGCTTTCCCTAAGATAAACTCATTCTTCTAATAAAGTGTGTTGATTACATCAAGCATTATATGAATTGAAGCAGGCTCCTCGAGCATGATATTCCAAGTTGAGCTCCATAATGGAAACCTTGAGTTTTACATCAAATTCCTATGACCATACTCTTTTTGTTCGACATACATCTCGTGGGTCTGTTGTGCTTCTCTTATACGTGGATAATATCGTCATTACCAAAGATTATCATACTAGCATTTTAAAACTCCAGCAATACCTTAGTAGACAATTTCAAATGAAAGATCTTGAGCGACTCAGTTATTTTCTAGGCTTGGAGATTACTTCAGATTCCTCTAGTCATTATCTTTCTCAAAGCAAGTATGCAATTGATCTTCTTTCTCAAGAGGACTCACAGACAATAAGGTGGTTACAACCCCTATTGATACCAATGTCAAATTTAATGCCAAAGATGAGACTCCTCTTTCGAATCTTACACTTTATCGACAGCTAGTCAGCAGTCTTAAATCTCTCACTCTTACTCAACCTAGCATCGCTTATGTTGTTAACATTGTCGGTCGATACATGACTGTGCCCCATAGGACTCATTTGCTGTGGTCTTTCAAATTCTTCATCAGGTCAATGAGACACTATTTCATGGCCTTCACTTTTGCTCATTCTACGTCGACACAGCTTATTATGATGTTGATTGGCCTAGTGACCCTCAAGATTGTCACTCCACTAACTTATCTTGTCACTCATTCTACATAACACAGCTTACTATGGGTTAATGTTTCTTTTTGGGGAACTCACTTATCTCGTAGTGTAACAAGAAACAGACCACTGACTCTCACTCTAGTACAGAAGCTGAATATGAAGTTCTTGCCGATACGATATGAGAGTTATTGTGGTTACGATGGCTACGGGAAGACATGGGAATGCGTCATAATAGCGGCACATTCATTCATTACGATAACCGTACTGCTATCCAAATAGCACATAACAATATTTTCTATTAGCGCAACATTGACATAATTTTTCATTTCATTCGGTATCATGTGCATAATGGAACTGTCCATCTCGTCTCCACATCATTGGATGACTAAACTATATATTTTCACCTAGACACATCCATTTGGGCTGTTTTTTGGATCTTTTCTTCAAACTCTAATTGACTTCTCTCAAATCACCATGAGTTTGAGGGGATGGTAGGTTATATTAGGATTATTACTATTTAGGATTACGTTAATTGTAATTTACATCGATAGTATTTAAGCCTAATTGTATTCTCATCCGATATACAGAGGTCTTGTATTCTTCATTTTGTAACCTAAAGAATATCACATTTCTCTCTTTTTTCTATGACGATTCTCCAACTCTTGTTAAGCTCAAGCGGGCAACGTGAGGGCCAGCAGACATCTCCGGTCAGATAGCGCAAGGTCCACCTTGAGGAAGTGTTACTGCTACTTGAAGTGTACGGTGCATGTGATTTGACTCCGTGAACATGATGTTGGCTTTTATTATATGCATCAAAATCATCTCATGTACTCGCTCCGCCCTCGGTGCCACCGAAGTTCTCCTTGACATTCTCCTTGACTGCCCTTTGTTTGCCATCATTAATGTCTGCAACACTTTTCCTCTGACCCTTGAACCCTCTTTTATTACTAAATAGGGCGCTTCCATTTTCCTTAACCGAGATCTTAGACATTTGTCTGTCTAAGACTTCTTGGTTGGCCAATACTTCCTCAAAGTTAAATCTATTTGTGGAGAAATTTCAAAGTTTAATCCTCATAATGCCACCTCCGAGACAAGGATGAGAGGAATTATCATTCACAGATTAAAGCTGGAATATAATGATATTTTTACGGCCACCTATGAATGGGCAAAAGAGCCAACTCTGACCAAATTGAAGAACATACTCACTGTCATTTTTTGTTGCAATACCAACATTAGCTTGCTTTCCAGACTTTGCAACTTGTATTCGTTCGTCCTCATGAACAGTGTCGCCAAGTTATCCTATGCCTCCTTCGAGGTCTCTGCACTCTTGATATGATGTAATAATTAATCTTCAATAGTTACAACAAGAACGTAAAAAGCCTTACCCACTTTGATGTTCCATTTTCTTAACTCGCCGTCGTCTGTGGGTGGTGTGGTGTTGCTGCCACCAACAATATCCCACAAGTCTTGACTAACGGGTAAAATTGCATGCAGGTGCTCCAGTTATTATAATTGGAGTTGCTGAGCTTCTCGACACTGTTCTCCGAACTTGAAATATCCGCCATCTGACTTGGATATAATGTCCGACACTACAAGTAAGCTTGAACCCAACCAATTGATAATAGTCTTCGATTGTGCACTAGCAGAATTTCAGCGTACTCTGACCTCTGACTGCTTGCTCACGTATACTGGCCCCCAATCATTGTCTTTGCATACCACGATCTCGATCGCTCGGTTCACGAACCCCGACTAACTTGGTTGTGACACCACCCGTTGAGAACCAAGTGGTTACCAACTACAATAAACACTAAGGGTGCATTTGTTTCATGAAAAATGTAATATTTTTGGAAAATATTTTCCGAAAAATCATCTTCTGAAAAAATATTTATTTTTCCTTTGTTTGGTGATATGTGATCGAAAACATTTTCTGGTGTTTGAATCTCATTTGGGAAATGATTTCAATTCCATGATTTTATCTTATGCAAAAAAAAAAATTCAAATTTGTAAATATTTTTATTTTTAAAAATAAAAAAAAAGAAAGAAAGAAAAGAATAAAATATTAATAAAATAAAGGAAAACAATATCGGAAAGTGTTTTAACCTTCTTAAATTAGAGAATTCACTTTCTTAATTTTATACATAAATGTTTCCTTTGATTAAAAAAGTATTTTCGATTGACTAATCATTTTTACGAATCAAACCGGTGAAAGTATTTTTAAAGAAAGGATTTCCTGAAGAAACTTTCCTTGAAACAAACGCTCTCTAACTTTTATTATTATAAGAACAAATGCCTAACACCACTCACGCACCAACACCTATTGCTTTATAATGCCCACTTCACTCTATTCACAGTCCTGTACTCACTGCACTCATTACTCTCCGCACGCGCCACTCGCTACTCACGCCACTCCCTACACAACACCACACGCTCACCAACACTATGCCCTTCGCATGGAGCGCTGGCTCCTATTTGTGGGGAGCAAGGGTCGGTGTGGGAAGCCTCCACATTTAGTATGCGCCAAACTTGCCTCCTGCCAACTTTCCAACTTGTTGCCAAGTTTGACTTACACTAAAAAAAAAACTGGATTTTTATCACGAAAATTTGCGACGAAAAAATTTTCGTCGTAAATTCACGACAAATTTTCCAATGAAAAGTAAAATTCGTCGGAAATTAGCGATGAAAAATTTTTTTAAGCGAAATTCGTTGGAAATTTCCAACGAAAAATTTTTATCGCAAAATTAGTTGGAAATTAATGACGAAAAAATTTTTCGTTGGAAATTTCCAACGAATTTTGCGACGAATTAAAAAAACCGGTATTGTTCGGCATTTCCAACGAATTTTGCAGAACGAAAATTGTACACACTAAAATAATTACCGGATAATTAAAATTAGTGGGAAAATTAGTTGGAAATTTCAACAATTTTCCCAGAATTTAAAAAAAATGCTGAACAATACCGGTTTTTTTTTTTTTGTGGGAAAATTCATTGGAAATTTCAACGAAAAATTTTTAAATCGTAAAATTCGTTGAAATTATCGACAAAAAATTTTTCGTTGGAAATTTCAGCAATTTTTTCTAATTCAAAAAATCCGGTATTGTTCAAAAATACTTAAATTCGTGGGAAAATTCGTTGGAAATTTCAACGAATTTTCCCACGAAATTCAAAAATGCCGAACAATGCGGGTTTTTTTGAATTTCACAAAATTCGTTGGAAATTTTTAACGAAAAATTTTTCGTCGCTAATTTCCAAATCTAATTTTCCATTCAATTTCAATTTTTCAGGCAATTATTTTAGTGTGTACAATTTTCATTTGCAAAGTTCATGGGAAATTTCCACGAATTTTGCCACTATTTTTCGACAAAAAAAAAAATTTCCACATTTTTGCATCGAATAATTAGGGACGAATTTTACAACGAAAAAATTTTGTCGGAAATTACCAACGAAAATTTATATTTTTTGTCGGAAAAATTTGCGACGATGAATTTTTGTTCGACAGAAATTTCGTTGGATTTTCAAATTTTTCGTTGGAAAAAGGTTGTTTTTTTTGTAGTGTTTCCAACTAATTTAGCCATGAATTTTTCAACGAATTTTCTAATGAAAAAATTTCATTATAAATTTCCAACGAAAATTGAAATTTTTCGTTGGAAAAATTTTGACGAACAATTACCGACAAATTTTTTTTAGATTTGAAAATTCGTTTTCCAACAAATTTTTCCGAATTTTTCGTTGGAAATTTCGTTAAAAAAAAAGATGTTTTTTGTAGTGTTATCTTCTAGGCAAGTTGCAGCTTCTAGAGGAGAGGAGAGATCTAGAGAGAACAGGAGAGAGAGAGAGAGGCGGTGCATCTTAAATTATATTTATATTTGGGCAAAGAGCAGATCCATCTCGTTAGGCTTTAGCGTTGTCACCAAAACGAAAAAATCAAGTGTGTTTCGGAGCTCTAAGTGATATCGCAATAATTTCTTCTTAAATAGAAGTAACTTCAATAATTGAAAATCTACGAATTTTCAGAAGGTTGTGCAAAAACGGATAATATATGCTTGTCGCTTGCATGACCTGACTAAAAAATCAAACACCGCGTATCACAGTGAAGGTTACATTCCAAAACATAATTTATGAGGCTGAACGGAGGTCCTAAGCAGGAATGCCAATGAATAAAGCTGCTCGAAATCGAATCAAGGATGACTTGAACTTAGCTCGATCTTTGGTGTTCGAGTAAGTACTCGATCTACTCGCTTCAGCTCAAGCTTGAAGAGACTTTGTTTGAGTAGCATGCGAGCTTAATCGAATAGTTTGAATATCTATGAAATGTGTCTTTCAATCGAATCGTTAGTGGTTGGTAAGTGGGTAGTTGGTGTTTGCTTTCGACGCGGAAATGTGGATGGGGGACCACTCCTTTGCTTTTCAGCTCTCTCCAATTATAGAACCATCGACCGTCGTTCTGAGCCAGTGAAGTTGGTGCCACAAGCATCTCGTTCACTGTCATCTCCATTCGTTCTTTGACGCTCTCTCTGTCTCTCCAGCTGAACATACAAATCCATCCTTTCACTGTCATTTTCCTGTCATGGGTCTTTTGGGTTGAAAGCTTTGAGATCAAAAGTGAGGGAAACTATTATACCTGCGGTCTGATTTTTTTTTATCATGGGAAACTCAATTGCCAACTACATTAAAGAGGAACAAGTGATGAAAGAGCCCACCGATGACCCGCTAGTTTATGCATATCAATTTAATCTTCTTGACGATCGTAGGGATAAGTATCGAAACAGGACTTAAAAGGTTTGAACAGTTGGTCAATTGAGGGTTTAAGATTTTGTTTTGACCACTTGACGACTTAAAATTCTAAAAAAAGCTCTAATCAGATGTCAAGATTGCCGTAAATGGAATTTAATCAATGAAATTCTTAATACTCGACACAGTTTTGTGTGGTTACCATCATTCCGTACCAGGTCGGGGGTAGCTGTGATTTGTCGGGACAGCCTCAGCTGCTACTCCACACAACTTCAGACCACAAAATATCATAGGCGTTGACTCACCTAAATCAATTCTCGTTGACTACGCAACTATTTATAATTTTGCAAGCTCCCTGCTCCTACTTCCATCGATCATCAACGAGCAAAGCCCCTCTGTTCCTACATTTCCGTCCTCGAACAATGACCCTTCGAGAAGCAATAGCAGCGGATGATGTTAATGAGCTATATAGCTCAATTGAGCGGGACGAAAATCTCTTGGATCACGGATCTGAGGGCCCCTTCCCAAATACTCCACTACATGACGCTGTGGACAAGGGGAAAACTAAAGTGGCCATGGAGATAACCCTCTTAAAGTCGTCGTTCGCTCGAAAGCTGAATCGAGGGGGTTACAGCCCCATACACTTGGCTTTGCAAAAGAAGCATTATCACACTGCGAGGGCACTGATGACCCTCGACCCCGAGTCGATGCGAGTCCGAGGACGAGGTGGGATCACCCTTTGCATTTGTAGCCGGGGAAAAAGGAAACAATGAGCAAGAGAATGTGGAGCTCCTGGAACTCCTGGCTGAATTCCTATTTGCTTGCAAATCGTCCATCGAAGACTTGATGGGCCATTGATGAGACAGCAGTTCACATTGCTGTCAAGAACCATAACCTTCAAGCATTCAAGGTTTTGTTTGGATGGCTTAAGCGAGTCCATCTGACAGAAATCTTAAATTGGAAAGATCAAGATGGTAATACCGTCTTATATATTGTTGCATCCGGAGAGCAGTTCGAGGTATAGTACATCGGTTTCGTAGTTATTCGTGCTTTTATTGTTCAATCCTTCAATTTGACGCAATCTTATGCGGGAACATATATAACGGTAATAAGTACATGGTTTTAGAAAACATTCAGAATGAGGAGATTTGAACGGGACCACCATGTTTGGTTTCTTTTGTTGTAGAGAAGAAAAGGAATTAGGAGGGACTGGATATCACTCCTTCCCTACCAATCTTCTACTTCCTATTCTCCTTTTGACAATTTCCCCGTGCACTTGGTCACGGGAGGCTAGGCTCTACCCTAGTACTGAATGCAGTTTTTACCCAGGTGGATCCATTCTTTTATCTTCATTTGTTTCCTTAGCGATTATTCTAATCATTTCATTTCTCTCCTAATCACTCACGATCCAAACATATAATAGACTTTTTATGCCATTCAGACGGGTTGTAAAAATTAGGACAACAAGTAGTACTTTTTTATAATAAAGAAAAGTCAAATACTCAGATTATGGTAGTTATTATATGAGCATGTAGATTGTTTTTAATTGTTTTCATTTAATCTAATATATACATATTGGCATGTTTGAAAATTAAATCAAGTGCTCGAAATTAAAATTTTAGCATTGGATGACATTAAACTTGTATGATAATCCTAATTAGTGTTTGACTTAAAACACTAAATTTAGTCAAAACATTTACCTAATCTAGTAATCAGTATAATGGACAGTATTAGAATCTTCTCAATTATTATTAAAAACTATCAATAGTAAGCATATTCCATCTTTGGCAAGACATTAATCAAATTCAGTTATGTATTTTTAAATAAACACACAAAATATTTTTATTTCTATTTTCATTGCTTAAGATTGTCAACACTAGCGCTTTCAATTTTCAATTAAAAAAGCCCATACTTTCACTTCAAAAGTGGGAGAACTATGTTAAGCTCGTGATGTTTCCATTTTGTGTTCATTTTAATTGGCCTAACAATATTTTGGTTGGACGATATAGAGAAAAAGGAAGGAAAGAAAAAAAGTGATATAGAGAGATCAAATTGATTACAGTTTAGTTAAGTGGAGAGAAAAGTTATGATTACAATTATTTCCCTCTGAACCCCTATAAAACTCAGTTTTTAGTGAGCTTTAAATCTTTCTCAGTTGGAAATTTCCTTCCAACTCTTTACATCATAATCACTCCTGCATAACACAACAATAACTTAATTTACACTTTTCTATTCTTTCATTTTTCCTATTGATGAGCAAAATCTCTTTCCTTCTTTCGAAATCAGTCCATCCCAACATATTATGCGAGATAAAATGTCACGCCCGAACTCCACGGACACGCGACATCCCGCTATATGGTCGTTATGATGCGGCGTCCCGGGACTCGTCGCCCGACCCTTCATTTTATCTTTTAATTACGCATGCGGAAACGAACACAACAATCCCGGACAACTAACAAATAGGGATAATCAGGAAAACAAATCAAAACAGTTAAACAATACTATTTTAATTTTCACTTAATTAACCCACGAGAATATTCTTACATGCCCACCGGGCGCTACCACAAAAAGCCAGCAAAAGACAAAGGCCAAGGTTAATCTACTTCATCAACAGATTGAACTCCAAAAAGCCAGCTTCCAAACACCCCGAACCAAACGGGGTGCGCTCAAAGCGCTAAGGGCACGGAAAAAGGGTTAACAACAACAAATGAGACAAAGTCTCAATAAGTTAACGGCCTAAGCCCCGCTTAGGAGCCCTTCATGCGGGGTCCCTAATCAAGCAACATAACATCAACAACACATTAATAAACAACCACGGGCATCCTTACCTCGCCTTGATACGCTCGTTAATGAAATGCATATGTCACATACTCGAAAGCATTTAAAGAGATTTTCCATGCATTAATGCAATACGATCGGCAGCGTGTCTCGATTATAAAGGCAAAACCGGCTTGGGCACGTCCCATACCATGCCTAGCGGTTTCTACCCCATAATCAAACACTATGCATCACACATATTCAATTATTCGCCCCTCGGGGCCACTACACATCAAGCGATCTGCGGCAAGATGGCGGTCTACCCGGTATAACCGGGCTCCGTCCCGCTCCGTCGAACGCGGCTACGTCAAGCGATCTCAGTGAGGCGGCGGCATTTCAATACGGCAACATCAAGCGATCTACGGTAAGATGGTATCCCGTAAGGAGCATCAAGTCGGCCTCGGGCGCGACAAAACAACCGGGGGTGTCGGTACTCGAGATAACCCCGGGCATCCGATAAATCGGTATTGTCAAGCGATCTACAGCAAGACCCGATAAATCAGGCATCGTCAAGCGATCTCTGACAAAGGCGGCTCCGGCGTGTGACCACCACGAGCACACAAGCATTCCGGCCAATTATTATCTTTTCAATTAGCCCATGCGTCCATGAATAGTGCTTCACACAATGCCACATAACGAATCAAGTGGTCACACATGCAAGCAATCAATCAATTAATGCAAACTTCGATGCTAAACACGTTCATAATCCACAAAGCATCACTATCATTCTTGGCATAACAATAAAAAAAAATAATTTAATGCCAATAATTTCATAAACTTTCTTGAAAACTTGATCAAAATACTTTTGTCGTAAAAATAGTTTTATCGACAAATCACGGCCTAAACGCCAACATTCAAACTAGAAATCATAATTTGAAATTATAATTTTTCGAAATAATAATAAATAAATTCGGAATTTAATTATTTAATAATATCCGTAATAATTTCTTTTTTCAAAAATTGAAATATTTTCTCGAATCAAAAATCATTCAAATCATTTTCTAAATACGTCAATTTATACGGCAAAAACCAACATTGGCATCATAATTGACGTTAGAAAATTTTCCGAAAATAATAATATTTAATTTTCGGAAATTAATTATTTAATAATAAAATAATAATATTTAATTCCGAAAATAATAAAATAACATTTAATTCGGAATTAATATATTAACTAATAAAATAATATTTAAAATTCCGAAAATAAAAGATATAATAATAATAACCAATAACAATAAACTAATCCATACTTATACCTAAACACAATTAATTAAGTACTAACCCATAATTAACACAAATCCAGCACGGCGTCGGGGGAAGGGAAGAAGGGAGGAAGAAGAAGGGAAAACAAAAGAAAAGAAAAGGAAAAGAAAGGGAGAGGAGGAGAGGGCGGAGTCGGGTAGGTAGGAAGGTAGAAAAAAAATGAAAAGAAATGATGGGCTAGTGGGGTAGGTGGGGTTGGTGAGGGAGAGCTGGCGGGAAATGGAGAGAGAGAGAGAGAAAAGTGAATTCATAATAATCGCGGTCAAATACAATTTGAATTTAAGCAGAAAAATTTCAGCGGTCCCCAAAAAAATCCTAATTAATAATTTGAATTTGGGTAAAATTGTGTTCTCTAAATAACTGACCAAATTCCATTCGAGTCGTTTCTAGCGAAATCTCTAATTTAAAAAATTTAAAATAGCAAGGT
>JAMXDD010000030.1:0-162312 GCA_024733475.1 Syzygium grande
AAAAAAATTACACCGGGGTTTGGAAGCGATGTTCACTTAATATTCGCTTACCAAAGTGTTAAAATATTCCCACTTTCTAGCCCAAACAAAAAAAAATGACATGTAATTGTTGAAATATTAACGCTGAAACAACATGATCTTGCAAATTAAGTCAATATGAAATTACTAGAAAAATAAGCGAGGAACAATACATGATACCATATATTTACGTGGTTCGATACGAATATCGAGACCTATATCTACGGAAGAGTTAATAACAAATAATCTACTATAATCGGAGAATCGGAGTTACAATATGCTCATATGCTCGAGTATTTTCTACATATAAATTTAAGCCTAAATCCAAAATATTTATGAATAAATAATTTAATTAGATGTAAACTCACTGCATAAATCACCGTGTGTTCAAATCTTAAGCAAAATGCTCGTGATGATCGAATAAGAACGTCCATACGTTCTTTTCTTTTTGCCATAAATATATGTATGGCAAGAGTCCTCTTTTCGTATGCCACTACTGCGGCTTTGGTAGGAGATAGAAACAAAAGCAAATAACCCTTTCTTATTTCTTTCTTGGACAATGTCCTTTTTGCTCTTATAAGAGATATAGATATAACGAAATAAAAGTATGCTCTTATTTTGTCTTTTTAGTGGCCTTCTTTATTTCTCTATTTGTGCTGCTGTGAGCCCTTCATCCAAAATCAGCCAAAAAGAAAAGTGAATTTGTTACGGATTCAAACTCAAGAAATTAATTCAATAATTTTTCACATTGGCTCGATATTTGTAGCCAAGTGATAATACTCATCATTCATGCTGCTCTCCCAATGCCCCGACGGACACTCACTCTTCACGGACGCTCATTATGCTCAAGCAAAGCTTGAGCATTGTCAATGGAACAAGCTTAGTCATCATATCCGCTGGATTCTCCGTTGTGGCGATCTTTTTCACAAGAACCATACCCTTCACTAATACATCTCGGATGAAGTGGTACTTGATGTTGATATGTTTAGTTGGCTTGTGATAAATCGAATTATATGCTAGATATATAGCACATTGGTTGTCACAATGCATATTAACACTTTTCTGATTTAATCCAAAGTTCGAGAGCAAATCTCAGAACCATATCGTCTCAGTCGCTATAAATGTTAGTCCCATTTACTTTGCCTTAGTCGAAGACAAGGCAACGTAATCCTCTGTAAGCCTTCCAACTAAGCGCATCACCAGCTAGCGTAAATACTTACCCCCGCTAAAGATCTGCATTTATCCACGTCATCGGGCGTTATCCGAATCCACATAACCTCGTGGTCTCACCGCCATTACTATCCCTTCAAGACACAATTCCAACGTCTGTTGTCCCCTTTAAATATTTGAGGATTCACTTCACGACTTCCCAATGAGCTTTACCGGTCGTTTAGGAAATGGCTAACAATGCTCATTACTTGTGAAATAGCAGGTCTAGTACATGACGTAGCATACATAATACTACACATTGCACTAGAATAATGATTTCGTTAATTGTATATTAAATCGTGTAACAATTTTCTCAATATATTTCTTTTGAGAAAGACATAAAATTCCTGCAGTTCTGTCACACAAAATCTCCATACTTAATATTTTCTTTGCAACACCTAAATATTTCATCTCAAATTCAGCACTTAACTAAATTTTTAGCACATCAATTTCAGACATATTCTTAGCTTCTATTAGCATATCATCAACATATAGTAATGAATATATTAAAGATCCATCTTCCAATCTTCTAAAGTAAAACACAGCTATCCATATGACTTTTAGAATAGTCCTAGCATCAAAACACTTATATCCTTTGCCTAGGAGACTATTTCAGCCTATATAAAGATTTTTTTTTCAATAAGCAAACATGATCTTCCCTATCCGAAATAGCAAATCTCTCTGGCTACCTTATGTAAATTCGCTCCTCCAACTCACTATGAAGAAATGTTGTTTTCACGTTCAGCTACTCCAACTCAAGATCCTGTGCAGCAATTAAGGCAAGTAAAATACAAATAGAAGTATGTCTTACCACAAGAGAGAACACATCGTTGTAGTCCATGCCTTCCCATTATGTATACCCCTTCACTATAAGTCTCACCTCATACCTCGCTACCTAAACACGAGGAATGCCTTCCTTCCTTTTTAAAGATCCACTTACTTCCGACAATCTTCTGACTCTTGGATACTTTGACCAGATCCCATATCCAATTTCAATGGAGTGATTCCATCTTTTCGCTCATAACCCCTAGCCATTGCGATGACTCTGAACCAGCCATTATCTTAGAGTAAGAATAAAGCTCATATGTCTCCATCTCGTCACCTACATTCAATGCATAAGCAATATCTGTATAACCATAACGCACCGGTAGTTTAATTTTCCTTCTTTGTTTGCCTACGGCTATAATGTGTTATAGCTCTTACGGTTGTTCAAGTATCACCAACTTCAGAAATTGTGGCCTTATCTATAGTCTCAAGCTCTATTACCTTGAGATCTCCAGTCTTCACCTGAATGTCCACCTCACTCATCGACACCACGATTTGTCCGCTCTGCTGGTTGTGTCTCAAGACTCATCCTTTGAAGCATTGCGGTATTGTCGAAGATCACGTCTCTGCGATTATAAAACCAGATGATTTAGGATCGATTGCACCATAGCCGGTAGCCTTTTTACCCCATGTACATAACCCATAAATATGCACTTCTTTGCCCTCGGCTCAAGCTTATCATCACTCGCGTGAACATCGCAAGACATCCGAAGACTCATAATTCGGAGTAATCAATAGGTTTCTCGGACCATATTTCCTCGTGGAGTCTTTCACTCACTAGTATATGATGGAGGTCGATTAACCAAGTACTAGGCCATATTCACCGCTTGGCTCAAAATTCCTTATCTAGTCCACGCATGCGAAAGCATGCTCTAAGCTCGCTCGAAGAAAGTTTTGCTCTTACATTGCTCGCGGAAGCCATTCTGCTGTGATATCCCGAGGCTTTGTGCGGTGTCTTACAATTCATTCTTTCTTGCAAAATTCGATAAAATCTTTACCATAGGGCTCCATGCCAATTTATCGGTTCAGGCATTTGATTTGTTTATCTAAGCGCTTCTCAATCAATGCCTTAAATTTCTTGAACCGATCAAACCCATCAAATTTGTGCTTAAAAAGTATACCCATACCTTTCTCGAGTAGTCATCGATAAATTTCAGCATATATCGGGCACCTCCTTTTGAAGGAACCCGAGATGGCCCCAGCACGTCCGAATGAATATACTCAACTTATCGATTAGTCGAATGAATAGCTGTAGTAAACTTAATCCGGTGTTGCTTCCCAAAGATGCAGTGTTCACATAAGTCCAATTTCCCTGTCTTCTAACCCTTTAACAACCCTCTCTCACTAAGCATCGTTATACCTGGCTCACTCATGTGCCCCAAATGCCTATGCCTTTAATCGAGTCAAGTCAGAATCGACTCACCTGATGAAACTGCAGTAGCTCTGGTCATGGTCTCTCCCAATAGATGATAGAGAAAACTCACTTTCTTCCCCTTTATCATGGCACATTGAGAGATTTTCAGCACTCCACCTTCAACGGTGTACTTACACCCTAAATCATCAAGTGTCCCCAAAGAAATAAAGTTCTTCTTGAGCTTTGGTACATGTCTCAAGTCTGTCAGTGTGCGCATCACCCCATATTGCATTTGAATCCTAACTGTCCCTATCCCCATAACATTGTAGGTTGTATTATTCCCCATCAGAACTCTACCACCATCGAAAATCTAATAAGTAATAAACCAGTTCCTATGAGGCATTATATGATAAGAACATCCCAAATCTAGAACCCATTCATCTCCTAACGAACCAGTAGTCACACACAAGATGGCCTCTACATCACCAGTACTTTTCTCAGTAATGTTTGCCACACTATTTGTGGCATTTTTTTGTGACATCTATTTCTCCGCTTCGGACAATCTCTCCTTATGTGTCCCTCCTCGTGACATTAAAAGCACTTCATGCGTCCTTTAGATTATCTATTGCATGACTTTGACCTACTTTTACCTCTGTTGCTACTGAACTTTCAATGTTGGTCTCTACCTCGAATCAATAGTCCTCGCATTACATCCTGTGCCAGATTATCATCTCTCAACTTTCTCTACCACTCCTTAAAAAACAATGCGTACTTTCTTTCTTCCAAGATAATCGTAGTACGCCCCTATAGCAGTGAATCAGTAATGTGCTCCTATGATTCAAGTAAAAAGCCAACAATATCATGCCATGTTCTTCATCATCAAGTATTTTACCGACGTTCTTCAAATCCATTGTGAGTTTATTAAATTCATCTAGGTGAGATTTGATTGGCGTACCTCGATATATCAAAACTGAAACATTATTTCAACATGTACAAGCGATTGTTTAAACCTTTCGTTACATAGAATGCCCGGAGTTTTGTCTACAACGCTGCGGCATTCTTCTCCTCAGCTACCCCTATTAACAACTCATCCGACAAATTCAACAAGATTATACTCTTTGCTTTCTCCATTAGCTCTACCTGATCAGCCGCTTTCATTGTGATCGACAATTCATCTTTGCCATCTAATGCCTTGGCTAAACCTTGTGTTATCAATAGCGCATGCATTTTGATGCTCTATAATCCAAAGTTGTTCCTCCCATTAAACTTGTCAATCTCAACTTTCGCTCCGGACATAATTGCAATAATAGAATTTCCAAATAATAATTAGACAAGTAAAAGTCCCAAACGCAATCTAGAAAATCCTTTCCTCAAGCTCGATACCAATTGTTAAAATATTAATACGAAAACGACATGATTTTGTAAATTAAGTGAAAACGAAAATACCGGAGAAATAAGCGAGGAACAATAAAAGACACTAGATATTTCGTGGTCCGATTTGAATATTGGTATCTATATTCACGGGAAGAGTCAATAACAAATAATCCACTACAATTAAAGAATCGTAGTTACAATATGCTCATACGCTTGAGTATTTCTCATATCTAAATTTAAGTCCAAATTCAAATTATTTATGAATAAACAATTCAATTGGATGTAAACTCATTGCATAAATCACCGCGTATTCAAACCCAAAACAAAATGCTCTCGTACGATGGAAATGAAGAACGTCCACACATTCTTCTCTTTTTGTTGTCGCGCGGCATTTTTTCTCTGAGAGCTTTCTGTACGACTCTTGGCTTGGGCGACTCACTCCATTAAAAAAACCCTTTTACTAATCAGCAACATATGGGTCCATGCATGGCAAGAGTCGTCTTTTCATACGCCACTTCTGCAGCTTCTGCAGGAGATAAAAACAAAAGCAAATAACTCTTTATTGTTTCTTTCTTGGACAATGTCCTTTTTGCCTTTATAAGAAAAATAGATATAATAAAATAAAGTGTACCCCTATTTTATCTTTTAGTGTCCTTCTTTATTTCTCTGTTTGTGTTGCCGTGCCCTTCATCCGAAATCAGCCAAATAAGAAAGTGAATTTGTTACGCTGGCTCAAATTCGAAACATAAATTCAACAATTCTCCATCTCGACTTGACATTTATAGCTAAGTGATAGTATTCATAATCCATGTTACTCTCTCAAAATCCCGATGGACACTCACTCTCCACAGACGTCAATTGTGCTCAAGCAAATCTTGAGCTTCACCAAAGGAATAGGCTTAGTCGTTATATCCACCAGATTCTTTGCTCTAACGATCTTTTCACAATAATCATGCGATTTGCTAAGACATCTCGAATGAAGTGGTACACGATGTTGATATGTTTTGTTTGCTCGTGATAAACGGATTATATGCCGGATCACACCTTGGTTATCATAGTGTATATCAATACTTTTATGATCTAACCCAAAGTCCAAAAGCAAACCTTGTAACTTATCGCCTCTTTTGCTATAAAGGTTAGTGCCATGTGCTTTGCCTTGTTGACACCCATTTTTAATTTGCCCAAAATTAATTGCACAAAATTTAGGAAGTAATTTTTAGTTCCTAAAACAAAAATATATTTCTATTTAAATGCATTGCATATAGAAATTAGGCATATTTGCATTATTAGGGTCTATTAAAATTCAAATGTAAAAAAAAAAAAATCGAAAATTGGGCGGGTCCGGGGGTAAGCCGACCCCCTTTTCTTTTCCTTTTTCTTTCCTCCCATAGCGGGCCTCGGCCCTGTTCCTTGTCTTTTCTTCTTCCCACCCATCGGGCCCAAGCCCAGCTCCACCTTCCTCTTCCTTTCTCTCCTCCTGCGCGCAGACTGGGCCCCAGCCCACCTTTCCCTTCTCCTTCTCCGCTCCTCATTTTTCTCTTGCCTGTTTCCTCTGCTCAGCCAGCTGCGTGGCGTCGCCCGGGAGGCGGCAGCGTCATCGTCGTCACTGGCGAGGAGAAGCCCGGGCTGACGCCCTGAGGGCCCGGCAGCCATTATGGCGATCCGAAATCTTCTTTCAGGCCCTCCCTCTCTCACATTTTCCTCACCTCCCCTACCTCATCGCGGCCGAGCCATTGCCACGGCCTATGGGCTGCGATTCGCGGGCGATGAGGTGGTGCGAGCCATCGTCGGTGACAATAGGGGCGAGCGGTGGCAGGGCAGCTGTAAACCGAGAAAGGGAGAGAGGCAGTCGGCGGGGAGAGAAAAAACAGAGTAAGAGAGAGAGAGCAACAGAGAAGAGGGAGAGAGAGGAAGCCGGGCCGAGTTTGCCGAGTAGAGCCAAGACTCTCCACGCCACGCGGTCCGGTCACCGGTCATGGTTTGGTCAGGGCGAGTCCACGGCCGTCGGGCCGCCCGTGCCATGGGAGGAGGAGGTCGAAATCGGTTGATTTTCATTCGCCCACGGTGTTTGATAAAATTCCCCATAGAAGTCGATTCGGTTTGGCTTCATTTGGCGTCGGCCAGGACGGACTGACAAGCAATGTGGTCGGCGGCGTTGGTGGCGGCCCCAGGGGTCGTTAAAGGGGCGGTGTCGGCTGGGTTGATTGGCGGGTGGCCAATTTTGGCCCCACGGGTCCCTCCGCCAGCGGTTACGTGGTTGGTCGGATTAGGCCCGAATCGGCGGAGTCGACCCGTCAATGCGGGTCGGATCCGTTGACTTTCGGGTCGGTCTCGCGGGATCCGAACCGGTCAATACACGGGTCGATCCGTTGACTCGGGTCGATTTCGACCGACTTGGATTAGTCGACCCGACCCCAGTCAACGCTCGGATCGGATCCGATTGACCGAAAGTTTGATTGGTCCGACCCGAATCCGACTCGACCCGGTTTTTTATTATATTATATTATATTATATTATATTATATTATATTTAAAAATAATTAAAAATTAAATGAAATTTTTTTAAAAAAAAATTTAAAAATTTAAAAATTTTTTTTTAAAAAAAGTTTTTCTTTTTTTTTCCATTATATAGCTTTTTTTAAAAAATTAATTAAAATTTTAAAAATTTTCAAAACTTTTTTTATTTCGTTTTTTTTATCTCGAAAAAAAAAAATTTTAAAACAATTTTAAAAAAAAATTTAAAACAATTTTAAAAAAAAAAATTAAATTTTTTTAAAAAAAGATTTCCTTTTCCTTTTCTTATTTCGTTTTTTTTATCTCGAAAAAAAAATTTAAAAATTAATTTTTTTTTTACGTGGGTTATCTAAATGTTTTAATTTATCGTGGTATCATTATGTATGCTGTTTAAATAATTGCATAAATTTCTTGTTTAAATTAGACAAGCCTGAGGTCATTGGTAGTAGTTTGCATATTATTTTTATTACCGTTGTGTTGTTATTATGCATGTTTTTAATACAATTGCATGAACTATTGTATTTCTGAATGTCATTTGACTTAGTTAAGGTTAGAACCTTGTTGCATAAATTGTTGTGTCTTTTGACCGCTAATCGTTTTTCGATTTTGCACTCGCTTGATCACCTCATATGTTAGGAGAAAGATCCTAAAATCAATCCAAACCGCTTGACAAATGTTTTCAAAAAAAATGAATAGGTAAAATGGTATCGAAAGGACATTAGTTATCAAACTAGTGTAACCAAGTTCCCGAACTTAGTTAATCTACGGTTCGTAGGAATAGGGTGATCCTCCCATCATCTTATTTGGGTTTCTACTTGACCCACCCCAAATCGATTAGTGGCGACTCCTTGGTATAAATCACCTGCATGTTAAACACTTAAATCCTAAGTCGCAATACCGTATGGGCTTGGGAGAGTCCGAGTTAAGTCCCAAATCTAGACTTAGCGTGTCACGCCCGCACTCCACCAAAAGCGTAACATCCCGTCCACGGTCGATTATGGTGCAACGCCCTGGGAAGCATCGCCTACCCACGCCCAAAACAGAGATCAAGCATAAGCGGAAGTATTAAATAAACAAACCCGGACAACTACAATATGAGCCTAGGATAGTCAAACAACAATCAATGCAGAAAATATGTACATACTTATATTACTATTTTAAAACTCTTTTACGGTGTTCACTATAACCAAAAAGGAAACACCAACGGTGGGAATAACTAAACGACCACGTCGTGTTCGCTCCGCCTCCCACGGGGTGTATGCTCGACGACCATTTGGATATAATGCGGTATCTCAAAAGAGGTGGCGACCTCGGCATCCTACTTGTTGGGGGGTCTGAAAATGTTTCGATTTACACAACCGTGAGATAAATCTCGGTGAGTTCAACCCCTAAACCTAGGCTAGGCTAACATGCAATCTCTGACCGGAAAATAGATATTCAAATCACAAGTTAACAATAACCAAATCATTCTTAGACCCTGCAGGTTAGACAGATCAATATATAATCATCACCGTACATACATGGCACTCATATTCACATATATGCCAATCACATGCTTATGCACCGATTCTCACATTCTCGCATGCCAGTCTACGTATGTTCATGTATGCAAATGTCATGGACTCGACACGTGCAAATCCCGGCCCACTGGCCCACACTAGCACACTGGCACACTGCCCAATTTATTATTATTACGACTCGAGTCATCAATTTTTCACGGCTCGAATTGTGTCTAGCACCTTCAAAGTGCATAAGGCGCAACAACCGATCTGGCAAAGTGTGTCTAGTATGCTTCAAAGTGCATGAGGCGCAACCCATTCTTCTCCTTGCGAACGAGCCTGCTCCAAAGTGCATGAGGATGGTCACCTTCCGGACGTGCGGGCATCGTCCTGCTTCAAAGTGCATGAGGGCCAGTATCGACCCGAAGGTCACGACCCGTGAGGTCCTTAGGTGATCACTGCGATTCATTATTATACGGACCCAGTATAACGCTTGGGGTAATTTAGGTGATCACACACTCATGGCGCACGCATTCTCGCACAATTTCACCAAATGCCACACTCTAGGCATACATAATGCGTGTCTATGCTATGCAATGCAATGCACCATGAGCACCAATGAAATTCAATCACAACCAATCAACCCGGACTCACCCGGTAATTTTCTAACGGGCTCTTAAATTGATCAATTAATTCAATTTCTCATCCCAATAATTCCTCAATGATTTAGCACAATTTTCCCAACAATGATTTCTATCGGTCAATCCTCAATCCGGTCTAAAATTTAATCGATACTATCTAAGCCGGTCCAGGAAAAATGCATTATCGGTCCTAATCCAAGTTTAGGAATTTTACTCACTTAATCAAGGGTCACGCCGACGGGAAAAGGCGGCCGAACATCGGTGAACAAAGGAACCACAAGCAATTCCCGTGACGATGGTACGGACGGTGAACAATGCCCCCCGTGAATGCGATCGGTGAATGTGACTTTCAGAGGAATCAGTATTGCATGGCTGGACGGTGGTTAGAGGGGCGCCGGTCACGGCGTACACGTCCACGGTCATGAACAAAGGAAATTGTACGGGGACGGAATGAAATTGTACGAACAATGTACCGGACCGGGCCGGACGGGTGACGGGACCGCCGGACGCCCGGGAGTCGACGAATCCAGCATTCTGAGGTCCCATAAGCCCCGGCCACTGCTCACGGACTGGAAAATAAGAAAAAGAGAGAAAAAGAGAGAAAAAGAGAGGGAAAAAGGAGAGAAAAAAGGATTGAACCAAGGCTGAGCCGAGGCTAAGGGGGAAGGGGGCCGATTAGCGAGGCACGGGCGGTCGGGCGGGTATGTTCCGCGAAGCTCCGTGAAGGCAATTCGTGGCTGGAACTTTCTGTTTGGGGCTAAAAAATGGCTACCGTGGGTGGGTGGCTGTTTAGGGAGAAGAGGGTTGAGGCGGTGCGGGATGGTGGTTTGGGGACGTCCGGCAACTCCCGGAAGATCTTGTTCCGGCGTGAGCGATACCACAGAATGGATGTAAACGCACAAAAACAAAACTGAAACGAAAGAGGAAGAATGGAAAAAAATGAGAGGAAAAAGTTGCTGAAGCTAGTGCGGACGTGGAGAGTGAGTGAGGAGAGAGAGTGAGCAGCCAACTTGGTCAAATTATTTAATCAAGGGTGCCAAGTGTCAAGCTAAAAAAAAAAAAAAGACTAAAATACCCCTAAATACTTCGCTCCCATTCAATCTTATCTAAAAAGAGGAGGGCAAAAGGGTCAAAAGTCCTCAAAATTACTGCCGATAATTATCCACAATTTTCCCAAATTTTTCCAAAATTTTCGGACAAAAAATTAGCCCGGGGCAAAATTGTCATTTTTCCTATCCCGGGCGAAATTTCAATTTTTGCATATCGCGTTCCATATATCGTGGCCAACATAATATGGTGTCGGAATCGCTTGAAATTCACTTTTCAAGCCCTCGAAAATTGTGAAGTTCGAGAATAAAATAATATTATTTTTCAAATTTTGTCAAAATTCCACTTTTTGTCCGAAATGACTCCGGTGTCGTGGCCACCCAAAAATGGTGTCGGCCTCGAAAAATAACCTCAAAGCGGCCTCGAATAAAACGGGGTACCAGAACAAAAAACCGTAATTTTCACTCCGGACCAAAATTTCAATTTTTATTTCGTACTAACCCCAAATGTGTGTGGCCAGCGTAATATGACGTCAGATTTCCAAAAATAGTCTCTTAAGCCTTGAAAATCGACATCGAAATCCGGGCCCAATTTCATGAATAAAACCCGCTAAACTTTCAATTTTAGGGTCTCTCACTACGGTAATTTGTTTAGAAGTTACGTATCGACCTAAGGCTATCCGTGTCGTAATGGTCTCGATCATTGAGAGAATGAGGAATTATTACTAGTTCTAGGAGTCCACAATCGTTAGGTTCGGGTTGGGTGGTTGGTTGGCCACGTGTACTTTCGGTCTTGCAGAATCACTGCGTCCTATTGTGCATCGTTGGCCTTGGCCAAACTCAATCCATTACCCTTTTCTACGATCGGCCCACGTTGGCCTAGAATATTCCTCAGCGTCTCTCGTGATCGGTGTCCGTTTTCACGATAAGGTCCCCGGTCCACGACCGTTTTCTAGTTAGCCATGCCCCATTGGTTAGTATCCGAGAGTGATCATTTCTGGGCGAGGCGGCTAAAATGAAATGCGAATTAATATCAGTTTTATTGATCCCGGAAATTACATCAAAATTGGGGCTGTTACATAGCGCGTGACGGGTCGACCCCGTCGGCGGAGGTTGGTCATGATGATGGCGACTCACCGGAGATTTGCATTTTTAAAAGTGGACTTAAGCTAAATTTTTACCTGTTCAAAATAATTTTTGTTTGGCAGCGAGGACTCGGTATGACCACGATAGTAAGGTGTTATTTGTTTTTGCAGGTTCGAATTGATTGTTTATAAATTATTGTGCACGCTTTAATGATTTAACACTACACTATTGCACACACAACCACTTATTCTTTGGACCTAGGCGCGATAGGGCATTTAAGGATGGTGTTAAGAAAGATCGACCTCGAACGCGAGCCCGCAATATAGAGGTTGCCTTTCTTTTCCCGAAATTTATTTCTAAAATTGTAAAGAAATACCTTTAGCCGCTATTCGCGTGACTATAAGATATTCCTTTCGATTTGGCCGAGATTAAAATGACTTGACACCAACGCGAGGCTGCGGACGGTCGGGCACCCTTTTAATTTCATTTCTTGAGCGGTCTAAAATAGAAATCAAACCTCACTCCTCATGTGTATGTTATTGTGATTGCCATGGTTCAAGGAAAGATATATATTCTATCCATTCTCATTTTATTATGCAGCCTACTAATTTAATTGATTTGTTATTATTAGGCCACCCGTTGATTGCATTCTATACACGATGGGAAGAACGATGCCCAATTTGTCCCCCGCTCTTAAGAAAATTTCTGGCACGGTGGGACCGACGAGACGAGGGATACGTTTATTGCAGAGCTTGTCAGTGAAAATAAGCAGCTCCGAGAAGACTGTAGCTTTCCCATCGTTTATAAAATGAACATCCGGGAATGGTACCCTTTTTGTTAAAAGCCCCTTTTATATATTTCCCTAGTATTTATATTTAGGGGTTTTGGTTTTCTTCCTTAAAAATGTTTTTAGGTTGTACTAATGCTAATATGACTCGGGCCACTTTTTATGCTTTAAATAAAAATTTTTGCCCCTTAGTGACACCATCGCGGCCTTCGACCCAGTGGTATCCGGGGATGAGGCGTAACGGTCCGAGGCGACCGGGTTCGAACCCCGGGGACGCCACCTGTAATGTTGATATTAATAAAAACCCTTTTGCTTATTTTTTCTTTGCAAATAAAGAAAATATGTAATAATATTATGACTAGGTCATAAAATGATTCTTTATCGGGCATTATACTCATTTATATCAGCGTTTTTGCAGGTAGTTACAAAAAATGGCCGAAGAAAATGCCCGTCTCAATAAAATGGAGACCGAAATGAAGCAAGTCTTCGCCTTTCTTCGACAGCTCTCAAAACAAGTGGAACACCTGTCAGTCCGCTTAGACCAACTCACCATGACTCCGTCTTGCTATCCAAGACCAGGGGTGATGATTCAAATGGAGCCCTCCAGTGTCAACCAAAAAGGTAAAGATGTCATAGCTGACAATGTCCACCAGTCCCCCCGATCCTAAGGAATTGAGCACCCTATGCCCAAAGTTCATGCAATGTGAACAATACAAACCCAAGTATCCTTTCATCACAAAAGCAAAATAGCGAGGAGACAGTTCACTCCCCTCCCAGGATCTCCGTCTCAAATGCTGGCAATACTGCGGAAGAAGGGACTGCTTTCACTTTGAACCAAAGCGACCTAATCCAGAGAGCTTTTCAAATTACAATCCGTCTAAAAAGTGTGATTATCACATGAGCGAGGTGGGGCATTCAACTGATGGGTGCTATACTCTTAAGTACCAAATTCAAAACCTGCTAGACACCAAGACTTTCTCATTCGAGACCGGTGAAGGGAATGGGCGCAAGTCTGCTTGAGTAGAACTTCTCTCATCCTTTTGCATGAATCCTTGAAAAAGAGGCTATCCTTGTATTTTGCTTTTTGTCATCATTTCTACCGGAAGAAATGTCTTTTTAAACTCTCCCTCTTTTGAGGTTGTAAATCCATGTTTTGTAAACAAATAATGTTTTGAAGGCATGAGGAAGTATTCCAAACCGGCCCTTTGATGATATCCGACCATGCAAAGGAAATTGTTCTAAGGCCGGGCTTCCTCATGCTTCCTTATTTTTAAGCTTTTGAAAATAAAGCGAATGTCTTATCATTTTTCAAAAAGGACCAAAAAAGAATGGTGGAAAAACGTGCATACTCATAGCCTTGTTTGTTTTTCTAACTCGCTCACTTTGTGTCTCGGAACATACTCCTTTTTAATTTGTTTTACAAAGGAGACATTTGGAAATGACACAAACTGAAGAGCATATCAGACCACAGTAATGCTAGGACCAACTCATCATTAGTAAGGGCGGTCAAGCAAAAATCATTCAATCTTCAAATGAAACATGAGGCAAATCTCATTACGCGATTGGGTGACATCAGCCCCATGAGAATCAAAGAAATGCTTGATTGGAAGAGTAGACTAGGGGCATGCGGTCCCCGGTGCATCAAAAAGGGTGTATTTTATTCCTAAAGTTCATCCACTTTAGAATAGAAATGACACATTCTTTCCTTTTATGTAGGAAAAATTTGAGTAAAGATTAATGCAAAGCGGCTGGAATGGACTTTGCATATGACAAGATAGAGTCAATTCTAGTCCCACCAATCATGGAGGTCTCGGCGTCAGTCATGCCCACATCGGTCAAAGACCTTTAAAGTAGAGATTAGCTTTGCTGCGAAGATCCCCATGCAAGCAATTGTATATGCCTGTGCAATCAGGAATCGAAGCATTCATGGGAAACTCCTCGACATGCTGGAACTGCAAGACAGCCCGTGTTGACAATAGAATCCTCTATCCGGGAGCACCCCTAATCATAGAGGATCTCATTCGAGCTTCGAGACCAAGAACATGGAGAAGCAGGTTGAGGCAGAGAAGGCTGAACAAAGTAAAGAGGATAAAAGACTCTGCTAGCTTTGAAGGCAAAATGGAAGAAGGGTAATCTGTATCGTTCTCAATTTACCCTTAATCATCTCACTTCTAACATAAGCTCATGTTTTTGTTAGAAGGAAATTATAAACATCCGAGAAAACTCAAGGAGTTGTCAATCGTGAAGGGTAATGTTGTATCGTTCCCAATTTTTGTCCCTCAAAGAGCCGTTCATTAACACGATATTTCTTATTACCCTGCAGATATGCCCTCCATCACAAAGCATAGATAAGTATCTCTTTCACTAAAAAAACTCTTTTCATAAGAGTAGAAAGAAACAAGGAGGAAATAATTAAAAAAAATGGATACTATTTTCTTCCTCAAGTGCATTACATGGAAGGGACTCTTGTGTGGTAATTTTACCTATTTAATTCACTAATTTTCTGTGAAAATTTTGATAATTTAACAAGTGATGTCAAACTGCTCTAGTGTATTGAACGAGGTGTGTCAGGATGATGAGAGGCAATCCTTGGTCTATACACATTCTCACGTACCAAACTCTTGCAAGATGAGTGAAGAGGTTTCATCTCTACAAGGTAAAGGGATTTCTCGCATAAGGTATGGTAGCCAAAATGACGAGAGGCAATTCATTTCTCTACCCCTTACACTACCATTGATCCTTTGCTTAACCATTTTTGAGCCCACACACTCGGAGGTTCCTTTCAAATTACCCCTGTCAAGAATCATCCCACATTGGGGCAGCTTGAGGTAAACCAGCATCACAGGGAGGATTTAAATTCAGAGGGAGCAAGAAAGGCATCCCTCCCTTTCGATCACGGCCCCCGTGGCCCGACCCTCGCGGGTTTTCACGGAACCCGTGGCCCTCAACGGAGTTCTCAAGACAAGCACACCATCGACGGCCAAACAATCGAGGTTAAGAGGGCTTTGTCAAGAGAAAAGCAACAAACTAATGCCTGTCCAAAATGCCAATAATCTTATTGATAATAAAAGTGATGTTTTTCACTGAGCAAGACAAGAAGGATGAGGAGTTTGTAATATTTAAAAGTTTCTATAATCATCACTGCAACAAATTTCGCACAAGGTGAAAAGATGAATAGAAATTTTCTTGCTCTCACTTGTATTAATCTTTGAGTGTTTTTATTGCGGATGAACTTTCGCGTTAATCTAAATGCCCTAGGATGACGAAGAGCAATTCTTTTTTTTATCCCATACACTTATATCCCTTGTTAGCCCAATTGAGCGGCAATTTCATTTCATACGAACCCAATTGGTGATCATCCCCCACATCCGGGGCAAGGCAAAAGTCACCACAGTTTGAGCATCACGGTCCTAAGTACCGAATGAAGATGGAGACTCTAAGAGCCTAATAACATGGTTCTGTTCAATTTTGTTTAGGCTAGTCTTGACAACACCAAAAGAGCAGCAAAAAAAAAAAAATGCTGAAGATTAGGGGCATGAAAAAGCAGTGTGCCTGATAAAAGCAAGGCCAATGCCCATGAATTGAAAAAAGAAAAGGAGAAGAAGAAAAACAATGAAGTTTTAGCCGAGAAGATCTACGAGCATGAGAAAGTGCTCTCATATACCTCAAAGTTGTTAAGTGGTGGAGAATAGACAATCTTAAAGGATTTAGACTTGAGTTCTCCTTTGATACAAATTTCTACTTTAGAAACTCTGTCTTGGCAAATCGCTACATGCCGGATAAAATAGTATCAAAGAAAATGCTTGATACATAAGCTCCTCAAGAAAAAATTATTAAAGATGCTAAAACACAAGATTATCCAGGGAGTCTTTCAAAAGGATCGATGGTGGAAAAGAAGACTGGAGACAATGTCAAGAGGATCACCAATTCTCACCCTTACACATATTTTTTAGCCCAACGATCATTTCGTTCCTCAACCGATAAACCAAGCCCACGTTACATCCCTAATGAAGTCTCTTGACTAGGGCATTTGAATTAACGTGGAATTTCAAATGTTTGTAAACAACGCTCGAGGAAATGCGAAAGGGGACTATTTTATCTTGTTTTGCGGGGTTCTTGATTTGTAAACCCAAAGATAATTGCAGGATATTTTCTTTCATGGCCTTGACTCGGGACGGTCTCCTTGGTTAAGCCATTGACCAAGCCTACATTCGACCACGAAGAAGACCTCTCGGATTAGCGGTGTCGTACCGCTTATGAGAAAGCTCGAGACCCTTGTTGATGTGATAGCGGTCGGATTGAGTGTTTTCGATGTTCGTATATTAATGGACGGGACAAACAGCCCTTTTCAATGAGAGCAAGTGGCAAGTCCTTTCGATCGAAAGTCCCTCGTTCAACATCTCGAAAAGTCCACCTTGCGAGCGAAAATTATCTTAATTGACCCTTGGTGGATGTTTGGTGATGCAGATATGGCAAAATCATCATGCATGAACTTGCAAATACACATTCGGAATAGTCTAGCTTGTCTATCCACGATGAAAACATGCATGTTTAACTAATCATCTTTGATATTTCGAACTTTAATCCCCGGTGATACAATACAAAAATCCGAGCACCGGAGAAGCCCTCATTATCATCCCAAAGGAGATGTCCGAAAAAGGTTGGTTATTCAGCGGATGATACATCAAACCTCCGGGGAGCGTGCGTGTAAGTACATTCTACCCTTATCCGATCCCAAAATCATCGATTTCTTTTCAAACTACCCGGAAGGTAAACCGGTGTTCCTTTGAAAAAGAAAAGCATCTTGACCAACTGGTCAAGATATTTTAAATACAATATTCAAGAATAACCTCAGTTGTTTATTCTCCAATGAATGCATATGTGTTTGCACAAAGAAAAACTTGTTTGACGGAGACATGCCCTTAAGAGGCGTGAACGCACCAGGTAAGTATATACACTGTGCCCGGTTCTAAAATCCATGTACCTACGATTGTTATGGTACCCCCAAGCATGGGACCAACCCCTCTGTTCACATCAAATCCTCGAGTGAGGACCCCCAAGTGCTCATCGTTTGAGCCTTTTCAAGACTTACTAGCGAGGACTCATTAGGCAAACCATCAAATCCTCGGGAGAGGACCCCCTAGGTGCTCATTATTTGAGTCTCTTCAAGACCTCTTTGGCGAGGACCCACCAGGCAAGCCATTAAATCCTTGGGCGAGGGACCCCCAGGTGCTCATCGTTTGAGCCTTTTCAAGACCTGCTGGCGAGGACCCACCAGGCAAACCAACAAATCCTCGGGTGAGGACCCCCAGGTGCTCATTATTTGAGTCTCTCCAAGACCTGCTGGCGAGGACCCACCAGGCAAACCACCAAATCCTCGGGAGAGGACCCCCAGGCATTTTGGCAAAATCCAGTCAGTCAAGGCGCGGCAAGAAGAAAGGTTCGGGTCCTAGACAAACCATTTCCCCGTCAAAGGCGATCGAAAATAGGTTGGTCCTTGACAAACAATATCAACTATCGGAATTACTCTACCCTTGGCAAGATAAGTAGCCCCAAGTATATTTTTATTTGCTTTAGCATGCATCATCTTATATCGCATCATAAAAATAGGACTCACAGTTCTGTGAAAAATAACATTTATTGAGCATGCATGGGCTAAATTTAGGTGTCATTTTATCTTTGAATGCAACCTCTATGAGCGCAACCTCTGCGAGCTCACCTTCAAAAAGAGGCATTTGTTGACACCTATCTTTAATTTGCCCAAAATTAATTGCATAAAATTTAGGAAGTAATTTTTAGTTCCTAAAACAAAAAAATATATTTCTATTTAAATTCATTGCATATAGAAATTAGGCATATTTGCATTATTAGGGTCTATTAAAATTCAAATGTAAAAAAAAAAAAAATGTATTTGAGGCTGCGTTTTCTCTTGCTTTTTCTCTGCTCACGATCTTTGCATGAGCGTCAGCGTCATCGTCGTCACACGCCGAGGAGAAGCTCGGCAAAGACGCCTGTGAGGGACCAGCCATTATGGCTAGTCGCATCTTCCTTTTCACAGGCCCTCCCTCTCTCTGTTTTTCCTTGCCTCCCCCTGCCTCTCTGCCATGACCAGAACCGGCCCCCCTGCACCGGCCTATGGCTGCGGGATTCGCGGGGCGATGTGGGCTGGTGTGGTGTCGTCGGTGACGATGGGGGGGAAAACAATGGGCCCAAGGCCACTATAAACCAGAGAAAGAAAGAGAGAGAGTCGGCGAGGGGAGAGAAAAAATAGAGTAAGAGAGAGAGAGAGAGAGAGCAAAATAGTTTATATTATATTATATTATATTATATTTTATTTAAAATATAATTAAAATTTAAATGAAAAATTTTTTAAAAAATTTTAAAATTTTAAAAAATTTTAAAAAAAGTTTTTCTTTTCTATACGTATTTAGTTTTTTTAAAAAAAAATTAATTAAAATTTTAAAAAAAAAATTTATTTTTTTTTTTTATCTCGAAAAAAAATTTAAATCTTTTTTTAAAAATTTTAAAAAAGATTTCCTTTTCCTTTTCTTTTTTTTTATCTTGAAAAAAAATTTAAAAAAATTAAATTTTTTTTTTATGCGGGTTATCTAAATGTTTTCATTTATCGTGGTATCATTATGCATGCTATTTAAATAATTGCATAAATTTCTATGTTTAAATTAGACAAGCTTGAGGTGAGGCGGTAGTAGTTTGCATATTATTTTTTATTATCGTTGTGTTGTTATTATGCATGTTTTTAATACAATTGCATAAACTATTGTATTTGAATGTCATCGACTTAGTTAAGGTTTGGACCTTTAGGCTGCATGAATTGTTGTATCTTTGACCGCTAATCGTTTTTCGATTTTGCACTCGCTTGATCATCTCATATGTTGGGAGAAAAGTCCTAAAATCAATTCAAAGCGCTTGACAAATGTTTTCAAAAAATGAACAGGGGTAAAATGGTACCGAAGGGCATTAGTTATCCAACTAGTGTAACCAAGTCCCGAACTCGGTTAATCTACGGTTCGTAGGAATAGGGTGATCCTCCCATCACCTTATTTGGGTTTCTAATCGACCCACCCCAAATCGATTAGTGGTGACTCCTTAATAAAAATCATCCGCATGTTAAAAACCTAAACCCTAAATCGCGATATAGTATGGGCTTGGGAGAGTCCGAGTTAAGTCTCAGACCTAGATTTAGCAGCGCCGGGTCGACCCGTGTGGAGGTCGGTCGCGACATGCCTCAATCGAAGACAAGGCAACGTGATCCTATAAGGATGTCTTCCAACTAAGCGCACCACCTACTAATGTAAATACATACCTTGCTAAAGATCCGCATTCATCCAAGTCACCGGCGTGATCCAAATCTACATAACCAAGTGGTCTCACTACTATTACTATGCCTTGGTACACAATTCCAACGTCCTTTGTCCCATTTAAATATCCGAGAATGCACTTCACGACTTCCTAATAAGCTTTACCAAGGTTGTTTCATGAAACGGCTAACAATGCTCAACGCCTAAGAGACTGCTTTCGCCCATATAAATTTTTTTCCAAATTGCAAATATGATCTTCCTTATCGGAATAGCAAATCCCTCTAGATGTCTCGTGTAAATTCACTCCTCCAACTCATCGTGAAAAAATATTATTTTCACATCCCGCTACTCAAGCTGGAGATCCTGTGCAAAGAATCTGCGGCAAGTAAAATCTGAATAGAAGTATGTCTTACCACAAAAGAGAACACCTCGTTGTAGTCCATGCCTTCTTGCTATGTATATCCCTTTGTCACAAGTCTTGTCTTATATCTCGCTGCCTTAACACCGGGGAATGCCCTCCTTCTGTTTAAAGACCTACTTATTTACGGCAATCTTCTGGCTTTTGGGTACTTTGACCAGCTTCTATGTTTGATTTCAATGGAGTGATTCCATCTCTTCACTCATAGCCTCTAGCTCTTTGCGGACGGTGAGAACTAGCTATCGCCTTTAGAGTAAGGCGAAGGTTCATCTGTCTTCATCTTGTTACCTACGGTCAATGCATAAGCAATATTTGTATAACCATAATGTATCGGTGGTTTAATTTGCCTTCTTTGTTTTCCTGGGCGGCTATAGTGTGCCCACGGCTCTGTTGGTTGTTCGGTATCAACGACTTGAGGAACTGCGGTATCATCTATAGTCTCAACCTACATTGCCACGAGGTCTCGAGTCTCCACCTAAATCTCCATCTCACTACTAATATTACGATCTGTGCCTTTGATGGTTGTGTCTCAAGACTCCTCCTTTGAAGCATTGCGGGTCTCATTGAATATCACGTCTTTGCTTATTAGAAAAACCGGTGATTTAGGATCGGTGCACCACAGCCGATAGCCTTTCACCCCATGTGCATAACCGAGAAATATGTACTTCTTTGCCATTGGCTTAAGCTTATCATCACTGCATGAGCATCGTGAGGACATCCGAATACTTGTAACTTTGAAGTTATCAACAGGTTTTTCCGACCATACTTTCTCAAGAGTCTTCCACTTAATAGCATATGATAGAGATCGATTAACCAAGTAACATGACATGTTTACTACTTTGGCCCAAAATTTCTTGCTTAGTCCCCGCATGTGAAAGTATGCTCCGAGCTCGCTCCATTAAAATTTCTGCAATGCCATTTCTGCTGTGGTGTCCCGAGCATTGTGTGGTGTTTCGCAATCCTTCTTTCTCCCAAACCTCAATAAAATCTTTACCATATAACTTCATGCTGTTATCGATTGCTTAGGCACTTCATTTGTTTATCTAACTGCTTCTTAATAAATGCCTTAAATTTCTTGAACCGATCAAACACATCAGATTTATGCTTAAGAAAGTATACCCATACCATTCTCGAGTAGTCATTGATAAATGTCAGTATATATCGGGCACCTCCTTTCAAAGGAACCGAAGATGGGCCCTAGGCGTATGAATGAATGTACTCAACTAGTCACTTGATCAATTAAATAGCTGTAGTAAACTTAATCCGACGCTACTTCCTAAAGATGTAGTGTTCACATAAGTCCAACTTCTCGGTCCTTTGACCCTTTAACAATCCTCTCTCACTCGGCATTGTCATACCTACCTTATTCATGTGCCCCAAATGCATATGTCATAACCGAGTCAAGTCAGAATTTGACTCACCGATGAAACTATAGTAGCTTCGATCACCGTCTCTCCCAAAGAAATGATAGAGAGAACTCACTTTCTTCTCCATCATCACTGTCATGGCACCTCGAGAGATCTTTAGCACTCCACTTTAAGCGGTGTACTTACACCCTATATTTCTTGAGCTCTGGTATATGCCTCACGTCTGTTGGTGTGCGCACCACCCATTATGCATCAAATTGAACTGTCCCTTCCTACAACATTGCAGGTCACATTATTTCCCATTAGAACTCTACCACCATATGCAATATGGTAAATAGTAAACTAGTCCCTATGAGGTGTTATATGAGAAGAACACTTGAATCTAGCATTAATTCATCTCCTAACGAACCAATAGTCACACACATGACGGCATCTACATCACTAGTGCTCTCCTCAGCAATGTTTGCCATACTATTTGTGGCATTCTGTTTGTGACCTCTATTTCTCCACCGAATAATCTTTTATGATATGCTCCTCCTTGTGACATTCAAAGCACTTCATGCATCCTTTAGACTTTCTATTGCGTGACTTTGACCTGCTTTTACCTCGGCTGCTACTAAATCCTCGATGTTGGTCTCTACCTCAAATCACTAATCCTTGCGCTACATCGACGCATGACTATCATCTTGCAACTTTTTCTGTCACTCCTTAGAAAATAATGTAGACTTTACCTTCCAAGGTAATCGTAGTGCGCCCAGAATAACAGTGAATCAGTAAAGTGTTCCCATGATTTAGGTAAAGAAGCCAACATCATGCCCCTGTTCTTCATCATCAAGTATCTTACCGACGTTCTTAAAATCCATCACGAGTTTATTAAATTCATCTAGGTTGGATCGATCGACGTACCTTTAGTATATCGAAACCTGAAACATCCTCTTTAACATGCCATTTGTTACATAGAGTGCCTAAAGTTTTGCCCATAACTCTGCAGCATTCTTCTCCTCAGCTACCTCTATTAACACCTCATCCGATAAATTCAACAGGATTATACTCTTTGTTTTCTCCATTAGCTCTACCTTATCAGCCGCTTTCATTATGATCGGCAACCCATCTTCGCCATTTAATGCCTTGGCCAAATCTTGGGTTGTCAATAGTGCACACATCTTGACGCTCTATAAAGTTCCTTAAAGTTCCTTCACTGCACATATGAAATTCGAACATCTTGACGTTTCTTTTTATGTTTATCCAAAAAAAAAAAAAACCTTAAAAAAAAAAACATAAAAAAGAAAATAATATACGCATGAACACAGATATTATGTTTCTCATCATGCTTCTCCTGAATTTGCGGTTTTCCTTTTCTTCCTTTTGCTTTTATGCACCCAATAGATCAATGTGAAAAAAAAAAGATATGAACATTCATAGACAAGCAAATCTTTCTTTGCATGTAAAAAGAGCATCTTGTTATTCTGATTGGACCTTGAATCGTTGGATAGAGTACACGACACAGCATTTTACAGTTCACTTGTCAAACAGATCTGCCTTAAAATATTGCAGCAGAAGCCAAATCATTCATTCATAGAGCTCATTGAAGGAAAAAAAATACGTACAAATCTGCAGAAGGCACATCATGAATCTATGCACATTGCACCAAAAAAATCCATAGAACACCAGGTCAGATGAAAATTGGAACATCTCTCTCTCTCTCCACTGCACATATAACCATCAAAGATGTGGTCTCAACTCTCAGGTACGTATGTGGGAGTTCTTTAAAATTGTTTTAAGAGTTCCCTCCCCGGTAGTTTTCTAGAAAGGAAAACTGATCCTCTCACCCGAAGATAAGATCAGTTACTGCTAGCAAGGATCTCATTTGAAATGGAGTAGTTTCCAATTTTCCATGTGATAACATGTATTTCCTTTGATCCTATGGGCTATTACTCCTTTTAGATTAATTTGCGGGGTCAAATTTGGTAAATGAAAGTGAGACCAAAATACCAATTTGCTGCTTAAATAGTAGTACAGGCTTTATGCCCGCTCGTGCTCAATTACCATCACAAAATTTTTTAATCGAACTTTGTAACAACATAAGCTTTTATTCGTAATGCAACAAATATAATCGTCTATTTAATTCTACTTTTTAAAAAAAAAAATATGAGAACTATGATAGGACATGGAGATGATAAGAGAAGTTAATGTAGATGTCTTTATGTAACTGTGGAACGTGTGGGGTGAGTCACTACAACAGAAACAGGCATTAAGGGCATTCCAGTACGTCGCTGGAAGCAGGAAAAGTGACGCCAAACGCTAAGGTGGCGGTTTCCCAAATGACAACGTAGAAGCTGTCGAGGATGCTTAAAGGGTGACAAATTCCACGACGTTTTGGACTTAGAAATGACGCTAATTGGTTACTTTAAGACGTCAACGTGCCACTTCAGATGTATCCTGGGGCATTAGTTGAAAGCCTCTATTATCTGTTCAATGACAGTTTTCAGGTGTCGCAGAGGATTTGTCCGGAGAGATCTCTAGTGACACTGCAAGTGCCACTGATTTTGGGACGTTTAAAAAATGCCACAAATAGGATCCCTGCTCCATGACATATGTCACAAATATTGGCCAAAAATTATATGAAATATTATAGGATGAAGTTTTGAACTTAATTTAGAGATCTCATTGTGCAGTATTCAAAACTCCGTCCGAGAGCCAGAGGTCCGGCCTCTCCTCGACTCAGCCTCGGGGGAGCCACGACAAACAAATTGCCGCCGTCAATGATCGGCTTGTACGAGGCATCGATGCTCCTCTGGAGAAGCTCCTGCGCCAGAGTCTCTGGTTGAGCGACAAGGACGGCGGTCCCTTTTTCTGGAGCAGCATGCGCAAGTTAGTTAGGGTTGACGATGGATAGGTCTGCAACTACAACAGCAGGCACAACTCATCATTTGGTTCTCTAAAGAATCTGAAGAATTTTGCTCACAGAAGACAGAGAATTAACGGGTTCGCCGAGATCTAGAGTGGCCAAGCTCTGCCGAGATCTGGAAGATTGCAAGCAAGGCTCAAGCTAAGGCTGATTTCTGTGATGGGCAAGGAGGGAGGGCAGGTGGCTGCCGGAAGGACGCTGGGGCAGCAGACTCGAGGGGCGGTGGGTCTGGTAGACGATTCCATGACTAATGAGCTTGCGCTTGACCTGGCTGTTCCTTAGTTCTTGATGAATGAAGAACCATAAAAGAACAAGGAAGCAGATGAACAGTAACCACAAAAGAAAAAAAAAAAGGAAAGAAAAGAAAAAGAAAGAAAGAATGAAGTCCGAAAATTTTAGAAAATTAAGCAAAACGGCCCCATTTCGGTTTAGTTTGTCCATGTTAGATCGCCAGTCGTGCCACATATGACTAGACCGCTGTGTCAACAATTTCAAATAATTCTAGGCCGGATGGACTGCATTGAAATTTGATCAAATGTTTAGAACTACTATATTGGAACAATAAGTTTATAACTGAAATAACAATTTGCCCTTAAAAATGAGCTGTGCGTAAGACTTCACAAATTCTTCATGGTCAAACATATATAGCTTAGGTGATTATGCATCTTTCCTCATAAATGATCTGGCAGTTTAAAGAGTTGCTATGAATTCATGTAAATTGCTGAATATTCCTATCTGATAATGATATCTCCTTTTACATTCAATGAAAACCCTACATCTTGGCGATTATAAGGGTTACATATTATGCCTTGTTCTAACCAATTATTTAACGCATAGTAGTACCACCTCATTAATCTACACACACTCAAATTTCAAAATCATCTTGCGCGTGAGCACATCTACATATTGAAGGTTAGAGATTGTTTTGTCATCACAAAAAAAGAGAGATTGTTGAGAAAATCCTCTATTATGTTTGAAGTTAACAAAATAACGAAAAGTTACTAATATGTATACTTGAATGTGTAAAACAGCTTCTTTATGCACAAGTCATATCCAGATAGTGTCGACAATAGGACATCTAAAGCATATAAAGGCTTTGGCTCTGTAAAAGGAGAACAAGCTATTACACAAGAAATGTGTCTAATTCTAGAAGGATTTTTGTAGAAGTACAAAAAAAAAAAAAATGCAGTAGAATGAGGGTTCTTGAAGATTTGCATGGACCAATAAAACGTAAAAAAACTTGATTGTAGAAGCTGAATAGACCATACATTGAAATTGTGAAAAGTCAAAAAGGACCGTCTTGCAAAGCAGCACATGCTAGAGACGAAGTAGATGTGTCCACATACGAGTCTCTATGGTCCTGTGCGAAGACCTAGATGGTCATCAATTTTAATTGGACTCAAATTGATGTTTCACAGCTGTCTTCAAGTGTTAAATTCCGCTAAAAGCAACCTAGTAAATCCAATATGTTTTTGTTGTTTTTTATGAAAGCAGAGAAGATGTTAGGCAGACTGCAGATGCAAAGTGTTAAATGGCCTTCAGTGCTCTGCAGAAAGGTGCTCGAGTTTATAGAATCGATTCCTAAAACTTCGAATCGATGCAGCACACTATGTACACGCTGTAAGATCTTAAGAATTACATGGTAGATTCCAATCCTGTGGAGGTTGTTAGAGCTCAGAGTGAAGTAGGCCATAGAAGGCATTATCACCATACATATGATTTGCACCTTTATTTTTTATTTTTTGGTAACTGAGGATCTGCCACTATTCCCCAGGGACGAGCCTGCACAGGTAATCGAGGTACCTATACCTTAGGGAGACTAAAGACAAAGAACTCACCGCTAGAGCCCCCACTTAAATTACGGAATCGAGCGAGGATTCGAATCAAGTAACGGGGGGGAGGGAAGGAAAGCGCTCACCAACTCGGCCATGCGCAGGTGGGTTGATTTGCACCTCTTTTGTCTCTTTTAACTCCTATAAAATCTGTTTTGTAGAATAGTGTTTTTGCATGAGTGTTTACATTTCAATAGTAGCTTCTACACACTTCTCATCCCGTGTTTCACGTAAAAGTTTTCCTAGAATGATCAATTAACCCCTCTTGGTGGCTGTGCCAGCTCCATTTCAAGTTTAATGTGCATCGAAAATGCAAAAAGCTTTGATTGTCTCTCTACGTAGCGCCAACAAAACAGAAGAAGACAACAGTGTCGGCAACTCTTAGATCTATAGTTTCAACGAAGCCCAAGAACTTTGTCGTGTAATGCTAGGGCTCCGATGATTTTTTGCAAGGAATGGATCCGACGGCCAAAGGCAGGGTAGGAACAAGGAAGAGATGATCGAGTGTTGAGAGAGAGATTTGTCTTCCTTGTTGTCGTCTTCGAGGGGAGAGAGAGATTTGTCTTCCTCGTTGTCGTCTTCGAGGGGAGAGAGAGAGATTTATCTTCCTCGTTGTCGTCTTCGATGGATGGAGAGAGATTTGTCTTCCTTGTTGTCTTCCTCGTTGTCGTCTTCTAGGGGAGAGAGAGAGATTTGTCTTCCTCGTTGTCGTCTTCGAGGGGGGAGAGAGAGATTTATCTTCCTCGTCGTCTTCGAGGGGGGGAGAGAGAGAGATTTATCTTCCTCGTTGTCGTCTTCGAGGAGAGAGAGATTTGTCTTCCTTGGATGAATTGAAAATCGAGAGAGAGAGAGAGAGACGTACTCGAGAGCCGACAGTGGCATTAGTTGTTTCTTGTATTTTTCTTTGCCTTAATTTATTTATATTCCTTTCCTTCGTCCGATTTAGTGAAACACTAATAACATGCCACCAATGAAGTAGAAAACTATATAAAAAAAAACAATACTTCTGATAAATCTTAAAATGCCACCGATGAACAAAAACAATGTTGATAATGTTATTAATGGAGGCGCTTTAAAATGTCGCTAAATGCATCTTATTGTGGCAATTTCATAAATGATGCTAATGTAGTGTAAAAAAGGACCAATTTTGTTGTAGTGAGTTGGTTTGAGAGAAAGTTCTCTATGATAGGGAGACTTTACTTCTTTGCCATTTACTGTGTGAGTAGGAGAAATTTAATTATTAACAAAAAATATAATCGACATACAAATGAGACGAAACTCACTTTTGATTAAAACGTATAGAATATGGATAGATACATTTGTAACTTCTTTATATATGGTAGTCTGTTTTTTTGGTTTAGAAAAGTAATTTCCAATATATTGTTAAATCCAATGAATAAACTACACCGCCCTTGATAACTTTTTTTTTTTTTCATCGGAAAAGTAAGCTCGCACTTATTAGTAACTATTAATTTGTTCGTGTGCTTAATTGATTTTTCGGTAAGAAGTAACTTTCAACCTATTATAAAAATGAAAAAAATAAATTATTCTAACTAGCAACTTCTATATTTTTTACATTAAATTATGAATCTGTATTTGATTCATGATATTCTCAAAAAAAAAAAAAAAAGGCAAATTTCCACGAAGGAAAGTGACTAAAAAAATAGAACGCACGGCTCCAATTGTCTAGAGAAAATAATGGGCAGCTGGCAGGTTGCACTTGCACAGGCTACTAGGGAAGACCTTGGGTGACTAATCTTAGAAAACATCATTTGTCCAGATTTGGTAAAATATCTGTTGCACATTATCGAATCTATATTAGATAACGATATTCTAAAAAAAGGGCAAATGTCCACGGAGAAATGAGACTAAAATTAATGCTCCGTTTGTTTCACGAAAAATGAATGATTTGAAAAATATTTTTTAAAAATAATCGCTTATATCGCTGAAAAAAATGAATGAACAATTTTTTTTTTCATTACTCACGAAAATGTTTAGACATAAATTTGTTGTTAATAATGAAAAGAATCTTTATTGGCTAATTATTTCAAATAATACAAGTGATTGTTTTTACGAAAATATTTTTCAAATCATTTATTTTTCGCGAAATAAATAGAGCGCAAAAACAGGACGCACGACTCCACCTAATGAGTACATGGCACGTTAAACAGGCCAAGCAAAGGTCTTGGGTAATAAATCTTATAAAACATTATGAGCAATGATTGAATGATAGTCTTTAATTTACTGTAAGAATAACAATTTATTTTGGACCATAAAAAAAATAAAAAAATTATTATAAATTATTATGAAATCCACTCTTTTATATGTAGCTCACAATATGTTGTTGCTCTCTCACAGTAACTCAAAAGCCGTTATGCTAGTAAAGCCCAAACATTATTTGTGCATATTTGGTGAAAGATCATTTGCTGGTTATTGAATCTATATTTGATTAATGATATCCTCAAACAGAAAAGAAGAAGAGAGGGGCAAAATTCGATCAAAAAAAGTGAAAATAACTAAAATAGAACGCTTGGGTAAAGAACATAATGTGCACATGGCCAGTTGTACAGGTCATTGGGGAAGAGATTGGGTAATTAATTTTAGGATTCCTTCCCCAACTCCTTTGTCGAAAAATGACAAATCGAGAGCCAAGAGTTATAGATAGGAATCCGTGGATTCATTAATTTGTGGGGTTTTTTTGGTCATACCTGGGGGAAACAATGACAAGACCATTGCCAGTTTGACCGTGCATTCGTGCACGATAATTGGGAGGAAGCATGTGCGCGGTTCGCATCACTTAGGGTCCTTTTCTATTACCTAACTCAATGAAATGTTACAGTGGAAAATAGTAAAAAGTGAGATAAATACTGTCGGGAGTAGAGATAGCATTATAGAGGATGATAAATTTAAGCAAGCCTAAAGACAAGTTCTCATAAAACAACAAAGGAGATCTGTTTTTTTTTATGAGTAAAAAGTTAGGGAGGAGCGATAGCACATATACCTTTCTCGGCATTACCATGAGAGTCTCGTACTCGCTATGAAAAATTTTGTTTGAGTCATAACTACTTAGACTATACGAGCTGTGACCTTAGGGCTTGCCAAAAGTTAGGGAACATTTTTACATGGGGTAACAAATACACAAGGCGCAAGCTGACTAGAGGTTTGTTCACAACATGCACTTGAAAGATAGAGTGACCTCTTTACCACCATAACTTAGGGAAAAGTGCTAAAAAGTCCTAAACCTGATGCATTAGTGCCAATTTAGTTCTAAACATTTTTTTGTGCCAATTCAGTCCTAAACCTTTTGCATTTGTGCCAATTTAGTCCTAAACCTTTTTGGTATCAATTAAGTCCTAAACCTTTTAAATTAATGCCAATTCAATCCTAAACTTCCGATCAATTTTGATTTTTGTGCCATGGATTTCGAGTCCTTCCGATGGACAAATTTAATAATTTTTTTTGAATTTTTTGAATTTTTTCCTTTTTTTTTTTTGGGGAATTTGCCAAACCATGAGATGGATGGCTCAACCTTGCAGATCCGATGTCGCTTGGCGACCATGGCGAGGCTCGAGCCTCACGGGAGGCTTGGGGCGAGGGCGGAGCCCCCGCCATGGTTCTCGCCCGAATTTGGCGAAACAACCGAGCGGGTCTTGAACCAACAGGCGTGGACAAATTTAATAATTTTTGAATTTTTTGGGCCTCCTCAGTGGTGGCTCGAGCTCGCTTGGCCTGACGAGGTGACCGCAAACCGACGAGGTCAAGCCTCACGGGATGGCGAGGCTCGAGCCTTGTCGGGAGGTCGGGCGCGAGGCCCAACCTCACCGGATCCGTGAGGCCAAGCCCGGCCCGACCATGTTCGCCGAGCTTAATCCTCGCCATGGTCTGACCACGGATAAAGCCCGCCGACTCAAGACGAGGCATCGCCGCCTCGGGCGAGGTTTACCCCGCCGACAAGGTCGAGCTGCTGGTTTTTGTTTTCCGGGTCGACGCGCTGCTCCCCACGACCGGCCAGAGGAAGGAGGGGGACCAAAAAAAGTAGAAAAAAATAAAATATTATTAAAAATTGATTAATGCAGAAAGGACTAAATCAAAATGGACTAAACAAAAAACAAAAAGTTTAAAATTGAATTGGCACCAAAAAGGTTTATAACTAAATTGGCACCAATACAAAAGGTTTAGGGACTGAATTGACACCAAAAAAGGTTTAGGACTAAATTAGTACTAATACAAAAGGTTTAGGACTTTTTTGGCACTTTTCCCCATAACTTAGCATATGGAAAAACCAATATGTAATACTTAAAGCCATAAATTAATTAGGAAACATTTTCACATGAAGTAGCAAATGCACAAGACACAAGCTGACCAAAGGTTTGTTCACGACATGCCACCAATGAAGTAGAAAATTGCCACAAAATAACAAAAATATTACTCACCCTAACAAAATGCCACCGATGATATATTGCTGCTAATAATTTTTAACGATGGCATATGAACAAGACTATGAAAGAAAACGATGTTGATAATGTTTTCTATGGAGGCGCTTTATAATGTTGCTAAATGCATCTTATTGTGGCAATTTCATAAAGGATGTAGTGAAAAAAACGACCAATTTTGTTGTAGTGAGTTGGTTTGAGAGAAAGCTCTCTATGATAGGGAGACTTTACTTCTTTGCCGTTTACTGTAGTGAGTAGGAGAAATTTTATTATTAACAAAAAAATATAACTGACATACAAATGAGACGAAACTCACTTTTGACTTATACGTATAGAATATGGATAGATACTTTTGTAACATCTTTATATATAGCAGGCTTTATTTTTGGTTTAGAAAAGTAATTTCCAATATATTGTTAAATCCAATGAATAAATTACACCGCCCTTGATAGTTTTTTTTTTTTCATTGGAAAAGTAAGCTCGCACTTATTAGTAACTATTAATTTGTTCATGTGCTTAGTTGATTTTTCAATAAGAAAAAGTAACTTTCAACCTATAATAAAAATGAAAAAAAAAATATTCTACTTTTCATACGAAAAAATAAATAATTCTGTTTAGCAACTTCTATATCTTTTTACATTTAATTATGAATCTTTATTTGATTAATGATATTCTCCAAAAAAGAAAAACAGAGACGCAAATTTCCACGAAGGAAAGTGACTAAAAAAATAGAACGCACGACTCCATTTGTCTAGAGAAAATAATGCGCAGCTGGCACGCTGACTTGCACAGGCCATTAGGGAAGACCTCGAGTGACTAATCTTAGAAAACACCTTTTGTGCAGATTTGGTAAAATATCAGTTGCACGTTATCGAATCTATATTAGATAATGATATTCTAAAAAATAGGCAAATGTCCACGGAGAAATGTGACTAAAATTAAGGTTCTATTTATTTTGCAAAAAATAAATGATTTGAAAATATTTTTTAAAAATAATCGCTTATATTCACGACAAAAAATAAATGAAGCGAAATTTTTTCATTATTCATGAAAATGTTTAAATATAAATTTGTTGTTACTAATGAAAAGAATCTTCATTGGCTAATTATTTCAAGCGATACAAGCGATTATTTTTAGGAAGATGTTTTTCAAATCATTAATTTTTCACGAAATAAACGGAGCTTAAAATAGGATGCACGACTTCACCTAATGTGTACATGGCACGTTGAGCAGGCCAAGGGAAGGTCTTGAGTAATAAATCTTAGAAAATATTATCTGTGCAGATTTGGTGAAAGATCATTTGCTGGTTATCGAATCTATATTTGATTAATGATATTGTAAAAAAAAAAAAAGACAGGCAAAATCCGATCAAAAAAAGTGAAAGTAACTAAAATAGAACGCTTGCTAAAGAACATAATGTGCACATGGCCAGTTGTACAGGTCATTGGGGAAGAGCTTGGGTAATTAATTTCAGGATTCCTTCCCCGACTCCTTCGCGGAACATCCTTGCGCTCTTCGTCGAAAAATGACAAATCGAGACCCAAGAGTTGTAGATAGGAATCCGCGGATTCATTAATTTGTGGGGTTTTTTTGGTCATACCTGGGGGGAACAATGAGAAGACCATTGCCAATTTGACCGTGCATTCGTGCACGATAATTGGGAGGAAGCATGTGCGCCGTTCGAATCACTTATTGTCCTTTCCTAATTGCCTAACTCAATGAAATATTACAGTGGAAAATAGTAAAGAGTGAGATAAATACTGTTGACAATAGAGATAACATTATACAGGATTCGTGACATATTTTTTTTTTTTTTTCATATTTAAACAAGCCTAAAAACAAGTTTTCAGAAAACAAGAAAGAAGATCTTCTTCTTCTATTTTTAATAAGTAAAAAGGCACGGATTGGCTAAATTGGACATTGAGTCAAAATTCGAGAATCATATATGTCATTTTCCCCATCTTGTAATAAGGGTTCTCCAATCACATGTAAATCTTTTTTTTTTTTTTAAATCGTGTATTGCAATCCCCTTTTAGCTTTTCCCGGTCTTCAATTTCTTATTACTTTACTATCCTGCAGCGTGGATACAATGTCGTTAAACCCAAACTTTTTATTTGAGCTGGCTTGCCTTCAATTTCAAATGCCCCAATCGAGTGATCCAATTGTTCTAGACCTCGACTCAAAAACCCAAGATCAAGTTTGTGTTCCTTTCTCAAATATCCGTCATCTATTTAATACACAAGGACTCCGGTTGCACCAAAATTTCCGATTCGTTGAAGTTGAGCAACAATCAATGTGGCACGTCTGACAACTCTCTGACTCATGTAATTTTAGCACAAATAACGTGTCAGTGCCACATAGTATAATTGTCATCTAAAATGGGGATAAAGACAAAAATTGTCTCTAGATTTTTTAGCCCAACATGCGGTGTGGTCTTTGAACTTCAAATTTATTCAATGTGATCCACATGAACTTTCATCCAATGTGCAATGTCAACCTCGAACTTAATCCTCACATGCTTTAGGGCCGTGGCATCATCATATCGCCAAGCCATCATTGCCATGTCATTATCCATGTTATTGTTGCCATGTCATCACTTGCCATGTCGTAATATTTACGTCATGATATCTATGTCATCATGTCCATGTCATTTACTGATTGCATGTTTAGGCTCATATAAATTAGATTACATGCCATGTTAAATTAGTTCATAATTTTTGTTTGTCATTAGAGTTAGGTTGCATATAAATTTCATGTCACATGTCATTAGTTAAATTATGATCACATAGACATAACCTAGAATTAAATTGCATCTCATGCATTCCATACAGTTTAATCTTCTATTGAACAAGTCAAACCCAAAAAGAAATAATCATTATAGCATTTAGAAATCAATGTTTAGGACATGCATATTTTAGTTAACATCCTGTAGAACACTTGGGGCATAATCATAGTGAAGTTATGCTTTATTTAAATGCATTGAGGTTTACCCAATTTCTTGCAATTTATTTATTGCTTTGATTTATTGAGTGTTACATGACTAATTGCACACATGCATTATTATGCATTGCATGTTAGTGGCTTAATATTAAAATTAACTAAGATTGCCTTCAAGACATTTTTATAATAAGAGAAATGATACGAAAAAAGGCGTTATATTTATCTAGCATAACCAAGTCCCCATGTCCATGATATATCTTGTTCGCAGAAATAAAGTGTTCTCCCACACTTTATTTGGGTTACCAATCGACTTGTAATTGTATGATAATTTGATTAAATCAAAAAACGCAAAGTTGCGATTGGTACGATCTTGAGAGAGCCGGCGCTAAGTGTCTAGGCTTAGGAATCCATTAGTTTCCTATTGGTAGTTTGCCTTTAGGATGGTCATGACACAAAGACTAAAATATATGTGATCAAAATTATTTAATCATTACTTTTATAAAACCTACATAATCAGCAGTTGATACGATAGTAGTCGACACGACCTAATAAACATACAATATTTTGGTTTTTCAACTAGTAGATTGGCTATAGGCTCATTGCTCGACTAGTATGTATGGTTCGATTCATAAAACATCCATATATAATCTCTATAGTTTTATTGTCAAATAGGATTGGTAATTATGCATTGAAATTGCGTTTGGTCATCTAGATCTCTAGTGGGATAGATAACCTGGATATGATAGGATATGAAATCTAGGGATTTTGCTATATCCTTCGTTGATCGTCAGTGGGATTCGAATTCCACTGTCGTAGCATTACATATGGGAAACTTCGGGCGATATTGATACATTTAGCCAAAAATCAAGACAATATCTGTGGTCCATGTAGGCATGAATTGATTCCATAAAATTATATAGAAGTCATGAACCTCCCGTTCCATTGGAGGTGGACCACACGATAACTCATTTGTCTTTGCGGACATATTGGCACTCGGACTTGGCTATTGTTGACAAATGAACAAGGCCAGAAAATGACCTTACCTAAACTTAAAATCACAAGTTAATTTGTCGACGTCTATTTATGGGACGAAGGTTCGGTCTGTGGGTTGTGCAGCCATGTTTGAACTTGACTTGCAAGTGATGACGGAATAAATGGAGTGGTCCGACATAATTCGCACGTCCCTAACGTAAAAGCTTTTAAGTTGTTTAATAGAAAACGGTTGGATTTTCAAATATCATGACCAAAAGCATGTGACCATGTCGTGCATGAAAAGTAGGTTAAAGATGAGAATGTCCTCCAATAACGACATACGAGCATCCACTACAAAAAACTGGCTTTTTGCCACGAAAATTTGCGATGAAAAAATTTTCGTTGGAAAATTTATGGACAAATTTTCCAACGAAAAGGAAAATTCGTTAGAAACTTCTAACGAAAAAAATTTTCGTTGGAAAATTTCCTGGAAATTTCCAAAAAAAAAAATTTGTTGGAAATTTCCAACTAATTTAAATTTTCCCGCAAATATTTTAGTGTGTATAATTTTTCGTTGGAATTTCCAACTAATTAAAAACACCGGTACGGATCGGCATTTTTTTACATTCGTTGGAAAATTTGTTGGAAATTTCCAACGAATTTCAATTTTCCGGCAAATATTTTAGTGTGTACAATTTTCGTTGGAAAATTCGTTGGAAATTTCCAAACGAATTTTCCAACGAATTTCAATTTTCGGACAAATATTTTAGTGTGCACAATTTTCCAATGAATTCAAAAAGCCGGTATTTAATCGTCATTTTTATATTCCTTGGAAAATTCGTTGGAAATTTCCAAATCTAATTTAACTTTTCCGGGCAAATATTTTAGTGTTTATAATTTTCGTTGGAAATTTCGTTGGAAATTTCAAACGAATTTTCCAACGAATTTCAATTTTCGGGCAAATATTTTAGTGTGTACAATTTTTGTCGAAAAATTCGATTTGGAAATTTCCAAAGAATTTTCCAACGAATTTTAATTTTCGGGCAAATATTTTAGTGTGTAGAATTTTCGTTGGAAAATTCGTTTGGAAATTCCGACGAAAAATAATTCGTTGAAATTTCAACAGATTTTTCAACAATTCAATTTTTCCGTGCAAATATTTTAGTGTGTATAATTTTCGTTGAAAATTCGTTTGGAAATTTCTAACGAAAAAAAATTAGATTGGAAATTTCAGCGAGATTTCAACAATTTAAATTTTCCGTGTAATTATTTTGGTGTGTACAATTTTCGTTTGAAAATTTGTGGAAAATTCGCGAATTTTTTATTGAAAACCCTCTTCTTTCTTATTCAAATTTTCGCGTCCATTCTCTCAATTTCCACTTTTTTTCTCTCTCACTCTCTCTCTCTCTCAGAGTCTCTCTCTCTCCTTTGCCTTCCCTTCTCCTCCCTTCACCTTCTCCCTCCGCCTCCTCCCCGCCGCCCCCCCCTCCTCCTCGGCTCTGGCTCGGCTCAAGCGCCATGGACAGAGACTCCGCTGCCCCCTCCTCCTCCTCCGTGGCCCGTTGGCTCCTCCCCAAAAGCGCCGCCTTGTCATCCAGGGGCCGCCTCCGACGGCTCCCGACACCCTCGGCGCCGGAGGCCACCATGGGCCGCCCTCGGCCTTCGACGCCCCCAGCGTCCCCGACGCCCCCCGCCCCGGGGCCACCATGGGCCGCCCCGGTGCCACCAAGCCTCGTTGCCGGCCATGGCGAGGGGTGACTCGCCATGGTAGCGTGAGCTCAAGCTCGCCGGATCTGGGCGAGGCTCGGCCCTCGTGAGCGACAAAGGCTGGCCCTTCCCGGCCATGGCGAGCCGAGCTCGCCATAATCAGCGGAGCTCGGCCCCTCGCCGGCGCGCAAGGTTACCCGTCGCCGTGACAAGGAGGCCATTTCGGAAAAAAAAAAAAAAATTTCGTTGGAAAAGACATTTCGATTTTTCGACAAAAAAAAATTTGTAATTTCTCCAACGAAAAATTTTTTCGTTGGAAAAAAAATTCCACACGATTTTTCGACCTAAAAATTTTTGTAATTTTTCCAACGAAAAATTTTTCGTTGGAAAAAAAATTTCCACGATTTTTCGACCAAAATTTTTTTTTTTGTAATTTTTCCAACGAATTTAGCCACGAGTTTTTCAAACGAATTTTCCAACGAAATAAAATTTGTTGGAAATTTCCAACGGAAATTGAAATTTTCGTTGGAAAAATTTCCGACGACTTATTACCAACGAATTTTTTTTTCGTTGGAATTTCGTTTCCAACGAATTTTTCCAAATTTTCGTTGGAAATTTCGTCGAAAAAAAATCAGTTTTTTGTTGTGATCATCGAGCCGATACTTAAATAACATGATCCAACCAAATCCAACCCGACCCATCCACGTAGTTGCCTCATCCATCAAATTTACGAAAGACATTATTTAAAATAATGAGATCATACAATATGAAACTTCAACTTAAATGTTGACTAATTCTATGTTGAAGATGGGGCATGTCTTTTGATATATAACTTCTTTCGTGGTCTCATCATTTGCATTTCCCTAGCTAGCTCCTAAAACCATGGTTCCACCCCACTTTCTCCTCGTAGCGTTCCTGAGCCACGCCTCTATAAACCTGACCCATTGAACTTTTAACTGGTTCAATTAATTTGTCATAGATGTATTAATTTGGGGTTTTTCGAGATATTTACCCTATGAATTTCCGCATGAACTTGCCATGTCACCATACCACGTCACCATGTGTCATCCAGGTTGACAAATTTAATGATGAAATTTTACGGAAGCTAAGCGAGGGTAAATTTGTTACAAGTATATAATTTTAGGATTTTTGATTATCAAAAATTAATTTAGGGTAAATCTATCACATGTGTATTAGTTTGAGGTTTTTGTGGTAAAAAAATTAGTTTTGGGCAAAGTTGTCACTAGTGTACTAATTTGAGGATTTTCGTGATCAAAAAATTAGTTTGTAATAAATTTATCATATGTATATTAATTCTGTGTTTTTCGTGCCTTTCGTTTTTTGAGCGCGAGGGGCATACCGGGGGCGAACAGTGACAACACTAACAAGACCATTGCTAGTTTGACGGTGCATTCATGCGCCATAGTTGGGAGGAAGCATTTTTCGCGGTTTGCATTACTTATTGTCCTTTTCTATCACCTAACTCAATTAAATGTTACTATGGAAATAAATATTGTTGACAGTACAGATAAAATTATATAGGATTCGCGATAAATTTAAACAAACCTAAAAACAAATTCTCATGGAGACAAACAAAGAAGATTTTTCTTTGTAAGCAAAAAGGGGAGGAGAGGCGATAGCGCAGATACCTTCTGAGCGTTATCATGAGAGTCTCACACTCATTGTGGAAGATTATGTTTGAGTCGTCACTACTTAGTTTGTACGAGCCAGTGACCGTAGGGCTTGCCAAATGTTAGAAAACATTTTGACATGAGATAACAAATACACAAGGCACAAGCTGACTAGAGGTTTGTTCATGACGTGCATTGAACTTGTGACCTCATGACTACCATAATTGAGCATATTGCAAAACCAATATGTAAATTAATCAGCGAGCAATTGAATTTGCCTCATCCTATATAATTTTAAGTAGGTTAAAGATGAGAATGTCCTCCAATAACGACATACGAGCATCATCGAACCGATACTTAAATAACATGATCCAACCAAATCCAATCCAACCCATCCATGTAGTTGCCTCATCCATCAAATTTACAATAGACATTATTTAACATAATGAGATCATATAATATGAAACTTCAACTTAAATGTTGACTAATTCTATGTTGAAGACGAGGCATGTCTCTCGATATATAACTTCATTTGTGGTCTCATCATTTGCACTTCCGTAGCTAGCTCCTAAAACCATGGTTCCACCCCACTTTCTCCTCGTAGCGTTCCCAAGCCACGGCTCTATAAACCTGACCCATTGAACTTTTAACCGGTTCAATTAATTTGTCATAGGTGTCTTAATTTGAAATTTTTTTCGAGATATTTACCTTATGAATTTCCACGTGAACTTGCCACGTCACCATACCATGTTACCATGTGTCATCTAGGTTGGCAAATTTAATGATAAAATTTTACGGAAGCTAATTGAGGGTAAATTTATTCAAGTGTACCGGGTCTAGGGTTTTTGATTGTCAAAAAAAATAATTTGTGGTAAATCTGTCACATGTGTACTAGTTTGAAGTTTTTGTGGTAAAAAAAATTAGTTTTGGGCAAAATTATCGTTAGTGTACCAATTTGAGAGTTTTCGTGATTAAAAATTAGTTTGGAATAAATTTATCATATGTGTATTAATTTTGTGTTTTTTCATGCCTTTCGATTTTTGAGCGCAAGGCATACTTGGGAATGAACAGTGACAACACTGACAAGACCATTGCTAGTTTGACGGTGCATTCATGCGCCATAGTTGGGAGGAAGCATTTCCGCGGTTTGCATTACTTATTGTCCTTTTCTATCACCTAACTCACTGAAATGTTACCATCGAAATAAATACTGTTGACAGTACAGATAAAATTATATAAGATTCGCGATAAATTTAAGGGAATCCAACAAACACCTCGACAGCTCAATTAGAAGGAACTTCAAGGAGAAAGGTTGGATAAAAAAAAAAAAAAAAAAAAATAATATACGCATGAACGCAGATATTATGTTTCTCATTATGCTTCTCCTGAATTTGTGGTTTTCCTTTTCTTCCTTTTGCTTTTACGCACCCAATAGATCAATGTGAAGAAAAAAAAAAAGATATGAACATTCATAGACAAGCAAATCTTTCTTTACATGTAAAAAGAGCACCTTGTCATTCAAATTGGACCTTGAATCGTTGGATAGAGTACATGACACTGCATTTTACAGTTCACTTGTCAAACAGATCTGCATTAAAATATTGCAGTAGAAGCCAAATCATTCATTCATAGAGCTCATTGAAGGAAAAAAAATACGTACAAATGCTGCAGAAGGCACATCATGAATCTATGCACATTGCACCAAAAAATCCACAGAATACCAGGCCAGATGAAAATTGGAACATCTCTCCACTGCACATATAACCATCAAAGATGTGGTCTCAACTCTCAGGTGCGTATGTGGGAGTTCTTGAAAATTGTTTTAAGAGTTCCCTCCCCGGTAGTTTTCTAGAAAGGAAAACTGATCCTCTCACCCGAAGATAAGATCAGTTACTGCTAGCAAGGAACTCATTTGAAATGGAGTAGTTTCCAATTTTCCATGTGATAACATGTCTTTCCTTTGATGCTATGGGCTATTACTCCTTTTAGATTAATTTGCCGGGTCAAATTTGGTAAATGAAAGTGAGACCAAAATACCAATTTGCTGCTTAAATAGTAGTACAGGCTTTATGCCCGCTCGTGCTCAATTACCCTCACAAATATTTTTTAATCGAACTTTGTAACAACATAAGGTTTTATTCGTAATGCAACAAATTTAATCGTCTATTTAATTCTACTTTTCAAAAAAAAAAAAAAAAAAAGAAAGATGATAGGACATGCATGGAGATGACAGGAGAAGTTAATGTAGATGTCTTTATGTGGAACGTGTGCGGTGAGTCACTACAACGAAAACAGGCATTAAGTATGAGTGAGCGGTTTCTGGTCCGGTTCAATCCCACCCAAGAATCGAAAATCGGACCGGGAGGACCGGTTTCCATTTTCTAGGACCGAGGACCGGACCGGACCGATGGTCCGGTCCGGTTCCAATGGAACCGATCACGTACTTTTAAATTAGGCTTTCTATTTTAAATAAATAAATATATTTATTTTTCTATTTTCAAATGGAACCAATCACATTCCAATGGAACCAATTCCATTTTCCAATGGAACCAATCCTTAAAAAAAAATTAGTAAAGGTAAGAGGGAATAGATTATGCTTTCTTTTTTCTTCAAAAATTTAAAAAGTAAAACATATATATATTTATCGGTCCGATCCGGTCCGGCCCCCACCCTAGAACCGGGAACCCGGACCATAGGAAACCGGTTTCACTTTTGTGAACAGGGGAACCGGACCGATCTTTCTCGAGAATCGGACCAAACTGGCCCGGTCCAGTCCGGTCCGGTCCGGTCCCTGATTTGGGCGATTCATCATGCTCACCCCTAGCATTAAGGGCATTCCAGTGCGTCGCTGGAAGCAGGAAAAGTGACGCCAAATGCTAAGGTGGCGGTTTCCCAAATGACAACGTAGAAGCTGTCGAGGATGATCAACGGGTGACAAATTCCACGACGTTTTGGAAATGACGCTAATTGGTTACTTTAAGACGTTAACGTGCCACTACAAATGTATCCTGGGGCATTAGTTGAAGAAAGCCTCTATAACCTGTTCAATGACAGTTTTCAGGTGTCGCGGAGGATTTGTCCGGAGAGATCTCTAGTGACACTGCAAGTGCCACTGATTTTGGGACGTTTCAAAAATGCCACAAATAGGATCCCTGCTCTGAGATCTAGAGCGGCCAAGCTCTGCTAAGATCTGGAGGATTGCAAGCAAGGCTCAAGCTAAGGCTGATTTCTGTGTTGGGCAAGGAGGGAGGGCAAGTGGCCGCCGGAAGGACGCTGGGGGCAGCAGACTTGAGGGGTGGTGGGTCTGGTAGACGATTCCATGACTAATGAGCTTGCGCTTGACGTGGCTGTTCCTTAGTTCTTGATGAATGAAGAACTGTAAAGGAACAAGGAAGAAGATGAACAGTAACCACAAAAAAAAAAAAAGGAAAGAACAGAAAAAAAAGAAAGAAAGAATGAAGTCCGAAAATTTAGAAAATTAGGCAAAATGGCCCCGTTTTGGTTTAGTTTGTTCATGTTAGATCGCCACTCATGCCACGTATGACTAGACCGCTGTGTTAGAAATTTCAAGTAATTTTAGGCCGGATGGACTGCATTGAAATTTGATGAAATGTTTAGAACTACTATATTGGAACAATAAGTTTATAACTGAAATAACAATTTTCCTTTAAATTGAGTTGCGCGTAAGACTTCACAAATTCTTCATGGTCAAACTTATTTAGCTTAGATGATTGTGCATCTTTTCTCAAAAATAATCTTGCAGTTTAAAGAGCTGCTACGAATTCGTGTAAATTGCTGAATATTCCTATGTGATAATGATATCTCCTTTTACATTCAATGAAAATCCTACATCTTGGCGATTATAAGGGTTACATATCATGCCTTGTTCTAACTCAATTATTTAACGCATAGTAGTACACCTCATTAATCTACACACACTCAAATTTCAAAATCGTCTTGCGCGTGAGCACATCTACGTATTGGAAGGTTAGAGATTGTTTTGTCATCATAAAAAAGAGAGATTGTTGAGAAAATCCTCTATTATGTTTGAAGATAACAAAATAACTAAAAGTTACTAATATGTATACTTGAATGTGTAAAACAGCTTCTGTATGCACAAGTCATATGCAGATAGTGTCGACAATAGGACATCTAAAGCATATAAAGGCTTTGGCTCTGTAAAAGGAGAAAAGCTATTACACAAGAAATGTGTCTAATTCTAGAAGGATTTTTGTAGAAGTATAAAAAAAAAAAAAAGGCAGTAGAATGAGATTTCTTGAAGATTTGCACGGACCAATAAAACGTGAATAACTCCTTACCAAAAAAAATAAAACGTGAATAACTTATATAGAACATGAGGACGCTAATTAGCTTGAAAGAACTTGATTGTAGAAGCTGAATAGACCATACATTGAAATTGTGAAAAGTCAAGAAGGATCGTCTTGCAAAGCAGCACATGCTAGAGACGAAGTAGATGTGTCCACATATGAGTCTCTATGGTCCTGGTGGAAAGACCTAGATGGTTATCAATTTTAATTGGACTCAAATTGATGTTTCACAGCTGTCTTCAAGTGTTAAATTCCGCTAAAAGCAACCTAGTAAATCCAATATGTTTTTGTTGTTTTTTATGAAAGCAGAGAAGATGTTAGGCAGACTGCAGATGCAAAGTGTTAAATGGCCTTCAGTGCTCTACAGAAAGGTGCTCGAGTTTATAGAATCGATTCCTAAAACTTCGAATAGATGCAGCACACTATGTACAAGCTGTAAGATCTTAAGAATTACATAGTAGATTCCAATTCTGTGGAGGTTGTTAGAGCTGAGAGTGAAGTAGGCCATGGAAGGCTTTATCACCATACATATGATTTGCACCTCTTTTGTCTCTTTTAACTCCTACAAAATCTGTTTTGTAGAATATTGTGTTTTTGCATTAGTGTTTACATTTCAATAGTAGCTTCTACACGCTTATCATCCCGTGTTTCACGTAAAAGTTTTCCTAGAATGATCAATTAACCCCTCTTGGTGATTGTGCCAACTCCATTTCAAGTTTAATGTGTATCGAAAATGCAAAAGCTTTGATTGTCTCTCTACCTAGCATCTGATCAACTCTCTGTTGCATAAGCGCTAACAAAACAGAAGAAGACAATAGTGTCGGCAACTCTTAGATCTATGGTTTCAACGAAGCCCAAGAACTTTGTCGTGTAATGCTAGGGCTCCGATAATTTTTGCAAGCAATGGATCCGACGGCCAAAGGCAGGGTAAGAACAAGGAAGAGATGATCGAGTGTTGAGAGATAGATTGGTCTTCCTCGTTGTCGTCTTCGAGGAGAGAGAGACATTTGTCTTCCTCGTTTTCGTCTTACTCGGACGAATTGAATATCTCGAGAGAGAGACGTACACGAGAGCCGACAGTGGCATTAGTTGTTTCTTGTATTTTTCCTTGCCTTAATTTATTTATTTATATTCCTTTCCTTCATCTAATTTAGTGAGACACCAATAAAATGCCACCAATGAAGTAAAAAATTGCCAAAAAAAAAAAAAAACAAGTATACTAATGATACTAACAAAATGCCACCGATGAACAAAAACGATGTTGATAATGTTATTAATGGAAGCGCTTTAAAATGTCTCCAATTGCATCTTATTGGGGCAATTTCATAAATGATGCTAGTGTGTGTAAAAATCGACCAGTTTTGTTGTAGTGAGTTGGTTTGCGAGAAAGTTCTCTATGATGGGGAGACTTTACTACTTTGCATTTACTGTGTGAGTAGGAGAAATTTCATTATTAACAAAAAATATAAGCGACATACAAATAAGACGAAATTTACTTTTGACTTATACGTATAGAATATGGATAGAAACTTTTGTAACTGCTTTGTATATGGCAGTCAGTATTTTTGGTTTAGGAAATTAATTTCCAATATATTTTTAAATCCAATGAATAAACTACACCGACCTTGATAGCTTTTTTTTTTTTTTCATCGGAAAAGTAAGCACGCACTTATTAGTAACTATTAATTTGTTCGTGCGCTTAATTGATTTTTTTTCGTTAAGGTAAAGTAACTTTCAACCTATTATAAGAATGAAAAAAAGATATTCCACTTTTCATGTGAAAAAGTAAATAATTCTAATTAGCAACCTCTATATCTTTTACATTTAATTATGAATCTGTATATGATTCATGATATTCTCCAAAAAAAAAAGAGAGGCAAATTTCGACGCAGGAAAACAATAGAACGCACGACTCCATTTGTCTAGAGAAAATAATGTGCAGCTGGCACGTTGCACTTGCACAGGCCATTAGGGAAGACCTTGGGTGACTAATCTTATAAAACATAATTTATGCAGATTTGGTAAAATATCAGTTGCACGTTACCGAATCTATGTTAGATAATGATATTCTAAAAAAAAGGCAAATGTCCACAGAGAACTATGACTAAAACCAAGGTCCGTTTGTTTCATGAAAAAATGAATAATTTTAAAAATATTTTTAAAAATAATCGATTATATCGACGACAAAAATGAATGAATTTTTTTTTTCATTAGTCAGGAAAATGTTTAGACATAAATTTGTTGTTAACAATGAAAAGAATCTTTATTGGCTAATTATTTGAAGCGATATGAGTGATTATTTTTACAAAAATATTTTTCAAATCATTCATTTTTTCGAAAAACAAACATAAGCCTAAAACAGGACGCATTTCGACCAAAAAAAAAGAAACAGGACGCATGACTCCACCTAGTCAGTACATGGCACGTTAAACAGGCCAAGCAAAGGTCTTGGGTAATAAATCTTAGAAAACATTATGAGAAATGATTGATTGACAGTATTTAATTTACTATAAGAATAATAATCTATTTTAGACCATAAAAATAAGTAATTATAAATTATTGTGGGGTTCACTTCTTCAAGAACTTGTAACTCACAATATGTTGTTGCTCTCATAGTAACCCAAAAGACGTTAAGCTAGTAAATCCCAAATATCATTTGTGCAAATTTGGTGAAAGATCATTTGCTGGTTATTGAATCTATATTTGATTAATGATATCCTCAAACAGAAAAGAAGAAGAGAGGGGCAAAATTCGATCAAAAAAAGTGAAAATAACTAAAATAGAACGCTCGCTAGAGAACATAGTGTTAACATGGCCAGTTGTACAGGTCACTGGGGAAGAGCTTGGGTAATTAATTTTAGGATTCTTTCCCCTACTCCGTCGAAAAATGACAAATCGAGACCCAAGAGTTGTAGATAGGAATCCGCGGATTCATTAATTTGTGGGGTTTTTTTGGTCATACCTGGGGGGAACAATGAGAAGACCATTGCCAATTTGACCGATAATTGGGAGGAAGCATGTGCGCGGTTCGCATCACTCATTGTCCTTTTCTATTACCTAACTCAATGAAATGTTACAGTGGAAAATAGTAAAAAGTGAGATAAATACTATCGACGGTAGAGATAGCATTATAGAGGATTCGTGATAAATTCAAGCAAGCCTAAAAACAAGTTCTCATAAAAACAACAAAGGAGATTTTTTTTTTATGAGTAAAAAAGGCAGGGAGGGGCGATGGCGCATATACCTTTCTCGGCGTTACCATGAGAGTCTCGCACTCGTCATGAAAAATTTTGTTTGAGTTATAACTACCTAGTCTATACGAGCTGTGACCTTAGGGCTTGCCAAAAGTTAGGGAACATTTTTACATGGGATAACAAATACACAAGGCACAAGCTGACTAGAGGTTCGTTCACAACATGCTCTTGGAAGACAGAGTGACCTCTTTACCACCATAACTCAGCATATGGCAAAACCGATATGTAACACACAAAGCCGTAAATTAACTAGGAAACATTTTCACATTAGGTAGCAAATGTACAAGAAATAAGCTGACCAAAGGTTTGTTCACAGCATGCCTCGAACTTGTGTCCTTTCTTGAAAGACTATGTGACCTCTTTACCACCATAACTAAGCATATGGCAAAAGCAATATGTAATACACAAAGCCGCAAATTAATCAGGACACCATTAACGGGAGATTTGTTCCTTGGAATTATGGAATCAATACTAAGGAAACACATCTTCTATACGTATGTTGTATGCATAATAATAAGGTATGTAACACTGTCAAAAGATAAGAAGACTATAATCACGTCTCTTTTAATTCCGCCGCTAAATCGGAGGAGCTATTTATCAATTGCTGGAAAAGAAAAAGGGCGAACTTTGTGGCCCGAAAATAGGTGAATTGACAAGTTTCTTTTCCTGGAATTAATATTAGACTGTGGATAAAACCCTCGATGATGCACATTTTCCTCTTACCTTACTCACTCTTCAATTAATTATTGTTTTGAATCGTTCAAATATTCTTCGGTTGGGAGCAGCAAGTTGAAAACCCAGGACAACGAGCTGTGTGAAGCATTCCACAGGTTCCTTGAACAAAATTGGCGCATATATTACTAGAAATCTTAATTTCTATGCCTTAAAATAACTATGTCTCAGCACGTAATACTGAAGACGCTCTTTCTATATATATATATATATACACACATATACCGTTCGACCTCGCTACACACAAAGGCAATACTGAAGACGCTCTTTCTATTTTCCCCTGTCACTCAGTAGTCCTAAAGTACTACACAAATGGAGAACCCTTTCACGGAGAGAATTAAGAAACAAGCAGAGGCCATTGAGAAGCTCCAAAAGCAAATCTCGGATCTCATCAGTAGGATTCTGCGATTCACGAACTTCTACTTCGTCTTCCAAGGTATGATATTTTCTTATTTCATGTCATCCTCGCCACAGATCAGCTGTAAAGTGAAATGGATTCCATGCACCCTCTCTTTACTGGTTTCCATTTTCAACTTCCTCGCGGTATGGGAAAACATCAATACGTCACTGAAATTGTACGAGGAGGAGGTCAACAAGTGGACGGAAATGGACTCCCTGAGGGAGATGGAACTTCAACATAGTATTAATGCCCCAACGAGGGAGCAGCCCATCGACAGGAGCCCGCAGCCCTCCAAAAGGAGTTGGGTGCCCCATTCATGGAAAATGCCGCTGCGCATGGCTGTATCTTATTCGACACTGCTGCTGCTTTTTTGTGTTTATGGGTGTAATGTTATTTGGTTGCTTCCAAATTGAGTGTGTCATCATTGCTGTGGTCACAAAAGATTAAGTAACTATAGATCACACGTTAATACGTGTGGCATGTAGGCTAGTCTGTCGATCATGTCGGGGCAAACTACGTAGATGTCGCCCAGTTTGTTTTCCATTTGCAGGTGCTTCTTGCGTGTATTGAATAAATTTTATCTGGACGCTTCCAGTGTAAAATATGGAAGTTTGCATTGCGTAGAATATGAAATGCGTCGCAATGGAAAAAATCAAAGGATTTTTAGTCTTGTATATCGCGACCTTTCCAGAGGTAAATCACCAAAAAGAAAGATAATGGGTTACTAAGTCAAACACTTAGTGCAGACTCTCCCAAGTCCATATCAACCGCAACTTTAGGCTTTTGATTTAATTAGTTTAATATGCAATTTAGTCCAATTAGGAGTCATCATTAATCTATTATGAACCAATTAGAAACCCATTTAAAGTGTGTGAGAGTACTTTACTTCTTCGAACCAAAGATATAACAGATGCAGAGACTTGATTACACTATATAAATCAAACGCCATTTTGGTACATTTTCTCTTATTTCAAAAACTCTTTTGCAAGTAGTCTTGGTTTAATTCTAACCCTCTAACGTGTGATGGTTGATCATGCGGGTGTGCAATCAATATTGTAACACTTAATAGATCAAAGTACTAAATAATTGGTAGAAATAGGCAAACCTCAATGCATTAAGCAAATAATAAATTCACCATGGTTATGCCCCAATATCTACAAGATGTTAATTAAAAAATGCACGCATAACCAAAACATGATTTCTAAATGTAATGACAATTAATTATTTTTGAGTTTTTCTTCTTTTTTTATAAAAGATTAAACTATATGCAAATGCATGAGATGTAATTTTAATCTGAGTTATGTCTATGTGATCCTAATTTAACTAATGACACGTGACATGAACTTAAATGCAATCTATATGCAACGTAATTCTAATGATGGTCAAAAGAATTGAGAATTAATCTAATATGACATGCAATGACATGAATATTATGACATGGATATTATAATTCCATAGAATTGATGATATGGTAATGATGACATGGCGATGTGATGACGTGGCAATGGTGCAACTAATTCTATAAAATACATGCATGTTATTTTTAATGATTTTATTTTAAACTAAAATAGGAAATTACCTAAAAATGTGATTACCTAATTTTAACTAGGAAATAATTTACAATTTCCTAATTACTACATGGTTTCTAGATATGCAATTCTAAAATAGAAAACTAGATGAATGCAATCTATCTTAACATCCAATGCAATTTTAATTTTTTTTTTCAAAATAAGAAAGTTTCTTAAATTGATAACACACAATATTCAAGCCCAAATAATCACATATTTGCCACATTCAAAATAGGAATTAATGATAATCGGGGATCCGATCTTAGGTCTTGAAGATCGAAATCTCTACAAGATTGAAACCTCGACTATTATGCATGACTTGACAAAAGAAATTTCCTAAACGGCATACACCTAAAATCTCAAACCAAATCAAGTTAGGATCATCATAATCCAACTTAGGAATTTCAATATTCAAATTAAGTTTGAGGAATCACCTAATTTGGAACCTTGACTCTAACGAGACTGGCGACGAGGGGAATTCACGGTGACTGGTGTGGGGAGTTTGATGGTGAGGATGCTTGGCTGGGGCGGTGGTGAATGGAATAAACCCGGAGCTATTGTGAATCACGACCAAGGATTGGGCTCGCTAAGAGTTGGTAGCTCCTGGTCAAATCTCTGGGTCTTTGAATCTTTGATGCTCTATTCCTTTAGTCAGATTAAAGAACCAGGTGTTGTAGAGATATCCTTAAAATTTCAATGCATTCCGGCCTAGAACAAACACACACTCACCATTTTTGCGAGACTGCGCGTAGGATTCTCTAGCAGTCCGACCAGTCTGATTTTTCCTTCAAATAAATACTTCTAGATATTTCCTCACAATCCCACCAACAAACTCAAGAATATTGTGCTACCATACAATCCACAAATTTTGACACTCTGGGCCGCAATGTTCCAACGTGGCAACCCATCAGCCTTGCCCTAGTGTGGGGATGATAGCTAACTAGGTTTGAGAAACGAATTTGCAAGTTCAACTAGGCTGTGCAAGGGATAAACGTGTATAGGTAGAGAAAGAAATACTCTTCATCAATTTAAGGCACTTAAATACTCATTTGAGTTCATCTGCAATAGGACACTCAAAGATTGATGCAAGTGAAGGTAAAAAAGTTTTATCTATTTTTCTCACCTTGTGATAGTGGTGGCTAACTATATCAACTAGTGGGGGCGAAAATGTGATTTCAAGAGACTTGAATAAATTATGCGAAATTGTGAAAGTCAAGTTTGACATAAGCTAGAATAATAGTAATGAGTTGATATAAGCAGGAGCAGGTAATATTGATTATTGCAGTGCACTTCTATCTGATAGTAATAGACATAAGCAAAGATATAGAGAACGTTGCACTTAGAGCTTTATAGTGGTTTGGCTTGGTGTAAGCCTATGTCTCCTTTCCCAAACTAACAACATATTGACTGGATTTCACTAGTAAACTTTGAGTAGTTACACATTAGTATGTACGCTTACACTTAAGCATTTCTTCTTGAAGCTAGTGCCTCTAATACCCAAGTGGATAGATCTCACTGTCACTCCTAAGCACACACAATAACACTAATACACTTACCAAGAGATTACACTTTTCACAACACTTAGAAAACAATAGATATGTAGAGCTTTCTTGGTTGGTAGGATTGCTCGTCACTCTTGATCTCTCTTACTTATTCAACATCTGTTGGTCTCCTTTTATATTCCTTGGTATCCAATCATCCCATTAGACAATCTTCACAAAGATCCATCTCCAAGCTATCTGTTGGACAATTGTTGAGCTTATTAATTTAGCCGTTAATATCAATCAATATGAATTTCTGGAGATTTAGTCGCCCATATAATCAAATTTTCTAGATTCCAAAAATAGAGTCGCTTGTGCTTAGAAATAAACCTGTCTTCTGGATAATTGCCAATCAATCAAGATATCACGCTTAATTATCACTAACTGTCACAAATTGGCATATTTTTATCCAGATTTCTTATGCATGTGATTGTCTCGACCTTTCCTCGGGTTAACTACTCACGAGAAGGCTAATGGATTACTAAGCTTACACGTAGCTCGGGCTCTTCCGAGTCCTACCAATTGCAACTTTCGGTTCAATTTTCACATGCAAATCAATTTATTTTGGAGTCGCCACTGAATAATTATTGGTAGGTCAATTAGAAACCCAAGTAAAGTGTGGGGCGTATTTTTAATTCTACGAACCATATATCTAATGGATTCGGAGACTTGATTACGCATTTTTCGGTACATTTCTCTTTTATTTTCAAAAATAGTTTTTTTTGAAAGCAATTTGGATTAATTTTAAGCTCTAGCCACTAACATGTGAGGGATGATCATACGAGTGTGCAATCATTAAAATAACACTCAATAAAATAAAGCATTAAATAAATAAATTGCTAGAAAAGAAGAATCCAAACATTAATTAAAAACACTAAGTACACTAAACGTAGCCTTACCATGATTTTCTAGATAAGTATGCAATTCTAATAAACATCTTTTGGGGGTTTTTCTTTTAAATGAAAATTAAACTATATATAATGCAAACTTAATTCTAAATCAATGTCTATATGACTTTATCCTACTGAGATGCAAAAATAAAGTAAAACTATTCTAACAAGGTATGAAATTTTAACTATATGAACCAAAACATGCAATCACTAAATGACATGGAATTCATGACATGGCATGGATAGTCACATGGTAAACATGGTGACATGGCATAGATGACGTGGCAAACATGACATGGCAAGCTAACATGGCAAGATGACATAACATAGATATGATGCAACATATTCTATATGATATGCACGTGCTATTTTTTAAATTGTTTATTAAAATCATAAATAAATAAATAATAAAAAAGAAACTAGCTAAAGTGAGATATTATCCAACTTTAATTAGGATATAATTTAAGTTAGATGCTATTCTAAACATGCAATCTTATCTAAAAAAATATACTCTAATCTGTTATGAGATGTAATCTTTTTGTATTTTTTAGAATAAGAAAATCAAGCATCAAGATAAACTCATAATTGTCAAAAATATCCATTTAACTCAAAATTGAAACAAATAAACCAATAACCCGACCTTAATGCCTAAGATCAAGTTACCGATTTCCGTGTAATCTATAACCCAACCTTAATGCCTAAAGAATGAATTATTAATCTCACACACATTTCGATATAGGAAACTTTCCTAATTTGATATGCCTAAAATCTCAAAATAATCAAGTGAGATCATAATATGTTCAAATTAGGTAAGGTCATGACTTACCCTCGAGTGAACCTCATAGGGGTTGCCTAATGCAGTACTAAGCTTAAACTTAGCTCTGTTGGGGCTAACAAAGTAATTTAGAAGAGGGGATGAATAGGTTGAGTGGTGATGGATTATAACTTTTGCAGAATGTCAAACAATCAACACTCAAGATTATGTTGCAAATTGATCAATATGTGTGATACTGGTAAGTAAATCAGAGTAAAGCAAGCAGATCACATGATGATGTGTAGTGATTTGGCTTATGACCAAGCCTACGTCCACTCTCGGACTAACAACCGTACTAGTGGCTGTATTCCACTAGTAATCAGCAATGGAAGTTATAGTTGGCTATTGTAGTTCCCATCACTTGATAGATCACACTATTGAGATATAAGAACACTGTATTTGCTCTTGTACACTTGACAATAAGCTCTTACAATGCTAAACAAAATACAAAGAGATTCATAGATCAAGATCAATGACAATTTCTAGCTTAGAAGACAATAGCAGTAATTTATGTATTCTATCCCTTTTCTCTAACCAACTCTTATTCACAACATCATTGCTCCTTATATACTCAAGTCTTCAATATGTCTATTGGAGACCTTCGAGGATGATCGGCTAGTCGTTTGAGATTCGTTGGGAGATTCCCTACTAATATCGGGATTGCTCCTTCCATCACCTCACTGATTCATCACTATCATCAGACCTGATTCATCACTCCTCCAATCTATTGCACACTATCATCGGTGCAGATTATAAGTGACCAGGCTAACCATCTTCAGAGCCAATACCACTTAATGACAAATTGATGTTAAGATCAATGATCTTTCCCAATTTATCAGTACTAAAGACTTTTAAGACCACTATCTCAACCGGTCATTCAAAGATATCATGAGATCTGAATCTCACTGTACTTGTTTACCAAAAAATTTGAGTCTAGTATCTCATCTTTGCCGATAGGTATGATCATTGATAATAGTAACCTATTTCACTAACCATTAGTAATGAAGATAGTTTGGTGATTAGTAAAATCTTTGTAGTGACCTACCCACTTCTCGAGGGGCCGCCCCCGAGGTGTAATAGGTTTAGAGGTACTTTATGAGACTCTTCCTAAGTCCATACCTAGGTGACATTGGTTGATTAAATTTATTTGTTCAAAAGGAGTCGCCGCTAGCAATTATTGAGGGTTAGCTAGAAACCCTAATCGAGACACAAGAATGTTGTTTCGATGCATGCGCAAACGAGAGAGATTCTAAGAATCGGGGACTTGATTACACTAGTTGTTTGACTAATGCCCTTTCGATACCTAAACTTGATTATTTCTTCACTAAAGTGACCATGCAATCTTTTTGCTCATTACTTAGTCTGAAGGTTTTTATCCACTAAGTGTTCATGCGATATTTTCATTGAAACCCTAATGATTTAATCTAACCATTCTAAAAAGGAAAACAACAAACAATGTACTAAAAGTACGCAATCAAGCAAAGTCAAAGTGATAGTGCACAAACAACAACCTAACATTGTTTAGGAAAAAGCAACCAAAAAACCCTATTGTTTCATTAAAAAAACTTTCGCATTTTTTATGCGAAATTGGTTCTAAACTAGAATTAACACTAAAATCTAGTGAAATTTAGTCAAAGACTAATTCCTAAACTTTTTCTAAAATTTTAATTTTTTTCTGAATTTTTCTGAATTAGTTATTTATTTTTTAAAATTTTTATATTATAAAATTTTTATATTTTTTATACTAGAGAAAGGGACTTCTGACCGGGTCAGGAGAACCCTGGTCCGACCCGGACCATGGGTCCGGGATAGGACTGAAATTCGGACCGGCTTCTAGGGTCCGATCCGAATAGGGTCCTCAAATCTAATGGACTTGGGCTATTACAACAATTGAGGCCCAAGTTGCTAATTTCCCTTCCTCTGATCATTATAAGCCCGATCATTACTGTCTCAGCCCACACGCTTAGCCCAGCTGCACAATACCTCCAGCCCACAACCCATCTTCATTATATCTCATTTTATGTTTTCTTTTTTTTTTTTTTTTTTGCTTTTCTTTTTATTTTCATTTTTTATTACTTTTTCTATTCCTTTTTATATCCTTTTCTGGTCTTCTTCTTCCTCACGTTGTTTTCTTCCCCAAGACTCCTTCATCACCAAAGTCTCTCCACCGACGAACTCAACACTGGAACTTCACCACACGATCCCACGCCGGAATCTCAACCGGCCCGACGCCAACAGCCAACCTCATCGACAGTCACTAGGTCATCAGCCTTAGTCATCTCTCCAACCATCGTCGAACCTCACCATTCCGGCCATCTAGAATTCAACGGTCGTTTTCATTAAGTTTGCTCAAACGATAACCATTCCGACAAAACGAGAACAAATGCACATGAAAGCAGTGAAATGAAAGGGCGGCCTTTAACCGACGGCTTCGCCAGCGAGGGGGATAAATCTCCAGCGGAGGGGAGGTGATGGCCGACTCGGACAACGATGTTTATGCCATAAAACCAAGGAAAAACACAGATTCAGCATCGATTGAACAATCTAAGAACAGATCAAGCAGAAAACGAGACTCTAATCGTCGATTTTCAAAAAGTCCATTTCAGTTCTTCAGTCAGGCATTTTGTCGAACGGTTGATATGCAACTCAACATATTGATCTCAAATTCGGATTTAAGGTTGCATTTAGCCTAAACATGATACTCGACACTTTAAATCAAGGCTATCTACTGCAAATCATCTTCAGCATCACATGATTTGGTTCCAAAATGACTGAATGAGTTCGGTGCTCTCAATCCCGAAATGGCAGGGGAAAAATAAAGCGAAAACGATGCACTCACCTGGTTCGGGAATGACGCGAAATCAGCAACGTCGATAAAGGATATGGATGGGCTCGTCATCTCACGGTGGTTAGAGTTTGATTTCCGTGGCGACTTGGTTTTGGTACGGGCGGATTACAAAACCGAATGGTTTTGGACGAAGCGATTCGGCGACGGTGAACTAGCGACTGGAAGAGGGAGGACATTCGCCGGTGATCTTCACGGCAGAGGAACCAGAGTGGCTCTCCTCTTCAAAACCCTCTCCTTTCTCGATTTCCTCTCTGTTAGCTCTCTCGGCCCACCCCTCTTTTCAGTTGAGTATCTCCCCTCTCTCTCTCTCTCTCTCTCTCTCTACGTTCCTCTCTTGTTATCCTTTTGCCCCCAACTTGCTTCAAATCAGAAAGGACTATGGCTGCGTTTGGGATTGGCTTTGGGAAGCCACTTTGGACACCTAAAGCCCTTTAAGCTAAAATTTGGTGTTTGGTAAATTTATTTTGAAACCCCATTGAGCCAAAATTACCTTATGAAGGCTAAAAGCCCAAGGCACTTGGGCTTTCGGTTTCTAAGTAACAACGATGCCGGATAAGTAAAAAAAAAATTTCGAAACTACCCTCATTTATTTTTGATTTTCCGGTTTTGCCCTTGTCCGCAGACTATTCATCTTCCGACGATTTAACAAATAGGGGCCGTGATCGCCGCCGAGGGGTCCGTACCATCTGAGGGTCGGCCGACGTCCGGCGACCGCCCGCCGAGGGGTCCGGCCCGCTGCGCTTTGAGGTCGACGACGTCCGGCGACCACCACCGGGGTCGCCCAACCCCGGCGACCGCCGCCTAAGGTCGCCTCGACCAGCGGCGCCTAGGTCGCCTGGCCTCGGCCCGGCGCCTAGGTCGCCTAACCATTGAAATTTTTTTTTATAAATAATTAGTAAAAGTCCTTTACAAAATTAATTTTTACCAAACGGTATTTAGACCAAAGTTGCTTTCAAACGTGATTTTAAAATACACATTACCAAACACTACTTGCATTTCGGAAAACCCTTTTAGCTCAAAGTCCTTTGCATTTTCCCAAAAACTTTCCCCAAAGTGTTTTCAAACCCACCCTATACCTTTTTACGCAAAATTTAAACTCGACATTGCTGCTTTTGTCCCCGGCCGTTTTGGCCTTTGTCCCTTCTCGGCTCGTCGCTTCCGCTCTTTGTCATCTTTGTCTTTTCGTTATTTCTGTTCGTGTCGCTTCTATGAATATGTTCCTCATTTTTTAAACTTAAAACTTATCTTACATATTTTAAAACTTGAAACCTACCTTGTTATAAGTTTCAGGATTAATTTTAGAGTCTACTCAAGTTTTACATATATTATTAATTGAATAATCACAGTAAATTAGATCTTTAATGACCACCACTTGTTGTTATAATTTATTGACCACAACTTATATTTAGAGACACGAAGAATATGCAATATTAATAAGTCATAAAATAAAAGCCTAAATTAGCGATTCCATATTATAGATTTATTATCTAATGCTATGGGATACCGCAAGATCGTGCAAAAGACATAGATCAAGAAAAAAAAATACAAAAAACTTATTTAATGTTTCGAGGTTCCAAGTTCAACGTACCTAGAGCATGGAACTTATTCAAAAAACAGGTTCCTCAATTTTTTGAATCTAAAACCTATCATGCATAATTTGAAACCTGAAATCTCATATTCCATCGATAAGATTCTCAAATTTCAGGTTCTATCTTAAAACTATACTCATTCTCATTGTGAATGACGTGAGGGAAAAGAGAGGGAAATGAATGGAGGGCTGGGCTTGAGAGGAAGGAAAGAAAGATAGAAAGGGCCAAGCCCAAACAAAAAGAAAGGAAGAAAAATAAACAAAAGGGCTGGGCCTAAACAAGAAAAAAAAGAAAAAGGGGCTCGCTTAATCGAGCCAGCCTGATTTCTCCTCCCTCCCGCCCTTTTTAACAATTTTGCCATTTCACCTAATTGTCCCCTTTTCCACAATTTTGGTCCATTTACGTTTTTTTTAAGGTACCAATTTATAGGATTGGCAAAATTAGGTGTGTCAACAGCCTCATACGGATGTTTTCCAACAAGATTGAGCTCTCCCAAGCCCTTACGAATTCGTAACTTTGATTCAAGTTCTTAATATGCAAATCAATTTCTTTTCAAGTCACCACTACTTTATTTTTTGTAAGTCAATTGAAAACCCAAGTAAAATGCAGGAAAGTACTTTATTTGTATAAACCAGAGATTATGGATATAGGGACTTAGTTGTTATACCAGATTTTTCCAATGTTCTTTCGGTACATTTTCTCATTTACTTTCAAATGCCCTTTTTCGGTATTTGTGTGAGTATATCGGTTTGGGGTTTTTCGTGGTATTAATCATTCGCTCAAAGAGATTATTCAAAGCCATCCGCAAACACAGAGCTTAAGTGCAAAACTTAATTGCGCCCATAACTCTCTCCTCCAAACCCCATTCCAAGCGAGCTTCTAGTCAAAAGGAAGATCTTTTGAAACCCTAGAAGACCCAAAACTTGGCTGAAAATTGGCCTAAAAGCTGTTGGTCACGGACTGTTCACCACACACGCTACTCAATTTCAAAAATTCGTTTTGGGCACATCATAAGTCCAAATTAAGATCCATAAAATCCCATGGCCCTATAACATCCTAAGCTACCTTTTCTATTATATATATATATATATATATATATATATGCAACTTAACGACTTAAAAATCGAACTATGCGGCTTGATGTTCACATAACTCTGAAATTGTGCCCTAATTCCAAAATATATTCCAAACGAGGGATACCGACCATTGCGATATGAAGTCAAATCGGTTTGGCGAGGCGTCCATGATGAGAACACGTGAATTTTTCTTCTTTGCTTTTCTTTCTTTCTTTCTTCCCTCTCTTTCTTTTTATTTTCTTTCCCGTGCGAGCTCTCGGCCTCTCTCTCTCCCTCTGCGCTGCTTTTCCTTTAATAAGGCTGAACATCCACTTTCTTTCTATGAGTTTTCGACTCTCTTTTTTTTTTTTTCACTCTCACTCCTTCGGCGCTGCTTTTCCTTTTATAAGGCTGAACTCCACCAACGTGGCACCACTAAGGATAGTAGGAAGATGGTGGGCATGAAGTGATAGTTTGCGCAACGTTAACCACGAGTGCTCAACTTCAAAAATTCGTTTTGGATACACCATAAGTCCAAAATAAGATTCATAAAATCCCACGGTCCCACAACACCCTAAATTACCATTTTATATACTCAGCTTAATGGCTCAAAAATCGGACTACGCGATTTGATATTTACAAAACTCGAAATTGTGCCCTAATTCCAAACATACTCCGATTAAACGAACGAGGAGCTTGAATACTTATTGAGCATTGCGATATGAAACCGAATTGACTTGGCAACGCGTCCATAGTGAGAACAAGTGAATTTTCTTCTGCCCTTTTTTTTTTTTCTTTCTTTCTTTTTCCCCTCTCTCTCTGTTCTTTCTCGTGCAAGATCTCGGCCACTCTCTCTCCCTCTGCGCTGCTTTTTCTTTTATAAGGCTGAACGTCGACTTTCTTTCTTTTGACTTTTCAACTCTTTTTTTTTTTTCTTTTTCGCTCTCTCTTCCTCTGCGCTGCTTTTCCTTTTGTGAGGCTCGACGTCCACCAAAGGAGGGGAGGCGGCACCAAGGGAGTAGTCGAATGATTTGCAAAGGCAGTGGGCAGTGGAGGCAGCACCAAGGATAGTGCGAAGGTGGTGGGCACGAAATGATAGTTCATCATTCATCCGATTGGGCTGAGATTTTTATGGGAGACAGTCGACACGTCAACATAACTTGCATAAAGATTTTGTGCCCAATGGAGTCGGGAAGTCCACTTTTGGAAGCCATACATTACTCTGTTTCGTGTGTAGGGTCAGCCAACGTCAGCTCGGAAAATGGCAAACGTGGAAAGCTACACATAGAACTAGCGCACGAGTCATATATAATTGGAAAATACACTTGAAGATGCTCGTCATGCCTGGTTTGCAATTTTCTGGGTTCTTTCGGGCCTTCAATCGATTGATTAGGAAAGGATAGACCAAAATTACCAGAGAGGAGTTTGAGACCAAGCGTGAATTGGGGTGATCGAGATTCTTCAGGGTTGCCGTTGACCAAAATTTTAGTGGTTGGACACTAAGTTGTAAAACTACAATGTCCATTGCTTAAAAAAAGTAGAAGAAATGCAGTGGAAGAAAATATAAGCAGGATGATGTGACGCAGCTATTTTTTATTAGGGTTCGAGTTGCGCCTATATTGGTTTAATTGGACTGCTAAACTTCACGAGATGCACAGATAGCCTATACAAAATGAACCGTAGCTATTAATGAATTGTCATGGTTATCGTATATATGTGCACAGGAAACGCGGCGAGAATAAGGAATGCATAGTTACATCATTATTTATTTATTTATTTTTGGAGGTTCAACTCCCATTATTACCGGTGAGCTTCATCCCTGAAATGAAAATGCATGATGAATTTGTCAGCGAAATCTCAGGTGTGAACATTGTTATTGATACATGATAATGGTTGGTTGACGATTAGTACTTAATAAATTTAACTAAATGCTAAAGATAGGACTGAAAGCTAGGAAGACGTCGATTGAGGAGATATTGATAGTTTGCTGAAAGGATTAATATGAGATTATAGAAAGCAACCATGGAGCTTGAAGTTGAGCCCATTAATGGCTACGGAGTTAGAACTGTTTATAGATAAGATGAAAGTGTAGTTACGAAGCATGATTATGGGGCCAAAAATCAAGGACATTACGGTTTTAATTTCAAGTTTGAATATTAACCACTTAGAAGCGGTTATGTTGGTGACATGCTATATAAGCTGGGTTGTATCATTGTAATGACCTTCGACAGTCATGAACACAACCATGTACTTTTCAATTTATCAATTTATTTCAATAAAGAATATATCAATTTATCAGTTTCCAGTAGTTGCATTTATCCAATTCATAGATTTAGTTAGCGTAGTTACTGGTTACATTACCATATTCCTATCCAAATTGTCACTGAACCCAAATCTAACAAGAGCTGTACATCGACCTTTGATGAAAGATATTTAGCCAATTGAACTCCGCAAATTGATATGTATAAACCAAATTTTCGAACTAATCCATCAACTGAATGCATTTCTCATATCATTTCATAAACCAAATTCGCAAATCGATATGTATAACATTTTGTAACGTTTTTTATAAAACGTTTCTCAAATCATCTTATAACTCATTTCATAAACCAGTTCACAAAACAATACATATATATCATTTCATAATACCTTTCATAAAACCATTCTCAAATAATTTTAAATATTAAAAGTTATCAATTGCCCAATCCAGGCTTTTAATAACTCAAATGATGCTCAAATCCTTATCACTTTTAAGACATGAGTTTATAAATCCATAGAATAGATATCACTACTCACTTGAGAACGTCTACAATCAAACGACAAAAATTACTCAAACCCCCGAACTCGCAATCCTAACAAATAAGTGAGAAACAATGTTAAAATCGATTAAAACGCTTAACTCAACTACAACTCGGCTAAACTAGGTTTGGACGCTAACATAACGACTAAAAGGCACCCACAAATTACTCGTCCAAAGTGATTATTCAAAGCTGTCCGCAATGCGGAGGTTAAGTGCGAAACTTGATCGCGCCATAACTCTCTCCTACTGAACCCCGTTCCAAGCAAGCTTACGGTCAAAAGGAAGATTTTTGAAACACTAGAAGACTTACAACTTGGCTGTTCTAAAATCAAGCTAAAAATCGATAAAAATTGGCCTAAAAGCTGTTGGTCACGGACTGTTCACCACACGCTACCAATTTCAAAAATTCGTTTTGGGCACACCGTAAGTCCAAATTAAGATCCATAAAATCCCATGGCCCTATAATATCCTAAACTACCTTTTCTATATATATATATATATATATATATATATATATATATATGCAGTTTAACAACTCAAAAATCGAACTATGCAGCTTGATGTTCACATAACTCTGAAATTGTGCCCTAATTCCAAAATATATTCCAAACGAGGGGGTACCGACCATTTGTGATATGAAGTCGAATCGGTTTGGCGAGGCGTCCATGATGAGAACACGTGAATTTTCTTCTTCCCTTTTCTTTCTTTCTTTTCTTCCCTCTCTTTCTTTTTATTTTCTTTCCCGTGCAAGCTCTCGGCCTCTCTCTCTCCCTCTGCGCTGCTTTTCCTTTTATAAGGCTGAACATCCACTTTCTTTCTATGAGTTTTCGACTCTTTTTTTTTCTTTTTCACTCTCACTCCTTCTGCGCTGCTTTTCCTTTTATAAGGCTAAACTCCACCAAGGTGGCACCGCCAAGGATAGTAGGAAGATGGTGGGCATGAAATGATAGTGTGCGCAATATTAACCACGTGCGCTCAACTTCAAAAACTTATTTTGAGTACACCATAAGTCCAAAATAAGATTCATAAAATCCCACGGTCCCACAACACCCTAAACTACTATTTCTATATACTCAGCTTAATGGCTCAAAAATCAGACTATGCGATTTGATATTTACAAAACTTCAAAATTATGCCCTAATTCGAAATATACTCCTATTAAACGAACGAGGGGCTTGAATACTTATTGAGCATTGCGATATGAAAGCCAAATCGACTTGGCGACGCGTTCATAGTGAGAACATGTGAATTTTCTTCTGCCCTTTTTTTTTTTCTTTCTTCCTTTCTTCCCTCTCTCTCTTTCTGTTATTTCTCGTGCAAGATCTCGGCCACCTCTCTCTCCCTCTGCGCTGCTTTTTCTTTTATAAGGCTGAACGTCGACTTTCTTTCTTTTGACTTTTCAACTCTTTTTTTTTTTCTTTTCGCTCTCTCTTCCTCTGCGCTGTTTTTCCTTTTGTGAGGCTCGACGTCCACCAAAGGAGGGGAGGCGGCACCAAGGGAGTAGTCGAATGATTTGCAAAGGCAGTGGGCAGTGGAGGCAGCACCAAGGATAGTGCGAAGGTGGTGGGCACGAAATGATAGTTCATCATTCATCCGATTGGGCTGAGATTTTTATGGGAGACAGTCGACACGTCAACATAACTTGCATAAAGATTTTGTGCCCAATGGAGTCGGGAAGTCCACTTTTGGAAGCCATACATTACTCTGTTTCGTGTGTAGGGTCAGCCAACGTCAGCTCGGAAAATGGCAAACGTGGAAAGCTACACATAGAACTAGCGCACGAGTCATATATAATTGGAAAATACACTTGAAGATGCTCGTCATGCCTGGTTTGCAATTTTCTGGGTTCTTTCGGGCCTTCAATCGATTAGGAAAGGATAGACCAAAATTACCAGAGAGGAGTTTGAGACCAAGCGTGAATTGGGGTGATCGAGATTCTTCAGGGTTGCCGTTGACCAAAATTTTAGTGGTTGGACACTAAGTTGTAAAACTACAATGTCCATTGCTTAAAAAGTAGAAGAAATGCAGTGGAAGAAAATATAAGCAGGATGATGTGACGCAGCTATTTTTTATTAGGGTTCGAGTTGCGCCTATATTGGTTTAATTGGACTGCTAAACTTCACGAGATGCACAGATAGCCTATACAAAATGAACCGTAGCTATTAATGAATTGTCATGGTTATCGTATATATGTGCACAGGAAACGCGGCGAGAATAAGGAATGCATAGTTACATCATTATTTATTTATTTATTTTTGGAGGTTCAACTCCCATTATTACCGGTGAGCTTCATCCCTGAAATGAAAATGCATGATGAATTTGTCAGCGAAATCTCAGGTGTGAACATTGTTATTGATACATGATAATGGTTGGTTGACGATTAGTACTTAATAAATTTAACTAAATGCTAAAGATAGGACTGAAAGCTAGGAAGACGTCGATTGAGGAGATATTGATAGTTTGCTGAAAGGATTAATATGAGATTATAGAAAGCAACCATGGAGCTTGAAGTTGAGCCCATTAATGGCTACGGAGTTAGAACTGTTTATAGATAAGATGAAAGTGTAGTTACGAAGCATGATTATGGGGCCAAAAATCAAGGACATTGCGGTTTCAATTTCAAGTTTTAATATTAACCACTTAGAAGCGGTTATGTTGGTGACATGCTATATAAGCTGGGTTGTATCATTGTAATGACCTTCGACAGTCATGAACACAACCATGTACTTTTCAATTTATCAATTTATTTCAATAAAGAATATATCAATTTATCAGTTTCCAGTAGTTGCATTTATCCAATTCATAGATTTAGTTAGCGTAGTTACTGGTTACATTACCATATTCCTATCCAAATTGTCACTGAACCCAAATCTAACAAGAGCTGTACATCGACCTTTGATGAAAGATATTTAGCCAATTGGAACTCCGCAAATTGATATGTATAAACCAAATTTTCGAACTAATCCATCAACTGAATGCATTTCTCATATCATTTCATAAACCAAATTCGCAAATCGATATGTATAACATTTTGTAACGTTTTTTATAAAACGTTTCTCAAATCATCTTATAACTCATTTCATAAACCAGTTCACAAAACAATACATATATATCATTTCATAATACCTTTCATAAAACCATTCTCAAATAATTCTTAAATATTAAAAGTTATCAATTGCCCAATCCAGGCTTTTAATAACTCAAATGATGCTCAAATCCTTATCACTTTTAAGACATGAGTTTATAAATCCATAGAATAGATATCACTACTCACTTGAGAACGTCTACAATCAAACGACAAAAATTACTCAAACCCCGAACTCGCTTAATCCTAACAAATAAGTGAGAAACAATGTTAAAATCGATTAAAACGCTAACTCAACTACAACTCGGCTAAACTAGGCTTAGACGCTAACATAACGACTAAAAGGCACGCACAAATTACTCATCCAAAGTGATTATTCAAAGCTGTCCGCAATGCGGAGGTTAAGTGCGAAACTTGATCGCGCCATAACTCTCTCCGCCGAACCCCGTTCCAAGCAAGCTTACGGTCAAAAGGAAGATTTTTGAAACACTAGAAGACTTACAACTTGGCTGTTCTAAAATCAAGCTAAAAATCGATAAAAATTGGCCTAAAAGCTGTTGGTCACGGACTGTTCACCACACGCGCTCAATTTCAAAAATTCGTTTCGGGCACACCGTAAGTCCAAATTAAGATCCATAAAATCCCATGGCCCTATAATATCCTAAACTACCTTTTCTATATATATATATATATATATATATATATATATATATATGCAGTTTAACAACTCAAAAATCGAACTATGCAGCTTGATGTTCACATAACTCTGAAATTGTGCCCTAATTCCAAAATATATTCCAAACGAGGGGTACCGACCATTGTGATATGAAGTCGAATCGGTTTGGCGAGGCGTCCATGATGAGAACACGTGAATTTTCTTCTTCCCTTTTCTTTCTTTCTTTCTTCCCTCTCTTTCTTTTTTATTTTCTTTCCCGTGCAAGCTCTCGGCCTCTCTCTCTCCCTCTGCGCTGCTTTTCCTTTTATAAGGCTGAACATCCACTTTCTTTCTAGAGTTTTCGACTCTTTTTTTTTTTTTTTCACTCTCACTCCTTCTGCGCTGCTTTTCCTTTTATAAGGCTAAACTCCACCAAGGTGGCACCGCCAAGGATAGTAGGAAGATGGTGGGCATGAAATGATAGTGTGCGCAATATTAACCACGTGCGCTCAACTTCAAAAACTTATTTTGAGTACACCGTAAGTCCAAAATAAGATTCATAAAATCCCACGGCCCCACAACACCCTAAACTACTATTTCTATATACTCAGCTTAATGGCTCAAAAATCAGACTATGCGATTTGATATTTACAAAACTTCAAAATTATGCCCTAATTCGAAATATACTCCTATTAAACGAACGAGGGGCTTGAATACTTATTGAGCATTGCGATATGAAGCCAAATCGACTTGGCGACGCGTTCATAGTGAGAACATGTGAATTTTCTTCTTCCCTTTTCTTTCTTTCTTTCTTCCTTTCTTCCCTCTCTCTCTTTCTGTTATTTCTCGTGCAAGATCTCGGCCACTCTCTCTCCCTCTGCGCTGCTTTTTCTTTTATAAGGCTGAACGTCGACTTTCTTTCTTTTGACTTTTCAACTCTTTGTTTTTTCTTTTTCGCTCTCTCTTCCTCTGCGCTGTTTTTCCTTTTGTGAGGCTCGACGTCCACCAAAGGAGGGGAGGCGGCACCAAGGGAGTAGTCGAATGATTTGCCAAGGCAGTGGGCAGTGGAGGCAGCACCAAGGATAGTGCGAAGGTGGTGGGCACGAAATGATAGTTCATCATTCATCCGATTGGGCTGAGATTTTTATGGGAGACAGTCGACACGTCAACATAACTTGCATAAAGATTTTGTGCCCAATGGAGTCGGGAAGTCCACTTTTGGAAGCCATACATTACTCTGTTTCGTGTGTAGGGTCAGCCAACGTCAGCTCGGAAAATGGCAAACGTGGAAAGCTACACATAGAACTAGCGCACGAGTCATATATAATTGGAAAATACACTTGAAGATGCTCGTCATGCCTGGTTTGCAATTTTCTGGGTTCTTTCGGGCCTTCAATCGATTAGGAAAGGATAGACCAAAATTACCAGAGAGGAGTTTGAGACCAAGCGTGAATTGGGGTGATCGAGATTCTTCAGGGTTGCCGTTGACCAAAATTTTAGTGGTTGGACACTAAGTTGTAAAACTACAATGTCCATTGCTTAAAAAAGTAGAAGAAATGCAGTGGAAGAAAATATAAGCAGGATGATGTGACGCAGCTATTTTTTATTAGGGTTCGAGTTGCGCCTATATTGGTTTAATTGGACTGCTGAACTTCACGAGATGCACAGATAGCCTATACAAAATGAACCGTAGCTATTAATGAATTGTCATGGTTATCGTATATATGTGCACAGGAAACGCGGCGAGAATAAGGAATGCATAGTTACATCATTATTTATTTATTTATTTTTGGAGGTTCAACTCCCATTATTACCGGTGAGCTTCATCCCTGAAATGAAAATGCATGATGAATTTGTCAGCGAAATCTCAGGTGTGAACATTGTTATTGATACATGATAATGGTTGGTTGACGATTAGTACTTAATAAATTTAACTAAATGCTAAAGATAGGACTGAAAGCTAGGAAGACGTCGATTGAGGAGATATTGATAGTTTGCTGAAAGGATTAACATGAGATTATAGAAAGCAACCATGGAGCTTGAAGTTGAGCCCATTAATGGCTACGGAGTTAGAACTGTTTATAGATAAGATGAAAGTGTAGTTACGAAGCATGATTATGGGGCCAAAAAAATCAAGGACATTACGGTTTTAATTCAAGTTTTAATATTAACCACTTAGAAGCGGTTATGTTGGTGACATGCTATATAAGCTGGGTTGTATCATTGTAATGACCTTCGACAGTCATGAACACAACCATGTACTTTTCAATTTATCAATTTATTTCAATAAAGAATATATCAATTTATTAGTTTCCAGTAGTTGCATTTACCCATTTCGTAGATTTAGTTAGCGTAGTTACTGGTTACATTACCATATTCCTATCCAAATTGTCACTGAACCCAAATCTAACAAGAGCTGTACATCGACCTTTGATGAAAGATATTTAGCCAATTGAACTCCGCAAATTGATATGTATAAACCAAATTTTCGAACTAATCCATCAACTGAATGCATTTCTCATATTATTTCATAAACCAAATTCGCAAATCGATATGTATAACATTTTGTAACGTTTTTTTTATAAAACGTTTCTCAAATCATCTTATAACTCATTTCATAAACCTGTTCACAAAACAATACATATATATCATTTCATAATACCTTTCATAAAACCATTCTCAAATAATTCTTAAATATTAAAAGTTATCAATTGCCCAATCCAGGCTTTTAATAACACAAATGATACTCAAATCCTTATCACTTTCAAGACATGAGTTTATAAATCCGTAGAAGAGATATCACTACTCACTTGAGAACGTCTACAATCAAACGACAAAAAATTACTCAAACCCCCGAACTCGCAATCCTAACAAATAAGTGAGAAATAATGTTAAAATCGAGTAAAATGATAGCTCAACTATGACCCGGCTAAACTAGGTTTGGACGCTAACATAACGACTAAAAAAAGGCACGACAAATTACTCATCCAAAGTGATTATTCAAAGTTGTCCGCAATGCGGAGGTTAAGTCTGCGAAACTTGATCGCGCCATAACTCTCTCCTCCGAACCCCGTTCCAAGCGAGCTTACGGTCAAAAGGAAGATTTTTTGAAACACTAGAAGACTCACAACTTGGCTGTTCTAAAATCAAGCTAAAAATCGATGAAAATTGGCCTAAAAGCTGTTGGTCACGGGTAGACCCGTTAAACGGGTGGGTCGGGTCGGGTTTGGGTTGGGTCATAAATGGTCCGACCCAAATTGACCCATTAACCCGTTTATGACCCATTTATTCATAGTGTAAATATCTCGACCCATACCCGACCCGACCCATACCCAACCCATACCCGACCCGACCCATATTGCTAAAACACTTTTATATTTAACCTAATCTAGGAATACTTGTTTCTTATGATTTTTTTTTTAAAATTATACTGCTAAAACATTTTATGCAATACAAAGTTAGTGAAAAATTTTATAATTTTTTTTAAAATTGAGGTTCTGTTTATTTTACGAAAAATGTGACATTTCTAGAAAATATTTTCCGGGATACGTGAGTGAGTCGAGTGAAATACCGAGTCGCAGCAAAAAAAGTGCTTAGTTCATGGATCTTTTTTTTTTTTTTTTTCGGTTAGAACTTAGCTCATAGGTGAATTAGATTCTTCCCTAATCATTTGAGCAAGTCGCTCGACGTTTCCTCATCATTGCCCAAATGCACTTGGCATTTGTAAATTATGCGTGCGTGTCGCAAGGGATTTAACTTATAATTAAACCCCACTCAACTTGGCAAAGGGAGGGAGAACGTGTGCGCTTGTGTTTACGTTAGCTGTCATGGAGTGTTGTTTCTCGTGGGCATCCTGTGCTCATCCCATCCCAAGTTAGCTCTTGAGCTGTGCTGGCTATACACTTAAAGAAGGAATTTCCCAGCAATCGAGGCATCAAACGACGCGTCGGATTGCGGTCGGCTTTCCAAGCAAGCGGGGCCGTGTTCAAAAAAAAAAACTTCCACGGGGAGCCCCACCTCGGGCTCACCCTGGCCGGATCTGGCGAGACTCGAAAAAAAAATAAAAGAAAAGAGAAAAATAAAATAATTAAATTTTGATTTTTTTAAAACATTTTTGTAAAGAGGGAGAGAGTGTGTAGATGGGTCTAGTAAGTGGGTTGGACATGGGTTCCAAACTCAACCCATTTAGATCCATTTATCTTTAAACTTTAAAATTTAAAACCCATTTAAACTTGACTCTTTAAAATTAAAGTGACCCATATATGACCCATTTATTTTTAAATGGGTCATATATGGGTTTATGACCCATTTTGACACCTCTAGTCACGGACTGTTCACCACACGCAGCTCAATTTCAAAAATTCGTTTTGGGCACACCGTAAGTCCAAATTAAGATCCATAAAATCCCATGGCCCTATAACATCCTAAACTACCTTTTCTATATATATATACGTAGCTTATCGACTCAAAAATCGAACTATGCGGCTTGATGTTCACATAACTCTGAAATTGTGCCCTAATTCCAAAATATATTCCAAACGAGGGTACTGACCATTGCGATATGAAGTCGAATCGGTTTGGCGTGGCGTCCATGATGAGAACACGTGAATTTTCTTCTTCCCTTTTCTTTCTTTCTTTCTTCCCTCTCTTTCTTTTTTATTTTCTTTCCCGTGCAAGCTCTCGCCCTCTCTCTCTCCCTCTGCGCTGCTTTTCCTTTTATAATTAAGGCTGAACATCCGCTTTCTTTCTATGAGTTTTCGACTCTTTTTTTTTTTTTCACTCTCTCACTCCTTCTGCGCTGCTTTTCCTTTTATAAGGCTGAACTCCACCAAGGTGGCACCACCAAGGATAGCAGGAAGATGGTGGGCATGAAGTGATAGTGTGCCTGCGCCAGACGTTCATCATTCGTCCGATTGGGCTGAGATTTTTATGGGAGATAGCCGCATGTCATAAAGATTTCGTGCCCAACGTAGTCGGGCGGTCCACTTTTGGAAGCCATACATTACTCGGTTTCGTGTGCAGGGTCAGCCAACGTCAGCTCGGAAAATGGCAAACTTGGAAAGCTACACTCAGAACTAGCGCACGAGCCGTATATCATTAGAAAATACATTTTATGATGCTCATCATACCTGGTTTGCAATATTCCAGGTTCTTTTGGGCCTTTAATCAATTAGGAAAAGATAGGCCAAAATTACCAAAGAGGAGTTTGAGATCAAGCGTGAATTGGGTGGTCGAGACTCTTCAGGGTTGCCGTTGACCAAAATTTTAGCGGTCGGACCCCAGGTTGTAAAACTACAATGTCCCTTGCTTAAAAAGTAGAAGAAATGCAGTGGAAGAAAATAGAAGCAGAATGAAGTGATACGGCTGTTTTTGATTATGGGTCGATTTGCGCCTATATTGGTGCAATTGGATCGCCAAACTTCGCAAGATGCACAGATAGCCTACACAAAATGAACCATAGCTATTAATGAACTATCATGCTTATCGTATATATGTGCACAAAGGAACACGGCGAGAAAAAAAGGAATGCAAAGTTACATCATCATTTATTTATTTATTTTTGGAGGTTCAACTCCCATTATTTACCGGTGAACTTGATCCCTGAAATGAAAATGCATGATGAAATCGTCAGCGAAATCTCAAGTGTGAACACTGTTATTCGATACATGATAATGATTGGTTGACGATTAATACTTAGTAAATTTAACTAAATGCTAAAGATAGGACCGAAAGCTAGGAAGACATCGATTGAGGAGATATTGATAGTTTGCAGAAAGGATTAACATGCGATTATGGAAAGCAAACACGAAGCTTGAAGTTGAGCCCATTAATGGCTACGAAGTTATAACCGTTTATAGATAAGATGAAAGTGTAGTTACCAAGCATGATTATGGAGCCGAAAATCAAGGATATTGCGGTTTTAATTCAAGTTTTAATATTAACCACTTAGAAGCGGTTATGTTGGTGATAGGCTATATAAGCTGGGTTGAATCATTGTAGTGACCCTCGACAATCATGAACAAAATTATGTACTTTTCAATTTATCAATTTATTTCGATCGAAAGAATATATCAATTTATTAATTTCCAGTAGTTACGTTTATCCAAGTCGTAGATTTAGTTAGCGTGAATCTGGTCACGTTTTCATATTCTTGTCCAAATTGCCATAGAACCCGAATCTAATAAGGGTGCGAATGGTAACCATTCTCGCTCAGGAATTCAAATTCTTGCCAGAAATTAATATCTAGAATTCTTTTAGAAATTGATTTAGAAGGAGAAATCTGTTTAGTAAAACATGACTAATTCTACTCAGAAATTAATTTCTGGAAGAAAAATTTGTATGATAAAATAGGAGGAAATTTTCTTGTGGAGAAAGTCCTTTTTCCCAAAAATAGCTATCTACATTTGTGAAGATTTATCTTCTTAGCTTCACAAATATGTCTATATTTAATGTCGAGTCTAAATACATCTTGGAGGCATATCACTTTGTTTCTAAGAAACATGCCTTGGCAGGGTTTGTTGAATTTGGTTCCTTGTGTTCTTGAAATCTAATGCAAGAAATAGCAGTTGAAAGGTAAGTTGTGAAAGGATAATCACCAAATCTTATGAAGTATTTTAAGCCCTTCGACATGATCTCCAAAGAGGCATACTCTTGCCATCCTAGATTGCAATGTCGGGATAATAAACTTCGTATATGGAGAAGATAAAATTCGATCAGATAGATCAGAGAAGGAAAATACAGTTATATGGTAAGGGCTTAGATTATGTGATTCCTATTATCTCATTTTCCTGTTACTTTAGACGCTATGAGGGCTTTGTGTGGGAAATTTTTTGCTTCTGCTCGCATTTCCTTTCTACTAAATTCTCCAAGAATAGTCAACAGAGGGAAGATTAACTAAGTTGAGTTGGTAATTGAACTCAGACCATTCTCCAAAACTTCAGCGAATAATTAAGGGAAAAAGAAAGGTAATGATAAACTTGAGATTCGCATGTGCAAAATAAACATATTTATGGTACTTTTAAGCAGCAGATGGCAGATCCAAGCATTTGTAAAGTCTCAACAGCCGAAGATGGCAAATTTATTAGAATTTTTCTGTCATTCACAAGCCCAACAAGAGAAAGTGCAAGACCTAATGAGAGACTAAGAGTACTAGCACCCCAATTCGCTAGTCCCTTCAGCGAAAAATGCTTCCTCAAATCAAGAAAAAGCTTTCTAGCTTCAGTTGCTCTAACATTTTTTCCAACAATCCCTCGCTTTGCACATTTTACCTGCTCAAAATTGATAAAATAATAAGAAACTGACATTACTCTAAATTCAACTGCAGAGGAACGCGAATAACACACCAATTACAGCAACTTTAGACCATTCAATTCCCTGAAGAGACATTACATGAAAGCAAAGCAAACAATGTCAAACATGAGTCCTTTGGGCATTCAGTTTTTTGGTAGCACACATTGCAAACCTGAAGCTTGAGAGTATCCTGCAATTCCCAAGCCATCACAAAATACCAGTAAACTAGTCATCTATTGAAACACAACCAAGTCTTCTTATTTTAGATTAATCGAGTGCCTGGTAGCAAGCAGGTCATGGAACATCGAGTAAGTAGTTAGAAGCAACAGCAAAGCTCATAAAACAAATAGCCACCCCTATTCCACTTCTACCTTGGTTAGCCATAGACAAATTAACGAGTCCAAATGACTATAGAAACACGACCCAAATTTTTTTTTTTAACTATAGAAAGTAACAATAACAACATCCACAAAATCTATGGGGTGATCTAGATGTCGATTAGGACCAGAAGATACGGGGAGAATCAACATAGATTAAACTTGGAATAAAATCGACACACACTATATTTACCTTTTGTATAGCTCCAAATAAGTTTTATGGATTAACAAAGGCGTTTTACTAGGTAATGGGATCACAGAAGACTAAAATCATCCTTTGCTTAAATAAGAAGAAAAAAGGACAGAGATTTTTGTTCTTCCGGCTGCTCTTGAGCATATAACTGGATGTCAAAGCACATTGTATCAAGATTGGACGATCAATCGCATACCCAGAGAAGCTAATAACCACGGCTCAAAGTCTAAACTGTACAGAATGATCTGCATTCTGCCAATATCTACACCTAAATTAAAAAAGTCGAATCAACCAAGAAGATTTCAACATCCCTGAAACACATCTATGGCTCATTCTTCAGGCATTACATGAACATTCAACAAAGAATCAGCTACAACCTATGACAAATATCTTCCTTTCTGACCTCAAAACAGCACACGGAACACGTCAGCTAAACATAATTCATAACTTCATACAGAAACCAATTCACCTAAAACAACAAAAAGCTCTAACCTTTAATCACGGCCTTCATCCAAAATCATCTAAGCTTCTCCTTGGCCAAGCTCTTCCTCGCAGTGTCCTTGACCTTCTCTATGTACCCTTCAATTGGCGGCGTGAGTGTCGCCATGAAGCAGTTTGCAGGAAAAGGTGTCAAATCGCACCAGTAGCTGCCCACTCATGACTTCTCCGAAGCGGGCGCCTCGATCGCCTCCTTCTTCATCCAGCGAACAAATTACTCTCCACAGCCCGCCTCGCCATATGCCTCCTCATCCAAACCCTAGAATACTCCTTAGAGCAGCCTTAATCCCCTAATCGCGGAGCCCAACCGGAATTCATCCCCATCGACCAGTCCCAACGAGATCAAATCAAGCCGGGGGTCCCATTATCCTCCGGCTTTCGAGGCGCCTTTCCGACTTCCCTTTCTTCAGCATGTCGATCTCTACTGCGGTCCCTCGCTGATCGCCCCATCTTCTCGCTACCGGGCCTCGGCCTGCTGCTTCTCGGTCAAGTAGCGGGGCACATTGAGGCACGGCACGACGAGGGCCTCGGCTTTCGGAGGGGCCGCAAATCGCAGAGAGCTAGACACGAATGACCTAAACAAACCGATTCAGCCACACAACCTACACATCATAGCCCTTTCAAACAGAAACCCCACGACTCAACTTCAACCTCAACTCAATCCGTAGCATGCTAATCAAGTTCTTGCCGGACGCTCCACGCCTCGTTCCCTTGATTCCGACTCGATCGAGCGAGATTCGTGCAAGCCGCGTGTCCCAAACGGGCGCCACGTCGCACATCGTGGATTGCATCGTAACATTCGGATTTTGACTAATTTTTGGGGTTTATAAAATGTATAATTTGTCGATGCGCTTATAGTAAAATCCGCCGGGAACCGAGTCACTCCCGGTTATTATTTTAAACTAGAGATTTCGCTAGAATCGCACTCGATCAAATTTTGTCATTATTTATACCCTGAACTTGGCGTCGATTTCCGGGAGTTTCGGGACGAAATAAATTGGAAGGTGTCGATATTATTGTGGCCAACGTCGAAATTATCCAGAATAGTGGAAAAAGTGGATTTTTGAATCGGGTGCAATTTGGAGTAGACCTCCCTTGTAGTGTGGTTTGGGTTATTTTATTTTGACCGTATGCCCTAGAATATTGTCGGGATTTTTTAGGAGACCGTTGGGCCTTTTTCGAATTTAATCGGGACCGATAGGTCGAGTTTTAGTTTGGACCGTGTCCATTTAGCGATTAAGTTTAAAAATTTAAAATCTCTCTCTCTCTCTCTCTCTTCTCCCCTCCGCCCCTCCCCCCCCCATTTCGCTTCTTCCTCAAATCATCCTCTTCCCCTACCTACTCCTCCCTAGGCGGCTTCTTTCTTTCCCTCTCTCTCTTTTCTTTTCTTCTCTCTCGTAGCCGTGCCCGTTCCTTGACCTCGCGTCCGGCAGGTCCTCACCCTCTCCCTCGCAGCCGCGCGCGCATTTCATGGGAGGAGCTTCGCCCACCATGGTAACCTCGCATCCTTGACGCCCCTCGCCCGACCCCGTCGCCCGCCCAGCGCGCCCGGTCCCAGCGACCTTACTTGACCACCTCGGCCTTTCCTCTCCCGTTCTTCTCTCTCTCCCTCTCCCGGTTCTCCTCTCTCTCTCTCACTTCGTTCATGGGAGGAGCCACCGCCCGCCCGCCCGGTTGCACGCCCAGCCGACCAGCCGATCCACCGGCCCTCGTGAGCCGCCCCGAGCCCGCCTACGTCGCCCGCCTCCCGCTCCCGAGCGGTCAAGCCGTCCATTTGTTCATTTCGGTAGATCCTTTATTCGGTAGGACACTTATTCCGTGACTATTTATTCGTGGCGAATCTTTATTACGTAGCCGTCTTTATTCATCTCGTCATTCATCCGGCCATTTTTAAGTAGGACACCAGTGAGTTTGACCCTAAACCTAATTAGGCTAATTTACATTTCTAGACAAATTTGGGGTTAATTAGGGTTATTTAGGGGTTAAATTGTAGAATTGATTAGGGACTTTGATTGTGGTCGATTTGGTGGATTATTCTGATTAATTAATGGAGGTTTAGTGGCCCGAGAGGCACGATAAATGGGCTGGTCGGTTTGGACTAAATCGGGCGAGTTCGGGAATTGTTCGGATTTAATACGCGGATTATAGTGCGCGTCGTATTTGGTCTAGTGGTGGCGGATTTGGATGATATTTTGGAGAGTCGAATAGAATATTTTGAGGATATTTATAGGCCGAATTAATCTGTTTGGAGGCTGGCCGTATCGAGGTTTAATTGGACAAGACGCGATTAATTCGAGGTTAATTGCGTAATTATCCGGAGGCGTTTAGATTGGCAGATTAATTGGCGATTTATACTTGGTTATGATTAATTCCGTGACATAGTGCCACGTGCCTAGTGTGACTAAGAATAGCGTGGCTTGGCGGGCTTTCAGTACATAAGTTTCATACTAATTCAATTGGGTGATTTATATGCATAAATTACGGTTTAATTTGTGCCATGGTATCTTTGGGTGATTTGGTTGATTGGGTTCGTGATTTATTGAACTAAATGCTCATTGTGAAATTGTGAGTGCTCAAATGTGATTATTGCAGTCATGGATGCATCATGAGCATTGACACGGCACGCGGCATTTACAAGTGTGCCCGAGTGACATGTGCATTGTGATCACCTAAAATACCGCGGATGCGACATGCTGGGTTCGGGATAAAAATTGGTGCCAGGAATGTGTGATCACAATAAACCCCGGCGCGTGTTACGCTGGGTAGTGAACCCGCCCCGAGGCGTGTTACGCGGACGATGCCCGGTTTACCGGAAGATGACCAACCCGATGCGCTTTTACGCCGGTAATGTGTCATGAGCCTGATGCGCTTTTACGCGGGCCGCAGATCGATCTCGGCGATAGACCGATGCTTTACGCGGGTCGGACGATGCGCTTAACGCTGGCCTGAGGAGAAATTTGAGAAATGGCTGAGCTACAGTGTGCAAGTGTGCTAATGCATTGATGAGGTATGAATATGAAAAGTAGCACTAGCATATGCATAACATGCTAGACATAGAAATGCACGTGTATGTGCTGTGATTAGATTCGCCGCGTGGCTGTTTTTGTTGATTTGACGCCTAACCCTGCGGGGTCTAGTGAGATTAGATTTAGGCCCGGGGCTGAGTCCGATTTATGTGTGTACTTTGTGTCGTTTAGTACTTGTCAAGAGGTGCACGTTAGCCTAGTTTAGGTTTAGGGAATTACTCGCTGAGATTTATTCTCACGGTTGTTGTAAAACCGATATTTTCAGATCCCCGGCCTTGAGGATGACGGGTGTCTTGGGACGCATTTTTGGGAGAAGCCCCGGCTAGTTGTAGTGCCCTGAGCCTTGAGCCATTTATCTCTTTTTGTCAAGAGTGGCTTTGAACCGCTTTTTGATTTTTGGTAGTTGGGCTGTATATGAATATTGTAAATGATTCTCAAAGTATTAATACAAGTGATGATTTCTGTGGTTACCCTTGGTTATCGTTTATTAATGTATGCGGGTGGATTTAATTGCTTCCGCATGTGCTTTTGAATTGGGTCTTGGGTTTGGTCGGCGACGTCCTAGGACGTTGCAATACCTAATCGACCTTTGCGAGGGATGTGGCGCACGGAAGAAGTGGGGCGTGACATCCCCGTTTGATTTGGTATCGTAGCAAGGTCAGCTCGATCCAATTTGGTCGAACCATGGAGTGATAAGGAGCAATGACCTTGGGTAGCCGGGTGATGGGTGACCTCGTGTGCTAAGTGTACCTCCCGACGTCTGCATGTCTTGATTGATTGGCTGCCTTATTTGACCCGTGAAGTGCAAGGTGCGTCGGGACCGAGGTTAGTACACGTGTTCCGTGGATCAAGTCCCTGTCTTGTTTATGCTTAATCGCATGCCGAGGATTGATTCTTTGTATCGTTAAGCTCCCGCCTAGGACCTTAGACCGGTTCAACGGGGGGTCTCTAATCCCGATGGGGAATTATAGCAGGAGGATGGACATGCAAGTTGGAGAGACGAAAATCAAGGACGAGGTAGAGGTCGAGGCCGTGAGAAGAGGTAGAGGTCGAGGTCGAGGTCCCGAGCCGACCGTAGAACCGCAAGTAAGGATCATGAGGATCCGAGGGTTGATGGAATCCTAAGAGTCCTCAAAGAAGCCGGAATTCTAGGAGGTAGATTGCAGGTGAGGGATGCCACTATCGCCGCCGGCCGCTGAGGCCGCCATTGTCACGCCAATGGGGCAAATGGGAACAACGGAAATAACGGGAATAATGGAAATGGTGGGAATTAGGGAAACGTGGAGAATCCCATCCTGTGCCCGGTAAAATGTGGCTAGGCCAATGTCAAGCCGGTAGAGTAGTTCCGGGTTGAAGCCACCAAGTTCAACGCCAAGGTGATCCCGAGGTCGCACCGCTGGATCGAGGAACTAGAGAAGGCCTCTAAGTGCTGGGGTGCACCGAGATCGAAAAAGGTGACATTGGCGGTATATCAACCGCAGATAACGCCAATGATTGGGGTGGAGGGCCACCAAAGGACGGGTATTTCCAAGGGACCGCCTGCATTTGGGCTATTTATTTTCTAAGAACTTCGGGAAAGTTCTTTTTTCAGAAAGCCCAGAGAAAGGAAGTCATGAGTTCATGAGGTCCGCCAAGGGTTAATGACCAGATCAAGACGAGGCGGAGTTCGCTAGATTGTCGAGGTTCAAGGCCAGGATGGTGGAACACCCGAGGATAAGACACAAGATTCCGGATGGATCAAGGCGGATATCCGCGACAGCTTATACTGGTGAATCTGAAAACTTATGAAGATCTCATATGAGAGCCTGTATTGAGCGGAACAAGTGGATAGGGCAGCCGCCTTTTGATCGCGGGTTGCCCCGGTTAGGGACAACCGCCTTTGAAAGAAACCTGATGGCGGAAACAGGCAATTTGTCCCACCGATCAAGAAGAACATCGGAAGTTTTAACTTTCAATGTAATGTATTTGGGCTTGCTTCAAATGCGGGGTTTGGACCACCAAATTAGGAATTCCCCAAAGAACGCCCGCTGGACCCCTGATTCAGAACAACCTCAAATTGGGAACCAACTGGGAGTGTCTACGGGTTATTATGAACAGGGCCAGCAAGACAAGGATGTGTGTATGCAATGACGCGAAGGGAGGTGGAAAATGCGCATGGGGGTGGTCAGGTATGGTTTCTACATGCCACCATATAGCATATGCATTATTCGAACCGGGAGCATCGCATTCGTTTATATCTGCTCAGTTTGTTAAATTGACTGGATTACAGCCTGTTATGTTAGAAGTACAATTGTGTGTGACTACGCCATTGAAGGATAAGATATGCATATCGCTAGGATGCCCGAATTGTGAGATAGTGATCGGTGGTGTAGAGAGCGTGATAGACCTAGTTATTGTTGCCGATGTATGATTTTGATTTGATTGCGGGCATGGATCAAGTTAGTTAAAATGTAATGCCGTAATGGACTGTAGTACCGTGGTGATCCGGTTTAGCCCTTTGGACATCCTAGATTTGAATTTGTAGGGAGTCAAGGAGGAACCTCGATCCCTTGGGTTTCGGCCGGTGGAAGCAACTAAATTGTTGGACGAGGGCTGTCAAGGTTATTTAGCCGATGTGGTTGATCCGACCGTAGGTGAAATCTGACTTGAGGATATACGATTGGTGTGCAATTTTCCGATGTCTTTCCTCGGGAATTCTTTGGGATTGCCACGTAAAGGGAAGTAGAATTCGTTATCGAGTTGGCCCCGGACCGAGCCAATCTCAAGCCGCCTCTGAGTGATGTCATTGTCGGAATTGAAGGAGTTGAAGGTCCGGATCAGGAACCACTTTTGGACAAAGGTTTTATCCGACCGAAAAGGCGTCTCCATGGGGAGCCGCGGGTATTCGGCCGTAAAGAAGGATGGATCGCTAAGTTTGTGTATCGACTACCGCGCCTAAATCAAGTGACGGTCAAAAATAAGTATCCTCTCCCAAGGATTGTGACTGTTCGACCGATTGAAAGGAGCATCGGTGTTTTCTAAGATTGACTTGAGGACCGGGTATCACCGATTAAGAATCCGAAGGAGGATATTCCAAAGACAGCATTCGAGGACTAGATATGGGCACTATGAGTTTCTTGTGATGCCATTCGAACCGACTAATGCCCCCGCCGCTTTTATGGACTTAATGAACCGGGTATTCAAGGAATTCTTAGACCAGTTTGTCATTGTTTTTATTGACGATATTCTAGTGTATTCGAAGGATTGACGACTGTTCGACCAGTTGCAAGGAGCATCGGTGTTTTCTAAGATTGATTTGAGGACCGGGTATCACCAGTTAAGGATCCAAAAGGAGGATATTCCAAAGACAGCATTCAGGACTAGATATGGGCACTATGAGTTTACTGTGATGCCATTCGGACTGACTAATGCCCCTGCTGCTTTTATGGACTTAATGAACCGGGTATTCAAGGAATTCTTAGACCAGTTTGTCATTGTTTTCATTGACGATATTCTAGTGTATTCGAAGAGTTCCGAGGAACACGAGGTGCACTTGGAAAAGGTTCTACTTGGACGTTAAGGGAGCACGACCGTATGCTAAGTTTAGCAAGTGCGAAGTTTTGTTGAACCGAGTAGCATTTCTTGGGCATATAATATCCGGAGAAGGAATCTCCGTGGACCCGGCAAAGATTGAAGCAAGAATGGATTGGCCGAGGCCGGATTTACGCCATCGAGGTTCAAGCTTTCTAGGACCGGCAGGCTATTATCGAAGGTTTGTGGAAAGATTCTCAGCGATAGCCACACCGTTGACGAGGTTGCTTAAGAAGGAAACCAAGTTTGAATGGACTGAAAAGTGTGAAGAGAGTTTTCAGGAACTGAAGCAAAGATTGACGACGGCGCCAGTATTGACGATCCCTTCAGGACCGGGCGGGTATGAGATTTATAGCGATGCTTCGCTAAGAGGATTGGGATGCGTGCTAATGCAACATGGAAGAGTGGTTGCGTATGTATCGCAGTTAAGACCTCATGAAATGAACTACCCGACTCACGACTTGAGTTGGCGGCAATTATTTTCGCACTTAAAATTTGGAGGCATTATTTATGTGGAGAAAGGTTCAGATCTACACGGACCATCATAGCCTCAAATACTTATTTTCGCAGAAGGGGCCGAATATGAGACAGGCGTTGGATGGAATTGTTGAAGGACTATGAGTGCGACATCTTGTACCACCGGAAAGGCCAACCGGGTAGCGGATGCCTTGAGCAGAAATCGAGCATCGCGCAATTGTTGGTTAAAGAGTGGACTTTGTTAGAGAAAGCACGGGACTCAGAATTTAAGTTTGAGGTGGGACACCTCTGCGGGTCCGATGGCGACATTGAGGATCGAACCGTGGTGCAAGCCAAGATCAAGGCGTTGCACCCCTACGGACCGAGAGATTCGTAAGATTTTGAGTATGGATGACACTAAGAGGAAGCCGGACTTTCAGGTGTCCGAGGATGGAATTCTCAGGTTTCGAGGACGATTGTGCGTGCCCGATGATTTGGGGCTCAAAGAAGAGATTTTGTCGGAAGCTCATAGGAGCAATTACAGTGTTCACCCGGGCAGCACTAAAATGTACCAGAATCTCCGACAGCATTATTGGTGGAACGGAATGAAAGTGGACGTGGCCAAGCATGTGGCTAAGTGTTTGACGTGTCAACAAGTGAAGGCACAACACTGTAAGCCTGGTGGGATGTTACAAGATTGGAAATCCCGGAATGGAAATGGGAGCACATTACAATGGACTTTGTAACCGGACCGCCAAGAAGTCGAGGGACACGATTCTATTTGGGTGATAGTGGATGATCGACCAAGTCGGCCCACTTCACGGCAAAGTCTGCGAAAGGACTTCGAGCTAGAAAGGTTGGCAGAATTATATGTGCGTCAAATAGTTCGTCTTCACGGAGTACCGGTATCAATCACATCGGACCGTGATCCCCGGTTTACTGCGAACTTCTGGAAAAGTCTGCAATCAGCCATGGGAACTAAGTTACAACCAAGATCGCCTATCATCCACAAGCGGATGGATGATTCGAGAGGACTATTCAGACTTTGGAGGACATGCTGAGAGCGTGTGTGCTAGATTTTCAGGGCAAGTGGGAAGAACAGTTGCACTTAGTGGAATTTGCCTACAATAATAGTTTTCAGCAGAGCATCAGAATGGCGCCGTTTGAAGCATTATATGGTAGGGCCTGCAGAACGCCGTTGTGTTGGGACGAGATAGGAGAAAGAAGTATAACGGGTCCGGAGTTGGTTCAGCAGTCGGTAGAAACGGTGAAAATTATCCGGGAAAGATTGAGGACAGCACAGAGTCGTCAGAAAAGTTACGCGGACCGAAGGCGTAGACCATTGGAGTTTCAAGTTGGCGACCATGTGTTTCTCAAGATCTCGCCAATGAGAGGACTGTCTCGGTTTGGCAAGAAAGGAAAGCTGAGTCCAAGGTACATAGGCCCGTTTGAGATTTTGGAAAGGATTGGAACGTTAGCCTATCGCCTAGCCTTGCCCCCAAATTTGTCACAGTTCATAACGTCTTCCACGTGTCGATGTTGAGGAAGTACGAACCGGACCCGACCCACGTGCTGAATCATGAAGTAATAGATGTGGACGACAGAGTGTCGTACGTGGAGAAGCCGGTGCGAATCGAGGACAGGAAGGAACAAGTGTTGAGAAACAAGACGATTCCATTGGTCAAAGTCATTTGGGAACATCACGGAACGGAAGGCGCCACCTGGGAAAGTGAGGAAGTGATGCGACACCAGTACCCCCATTTGTTTGAGTAGTCGGGTTGGGATTGTAAATTTCGAGGGACAAAATTTTTGTAAGGGGGGAAGAATTGTAACATTCGGATTTTGACTAATTTTTGGGGTTTATAAAATGTATAATTTGTCAATGCGCTTATAGTAAAATCTCGCCCGGGAACTGATCACTCCCGGTTATTATTTTAAACTAGAGATTTCGCTAGAATCGCACTCGATCAAATTTTTGCCGTTATTTATACCCTGAACTTGGCAGTCGATTTCCGGGAGTTTCGGGACGAAATAAATTGGACGGTGTCGATATTATTGTGGCCAACGTCGAAATTATCAGGAATAGTGAAAAAGTGGATTTTTGAATCGGGTGCGAATTTGGACTGGTAGACCTCCCTCGTAGTGTGGTTTGGGTTATTTTATTTTGGCCGTATGCCCTAGAATATTGTCGGGATTTTTCGGAGACCGTTGGGCCTTTTTCCCGAATTTAATCGGGACCGATAGGTCGAGTTTTAGTTTGGACCGTGTCCATTGGATCGCGATTGAGTTTAAAAATTTAAAATCTCTCTCTCTCTCTCTCTCTCTCTCTCTCTCTCTCTCTCTCTCTCTCCCGCGCGCCCCCCCCGGTCACGTCTGTCCTCTCCCTCCCCCTACCTACTCCCACCTACTTTCCCTCTCTCTTTTTCTTTTCTTTTTTTTCTTTCTTTTCTTTTTCTCTCTTTTTCCTTCTCCTTCTCTTTGGTGCTATTTGCCTCCCCCTCATTCTCTTCCTTCTCCTTCCCCTCCGCATCCCCTCTCCCTCTCCCCGCCGCCTTCCACCGCTAGACAAATTTAGGGGTTAATTAGGGTTATTTAGGGGTTAAATTGTAGAATTGATTAGGGACTTTGATTGTGGTCGATTTGGTGGATTATTCTGATTAATTAATGGAGGTTTAGTGGGCCGAGAGGCAACGATAAATGGGCTGGTCGGTTTGGACTAAATCGGGCCGAGTTCGGGGAATTGTTCGATTTAATACGCCGGATTATAGTGCTTGGCGTCGTATTTGGTCTAGTGGTGGCGGATTTGGATGATATTTTGGAGAGTCGAATAGAATATTTTGAGGATATTTATAGGCCCGAATTAATCTGTTTGGAGGCTGGCCGTATCGAGGTTTAATTGGACAAGACGCGATTAATTCGAGGTTAATTGCGTAATTATCTGGAGCGTTTAGATTGGCAGATTAATTGGCGATTTATACTTGGTTATGATTAATTCCGTGACATAGTGCCACGTGCCTAGTGTGACTAAGAATAGCGTGGCTTGGCGGGCTTCGAGTACATAAGTTTCATACTAATTCAATTGGGTGATTTATATGCATAAATTACGCGGTCGAATTTGTGCCATGACTGTCTTTGGGTGATTTGGTTGATTGGGTTCGTGATTTATTGAACTAAATGCTCATTGTGAAATTGTGAGTGCTCAAATGTGATTATTGCAGTCATGGATGTGCATCATGAGCATTGACACGGCACGTGCATTTACAAGTGTGCCCGAGTGACATGTGCATTGTGATCACCTAAAATACCGTGATGCGTACGCCGGGGTTCGGATATAAAATTGGTGCTTGTGAATGTGTGATCACAATAAACCCTGATGCGTGTTACGTGGGGTAGTGAACCCGTCCTGAGGCGTGTTACGCGGGACGATGCCCGGTTTACCGGAAGATGACCAACCTGATGCGCTTTTACGCGGGTAATGTGTCATGAGCCCGATGCGTTTTACGCGGGCCGTAGATCGATCTCGAAGTGATAGACCTGATGCGTTTTACGCGGGTCGGACCTGATGCGTTTAACGCGGGTCGGAGGAGAAATTTGAGAAATGGCTGAGTGCTAGTGTGCAAGTGTGCGTTAATGCATTGATGAGGCATGAGCATGAGTGCGAGCACTAGCATATGCATAACATGCGTTGAGACATAGAAATGCACGTGTATGTGCTGTGATTAGATTCTGCCGCGTGGCTGTTTTTGTTGATTTGACGCCTAACCTGCAGGGTCTAGTGAGATTAGATTTAGGCCCGAGGGCCTGAGTCAGTTATGTGTGTACTTTGTGTCGTTTAGTACTTGTCAGGAGGTGCACGTTAGCCTAGTTTAGGTTTAGGGAATTACTCGCTGAGATTTATTCTCACGGTTGTTGTAAAACCGATATTTTCAGATCCCCGGCCTTGAGGATGACAGGTGTACTGACGCATTTTTGGGAGAAGCCCCCGGCTAGTTGTAGTGCCTGAGCCCTCAGCCACTTATCTCTTTTTGTCAGTAGTGGCTTTGAACCGTTTTTGATTTTTGGTAGTTGGGCTGTATATGAATATTGTAAATGATTCTCAGCATTAGTACAAGTGATGATTTCTGTGGTTACCCTTGGTTATGCGTTTATCTGTGAACGGGTGGATTTAATTGCTTCCGCATGTGCTTTGAATCTCTGTCTTGAGTTTGGTCGGCGACGCTGTCCCGGACGTCGCTACGAATCGACCTTTGCGAGGGATGTGGCGCACCGAGAAGTGCGGGCGTGACAGCATCGAAGGGAAAAGCTAATGACGAGAGAGGAGATGAAACAGTTGGAGGAATCGAAGACTCACAAGCTACGCATGAAGAAACGGAAGCGGCGGAGAGAGAGTGAGGGCCAAAATCGATCGCCGCTGCGTGCGGTGGCTGTTCCGGTGCAGTCGCGAGGAGGGAAGGAGGGCACGAAACTGAAGAGAGTCGAACGTCTCTTGAAGAGAGTAAAGAAGGAAATTTGGCCAGAATGCATTTGGGAAGCCAGAAGCTACAAAAACTAGCTTCTTTTTTTTGGCCCAAAACCCAATCTGGAAGCAAAAACTCATTCTGGAACCAAAAAAAGAATGTATTTTTACCAAACGCGTTTTTGCTCCAGAATGCAAAAATTTCTCCGTAACGCATTCCGAATTTTTAACAAACGATTTCTATTTCGGAATGCATTCTTGAGCAGAAATTTTACTCAGAATGGATTCCATGCTCGCCCTAAGAGTCGAAGATCGACCTTTGATGAGTCGATTGGAACTATTCCTAGCGAAAACGATAGGACCATCAATATTTGGGACTTCAGGACCATTATATCGGCAAAAGGTTATTTGGAATTTGGGACCCACCATCACGAAAAAGGGACACTTGGGACTTTAGGACACTTTCTGCTCAGCAGAGCAGCTGCCATTCTCCTTCGCATGCTGCTCCATCCATGATTCTATAAAAGGAAGGATTTCGCGTCTCGCCAGCAACATTACAACATTCGATTTCTCTCCTCTTTCAATCACTAATATTCTCTTTGTCTGCACGCCCACAACCTTGGCGGAAACACGGGCTCGGAACCTAGAAGTGGCAGGTAAGCGATTGTGATTTCGAGATCACAACATTCCTGTCTTTTTTACAATATTCTGATTTCACGTTGTCCCCCATTTGCATGAATCACCGTGGAATTTCCACGACTGAATAAGCTCCAAGTACCGACAAATTATGCATGGACACCTTTCTGTCACGATGATTTCATGTGAAGCAGGCGTCAACTAGACATTACAAACAACTTGCATGGGATGAGAGTCTAGTTTTTGCCATCGTACTAAGAAGTTGGGGTTTTCATCTACATTATCATTGTTTATTGGTCCGCTATTCCGGGAATTTGTTCATGAACGTGTTGCGCCAATGGACTATGTCTCGTGCATTTAACTAAAATGGGAGGAGACTATTAAGTGATAAATGACACTTGTTTGGTGGATACCATCAAGAAACTTCACAGCTAGAGGAATCTAAGGCCAGGATTATTGACAGATGCCTTGCTTGTGATTGAAACAGGGCTCATGAAGCATGACTACAATCCATAATCAGTCTCGTGAAATCATATCTCTGATCGCCTTCTCTCGTCCTAATGGCGTTGATCTTCGATCGACATTCGACGTAGAAAAAACCTGGCAAAAACATCCCGGCGGGAAAATCTGAACTAGTGAAACCTGAGAATTACGACATCAATCATATAGGACCCAATTGCCAGATATATATGCTTTTTCATCGTGGAAAATTTCTCAATAAGGTTACACCTCGACCAGGCGACAAAGTCTTTCTGTATACGCAGCTGGGTAAAGAGCGTGAATGGAAGCTTAGCCTTGAAGACGACGGGCAGGTCATTGGAGGGCCCGGTTCTGCTGCTGGTCAGGTAATTACTTCCAAAAATTTGAAAAGCTTTTTTTGGTTGTTGTCTTTGCTGCTTTTGTTCGCTCTTACCACATACTTCCCAGTCGAATAACCTTTTCGATGGCTCAGACTTCCTCAGGAGCAAATGCTGCTGGCCCTCAGATTGAATCTCAACTGCAAGGACTGAAGGAGGAAGTGGAAAAATTGAAGAAAGGGTTAAAAGCTCTATTGGACGGTATCGCAGACCTCGAGAAAGCTCTTGCACAACGTTAAATGATATGATCCTCTCTGAGCCAACAGGGGACCCTTCTTTCTCGACCAACACACCTTCCTCATCTAAATAATGTTAAACTTGTCTTGATGTACTTTTTCACCAAGCTTGATTGGCCGTTGGAACTGGTGTATTGGTTTATGGATTGTTTTTTAACATTCTGGTCTGTCAATGGATGTGCTGGTTTTTTTTTTTTTTTTTGGGTCTGTAATGGATGTGCTGCTTAAGTGGTTTGCTTTATTACTTTCTGTTTGATGCTAATAAAAAGGAATGTTAATATCTAAATTTCAGCTATTCATTCATGATTTATTCGAATAAAAAATTAAAGATTAATTATTAATTCCTGAACAAAAATGATTCTCGCTAAATTGCACGACATATAGACATTAGGAGCATTCGCACTAATAGTAATAGAATTTATCTACTAAAAAATTAATTAAAATTTGAAATTTGAAAAAAAAATTAATTATCAAAAAAGAAAGAGAAAAAGAGAAGCCAGACTGAGTCGAGGCTGGTGGCCTCTTTCCTTTTTGCCTCTCCTCTCCTTTCTTTCTCCTTTGCTCTCACGCCTCTGCAAGCGGCAGAGAACAGAAGCGAAGAATAGGGACGAGCCACAGAGAGAGAGGGGCGGAACCGGGATAAGGCCTGTGTGTTTAAGAGAGAGAGAGCGAGCCGAGAGGATGGGGAGGGACAGTGAGAAGCGGAGCCGAGAACGAGGTATCCTCGGTGACCACCGCATCCCGGACCTTGGCCGACGACCTCTCCCGGCCGGTGTCCCCAACACCCCACCCCCAGCGTCCATATTTCTGGTGAGCCTTTTTCGGTTCCGAGCCCCCCATACCGGAGGGTCTCGGCTCGAGGCGGCGAGGCGGCGGACATGGTCCGATTTATCGACCTCGCCACCCCCATTCGCCGTCACCGAGCCGGGCAGGGGACCTCCACGCTCAAACGCTCGCTCCGCAAGTCTTTTTCGACTTGCCCTGTTTTGGCCGAACCGTGAAACCGAGACTCGGTTCCTTGTCTTGGGATCCATGGGGTGCTGAGTTTGGGTCGGTTGACGTGGTTGTTTCGTTTGTCTCGGGATGATTTTCTTTGGGTCTAGATCTGAGTCCGAGTTCGGAAAATGTTAAATTCTTTCTCCTTAACGGGTGCATGCCACATGCTCAACCAAAAGTCTGAACCAGACTCACGCTAGCTTGTCTCTCGTGCCATATGTATGAACCGACCACCATGTGTTTGTAATAATGTCCGAATGAAGCTATGTGTTTGTTTAAGGAAAAGATTTTGAACCAAAACACTTGGTTGTGTGTTTCATTACTTAAATCGCAACATTAGTCTTTGTTGACACCTAAATTTTGCCCAAATTATTTAGGGTTTTATCGCAAAAAATTAGGGCTTAATCCTTTTAATTCCTAAACCAAAAATATCTTCATTAAAACTGCATGGCGTATAATTATTAGGTGCATTTGCATATTTTCCATTTTTCACTTTCAAAAATTAGTTTTAAAAAAAAAAAAAAAAATGAACATGACGCTTTGACCAGCATTGACGCTGGTCACGCGTGTTTCTCTTCCCCTCCCCTTCTCCACGTGGGCCGGCCCTTCTTCCTTGGGGCCCGGCCCGTCCTCTCTTCCCCCCTCCCTCCCCAGTCAACGTTCTAAGGAACGCGAGGGAGGAGCAGCAGGGACAGGAACAGAGGAGCAGACGCAGCAGAAAGAAGCCAGGCGCCGGAACGGGCAAAACGGACGTCCGCTCTGCACGAGGAGGCCAGATCTGCGATTTCAGAAGGGGGAAGCGATGGGGCAAGGCTGCGCTTTGATCGCGCCAAGGACCCAGGGGATCCTCGCGGCCGTTTTTAGCAAAAAACGGGCGCGATTCAACCCCCGAGGAGAAGAAGACTGGATGAGGGCATGAGCTCGAACGGGGGAGGACGCCTGATCTATGGCCCCCTGAGCTTGAAATGGAAGGGGGCGTCGCCCAAAAAGGGGGGAGGAGCAGAGCCTCCCTCCTCCAGACATTAAAAAAAAAGAGAGGGAGTTCAAGAGAAGGGGAGAGATCCACACGGAAAGAGAGGAGAGGGAGAGAGAGGAGGCGGAGAGGAAGGGAAAAGAGAGAGGGAGGAGGAGAGAGAACTCGCCCCCATCCCCGGCACTTGTCGGTTCCCCCGACCGTCGTCCTTCCCTTCCCCCACGTCATTTTTCGGTAAGTTTAGATCTGAGTTTCTGCCAAGCTTTGCTTGATTTGGGGTGGATTTCCCGATGATCTCGGCTCAGATGCGCGCGAGGCGACCGGACTAAGTCCGATATCTTAAGTTCGCCCTCTATCCGTCGTCTTGGAGCCGGTAGGGTCACTTTCGCCGACTGTGCGCACGTTTTCTTCGCCCTGATTGTTGTTCAATTTTGCCCCTATCTCGGTTCAACCAAGACCGGGATTTAGCGAGTTCGTTTATGCTTGCGTCGGATGTGAGAACCATTTCCGAGTTGATGTTGAGCATGCCTTGTTCACTACATTCTGAGTTTGGGTTGATTTCGCGCGCAGTTTGAGTCAGGAGTTTCCTTTCTAGTACTGCACACCACGTGTTTGTTGAAATGCATCAACTAGATCTATAAACCTTTTTCCTCAAGTCCAATGCATTTGGGATGTACGTTGGTTTGTGATGTCTAAGATGGGGTGGAGTTGTATGATTCCCCGAACCATAATTGTTTACGGCAAATGCTTTTTGTTGTTCGATGTTTATGCTTTTTCATTCTTCCATCTTCTGCCGGTCCTGACGATGCTTAGCCGCCCATGTGTTGTATGGGCTAAGCAGGGCCGATGTAGCCCCGTGTATGGTGTGTTCGGCTGCTCAGGGCGGTGAGACGATGGAGGAGCTCGTTAACTCCGATGGTCGGTTTGATAGTGCGAGAGAGTGCCATTCACGTTGAGCGCATGACGTCGGGATATCGCCATTTGAAGTTCAGTATTTTAAAACAAATGCACCGCCAAAAAAATGGCTTTTAAGTGGCCAGAATGCGAGGTAGAAGTTGCATTCTGGGCTTCCGCCGGAGCTTCTGGACAATGGGGAAGACGTCTTGGTCTGGGGAGGAGACGTAAAAAGGGAGAAATGGGAAGAAAGGTCAAAGGGATGAAGAGGAGGGACCACGGAAAAGAAAGAAAAGTCGGATCGCAAAACCGGGTTGGGAGTCGGGATCGAAAACCGGGTAGGGTTAGGCTCTTGGGCAATGTTTGAAGTGGGCTAGAATAGGTCTGAAAAGGGCGGGCCCCGAATTTGGGTATTTGGGGCTGGAGGGTTTTTTTTTTTTTATTTTGGTGGGCTTTGGGCTTTTCGTTTTGTTTTTAATTTTTTTTTTGGGCTTTGGGTTTTCCCTTTTAATTCGCCCCGACCGGGCTCAATGAATGAACCCGGTCCGGTCGGGGACCGGGCCGGCGCACCCGGATCCGCTTTTTTTTTTTTTTTTTTATTTTATGTTATATTATTTTAATTTTTTAAAAAAAAAATCTTTTTTTTTTAAAAAAGATAAAAGCCCAATTTCATTTTATTTTATTCTATTTTATTTTATTTCAGTTATTATTATTATTATTATTATTATTATATTTTTTTTTGAAAAAAAAAAATTCAAAAAAAAATTCAAAAAAAAAGAATCAAAAATTTATTTAAAAGAACCGAAAAAAAAAATGTTTTTATTTTTTTTTAAAAAAAAAAAAAAAATTCAAAAAATCAAAAATCAAAAAAATTCATTTGGGTTTTGGAATTTACTTTTCTTGCCCTATTGTGTGTTTAGTGTCATATTTAATCGCACGATACTTGGTTCACACACTTTGAATCGCACATTTAATTTAACCTCGCACGTAGTTGATTATGCATGTCTAGGTTTGGATATTGATTGTCGTTCCCTTTAGCTTAGTTAGGGATGGAATTTTGAGACGCCCGATTAGCGAGAACATGTTAGGTGGTGAATTGAACAAGATTAGGTATCGAAAGGGCACTAATTAGTCGATTAGTGTAATCAAGTCCCCGTACCTGTTGAATCTCTGGTTCGCAGAAGTGAAGCTTTTCTCCCGTGCTTTACTTAGGTGTCTAATCGACCTACCAAAAACTGATTAGTGGCGACTCCTAGATGAAATCGATTTGCATGTTAACAACTTAAACTTAAGTCGCGAATTGGTATGGGCTTGGGAGAGCTCGAGCTAGGATTAACTTAGTAATCCATTAGCCAAACCCGTAGGCGGGGCCATTTCGGGAGGTCGCGATAGCTTGGCGACTCCACTGGGAATTTTTGTGGACTTAGGCCATGTTTCTTGTTTATATCCATCCCTAACGCGAATGTTCTCGCCATTAACCCCTTGTTTTGCAGGTTCGAGATTTAGGGAACGAATATTTGTTTATTTATTTATTTATTTTCGAATATTATTTGCCCATACATTGTTGTGCATGCTTTAGATGTTTTAGCACTACACTATCGCACACACAACCATACCGCGGACCCGGGCCGTGATAGGACGCTTTTAGAATGGTGTTGAGAAAGATACAACCTCGAACGCGAGACCGCTGATGTAGAGGTTGCCTTTCTTCTCCCGAAAGTTCTTTCTTGGTATCGTAAGTGTTTATCCTTATCCGCGAGACCGCGCGTGACTATAGGATATCTCTTTCGACTAAGCCGGAGTTAAGAGGACCCGACACCAACGCGAGACCCGCGACGGTCAGATCACCCTCTTAACTTCACCTTGTTCAAACCGTTTAGATAGAAAGTGAGCCTCACCTTTCATGCGCATGTCTTTGTGTCCGCCATTGTTCTCAATAAAGTAAGCATTTATCTTTCCTGTTATGCAATTCATTTATTTCCTTTTGTTGGTCCATGGCAAATTAGGTCGTTCGTTAGTCTCAATTTATATGCGATGGGGAGAGCCGATATCCAATTCATTTCCACTCCCAAGAAAGAACTCATAGCGTGGTGGGATGGGTTGGATCAAAATGGCCAAAAGGCAGGTCGAGGAAAAGATTGGTCGTCTCCTCCCATTACTCAAGATCAGCATCCATTCCAGGGTTATGCAAGCAATACCGCACTTTTGGTGCCCTCAAACATCAACTTTCATATTCGGCGAATTCGAGTTAACGCCGACCTTGGAAGAATATAGCATTGCCATTGGAATGCCTCTTGGGACCGAGCTTGTCAAGCCACCCATAGGTATAGACCCCATCTCCGAGTTGTCACAATTTTTGAGAGTTAGGGCCGAGGTGGTGAGGAAGGTCGTTAAGGCTAATTGTTATGCATGCCCATTCTCATTTTTAGCCGAATGTTTTTCGAGTCAACCCATAGCCCAAAGGAGTAGGATCTTTATTTTAGCATTTGTCGGACTAATCATCTTCCCTCATCGTAAGAATGCCATTAATCCTTCAATTGCTTGGGTGGTCAAACACATGTGTGCCGGGTTAAACTATGTCAACATGATTTTAGCCGAAACATTGTTGTCCCTTAATCGTTTTAAACAAAACGGAGACAAAATCATGCGAGCTTCCCCGGAAATTTTGCAAATATGGTTTCTTTCCCACATAAGGGGATTTGGGCACCTTATGCAATTGTTCCAAATAGATGAGTTTAGACACCCCATACAGAGGTTTCAAGTCTTAGAAAAGCATTCCCCCGACAAAGAATATTCCGTTGGATAAATTTCCTAAGAGACCCTGAACCCAAGGCATTTCTATGGCATGCTAAATGGCTCCAGGTCGAGGAAGCCCGCTTCGCTCACAAGTTTGCCAACCCGATCCCGCTGCTTGGTCTTTCTGGCGCCACTTCCTATTACCCGTACAGGGTAGCCCGCCAATACCGAGCCCTACAAGAGATCCCCCCACCTCTCAAGACGGAGATGTTCCAGGCTCGCTTCACCCGCACGGACTACGATTATTTCGACGAAATCCGTGCCATTGAGATTGCCTGGAGCGAGTGTCATCCTGAAAGGATCGCCGTGCCTAAGATGCTGAATGGAGAAGAAGAGATTCACCATGCCTCCACGTTCTACATCCACAATCACCGAATTCCGACCATTCTCGACCTTTGGTCTCGAAGTGTGACAAGCCATCTCGAAGCGCGCAAATTGAGCATCTTGAAAAGAGGGTGGAAATGGACAAGACTCGTGATCTCGAAGTTGACTAGAGAGAACAAACGGCTCTGTAAAGCCGCGAGTTCCCCATCGCATATAAAATGAGCCGCCTCGAGAATTTTGTGATGACACTTTGTCCCCCTAGTTTTTTTTTTTTTTAATGTTTTATCGCTTCTCTAGTCTCGATGTTTAGGGAATTTCGTTCTTCTTATGTTCCAGCAATTTCATGTACTTCCTTAGTCTCAATTTCGAGGCTTAGGAATCGTCGTGTACCTTCTTTGTTTCAATGCCAGAAGAATCTTATTTTCTAATTTCAGTATAAAAAAATTTCTCTCGAGGGATACAAAACGCCTAGACCATTGCCATGGGCCAAGCTCCCATTCGAATTGTGCGCTCACATACGCTCATTTTTCAGGTGTTCGCAAATCGTCTGAGTCCACTCAACGCACGAAGAGAGGAGTTCCGTGATCGCCGTGTCTACACCAAGTTTGACAGCCTGCCAACGCTCCCTGCCTCCGCCAAGGCGGCTACGGCTTCTAGGCAGTCGCCGATCCGAACGCGATCAAGGGCCACGCAGATGAATATCGAGGAACAGAACGCCCGTTTCGCCGCTCTCGACGACAAGATCAATGGTCTTGCTGCTCAGCTCACTCGATTCGCCGAAGATATGAGGGCCGCATTAGCAGCACCGAATGTTGGCCAAGCCGCACCTCAACTTATTCCCGAGCCCGTGGAGGGGCCCTCAAGAAGAAATGTTGCTGAGGAGGCATTAGGTTCTACGCCCGTAACGGTCGAATTGGACCCCATCTCAGAGGCCGTCACCGCCCGTCTAGAGGAGGAACACAACAAAAGGTTCGCGAAGATAGAGGAGAAGCTCCGTGCGCTACGAGGATATGAAGAGCACGTGATTGAGGACCTATCTCGATATGCACAAATGAGCTTTCCCGAGAAGTTCAAGATTCCGGACTTCACTAAATATGACGGGACTGGAGACCCAAAGATCCACTTAAAGTACTATTTGAACAGGATGGCAAGATACGCCCAGAATGTCCCGTTAATGGTTCAGACCTTCCAGGAGAGTCTGACGGGGCCTGCATTGCAATGGTACGTCTTTAACGGAACCCGAGAAGTTCGAGAAATGGGAAGAGTTAGCTGAGGCGTTCGCCTTACAAAGACAAGTACAATCACCGAGATAGCCCCCCGGCGTGAGGTCTTGTTTCGATTGAAAAAGAAGAGGGTGAGTCTTCGGGGCCTTTGCTCAAAGATGGCGTACTCTCGCCGCTCAAGTTCGACCTCCCACTCAGTGAAAAGGAGCTGCTTTCGACCTTTTCTCAAGACCCTACCTAGTGATTTCTATTTAAAGTTGGTGGGTTCGGGATGTGACCTTCTCCCGGTGGTAGATGTCGGGGAAAGAATAGAGGGGCCATGCATGGCGGTGGGTTGAGCGAAGGGGATTAGTCGAAGGTCCCGGCGGGGAAGGAGAAAGACGTGGAGATCGCATATGTGCAAAAGCGCTTGGGGTCATGACAAGGCCCTCTAACCCATCCTCTCAAGGCTGCGTCATATTTGAGATAGGCGCGGAATCGAGGAATTTAGAAGGAAACACCAAGGCAATTCTCCCTACCTAAGGCCCTTTGTCAAGTTGTTGCCCATGCTGTTGAAAAGGGGGATGGTAGCTAAAGAAGTGCCTCGGGACAATCCTCAAAGATTTCTCGGATTTGATTCGTCAAAGTCTTGCGAGTTCCACAGGGGCGAGAAGGGTCATGATGTGGATGATTGCTTCATCCTTAAACTCAAGGTCCAGAATCTACTTGACAAGGGCATTTTATCCTTCAAAGAAGCGGTCCCTAATGTTCAACAAAACCCGTTGCCCAATCATGCTGAGGATGTCAATGTGGTTATCAAGGAGGGTAATGAGAATAAGGGAGACCTTTAATGTGGACGCTCATAGACTTTACAAATTACTAGTGTCATTTGGACACTTTGAAGGGCGGGAGGATGTTCAGTTGAAAGAAAAATTGAAATGCATCGCCCGGATGGTGGACATGGGAGTGATCTACAAAGACGAAGGAAGATAGTTTGGCAACCATAACGGTTGTTCTTGATTCGTTTCACGAGGAGGAATCGGGGATACACTTTCGGCCGAGACTATAGAAACGGACGAGCCGCCTAATGAGGATGCGTTAGAAGGAGAAAATTCATATGAAGACTTCGAACCTCAAGCTAGCAATGTGGATTGGAATCGGGGAGTTCGTAAAGCTTGCTCGTCGGAATGGGGAAGTAGTCGACACTTTAGGACAGCCCGGTGGCAAATTTGACTATCTCGTGAAGTACTCACCGCCACCACCCTTCTTCTTCCGAACCCCAAGGATGTTGTTCCGGATGGGTGGGGAGGTATGGACGACCCGCTTGAACCCGAAGAGATGGTCGGCATGATCACCCCCGTGGTGATTGACTTATCTGTCGAGGAGGACTTATGGATGCGGACGGGGAAGATGTTGAGCAATTAGTCGTTGATCCGGCGGTCAAGAGTTTGCCACCCTTGAGATCAATGATTGCGTCGTGGAGCCAACGGTGATTGAACTCCCTACCGAGGACGAAGAAGATATAATAGTAGATCGAATCCCGAGCTACGACCCCAAGGCAGTCCCCTGGAATTATAAAGCAAACGAAATCGACACCATCACACGGTCAGGCCGCTGCTATACACCTACGGGGATCGTTGAGAAGAAAGCCATCTCGGAAGAGGAGGCGAGGCAATTCTTGGCGATCGTGAAGACGAGCGAATTCAACATCGTGAATCAGTTGAGAAAGATGCCAGCCCAAATCTCCATTCTGGATCTCTTCAAATCATCCGAAAAACATAAGAATGCACTGCTCAAGGTTTTGAATGAAGTGCACGTCCCTGAGACCATCGATGACACCCAGTTGGAGGAGTTTGTTGGGTCTATCTTGCTAAAGGATCAGATTTCTTTTGCCGATGAAGATTTCCCTCCAGAAGGTCGCAACCACACCAAGGCGCTACTTATTTCAGTTAAGTGTCGTGATAGAGTGGTAGCAAGAGCGCTGATTGATAATGGGTCTGCATTGAATATTTGTCCACTTGCCACCCTTCGTCGTCTGGGAGTGAGCGAAGAGAAAATTCTGTCATCTAAATCTACCGTCCGAGCTTTTGACGGTATGAAGAAGGAGGTCATTGGCGAGGTCGAGCTTGAACTACTGATTGGTCCGGTTCTTTTTCTAGTCAACTTCCAGGTCCTGGACATTCCTAGTGCATTCAATTTCCTACTAGGACGACCTTGGATACACACTGCAGGAGCCGTGCCCTCGAGCTTGCATCAGAAGGTCAAATTCGTTGTGGATGGGAAGTTGATAACAGTTCATGGAGAGACCCGATTTCAAAGTTTTCCATGACTTTGCAATTCCATATAGAGGCACGAGAGCAAGGCTGAATCAAGCTACCAAGCTTTTGAGTTAGTGTCGGTAATCCACGTGCTGTGGGGACAATGATCGCAACCGGAAGTGGCCAAGCCTTGATAATGTCGAGTAGGGTGTTACTCGAGAATGGTCATGTCACAGGAACCGGCTTGGGATTGCATGGCCAGGGTACTAAAGAACCTCTCCTGTGTCTTCAAATGGCGCCAAAGGACAGGTTTGGGTTACCGTGGGCGATTCCGGGTGGTCGAGGTAGCCATGGAGGACGAGGTAATATTGAGGTCGAGGTCGGCACGAGGGCCGTGGTGGTCAAGGAGGCCGAGGAAGCAATGAAACCGCAATGACCATGAAGGCCTAGCTAATCGTGGGAGTCATGGAGGTCGGGGGAGTTTATTCGGATTAGGAGAAGGTCTCAAGGGTTTGCTTCTTCCACAACTGAAGGAAATATTCCCGGGTCCACCCAAGCCGCTACAAGAGGAGGAAGAGGCCGCTTTTTGGTCTCATTGAATTATTCAAGAAGAGTTTGCCTGTGCTATCATGGGAAATGAGGAGACCAAGCCCTCCACTGCTACCACCAACCCTTCTGAGTAGGGATGCTGTTTTTCTTTCCTGTTCCGTTAGTTTGAGTCTATGTCTATCCCTTCCATGGGAAGTCTGTTTAGGTCTAGCTGCCGCTTTCTTTTGTAATCAAGATCTTGGACTGTGAGCCGTCGGTCCAAGACCTCGAGTCATGTAAACGGCCCTATCCTATTAATTGAATCATGATCATGTTTTATTAAGGACGTGTGGAAGTACCCAAACCAGACTGATGATGATGCTTTGAGGCCTGGACTTCCACACGCTTCCCGTTTTCAAAATCACTTGCAAAATAGGGGCATCCAAGGACATGAGGACGAACCCTTCATTTTCGAAAACTCTTCAAAGCACATGCATATCAATAATTACAAGAATATTTTCCAATTTAATCGCTAACCTTCTTTGTGGCATCTCGGGCATAACATGTCACATGATCATGATAGATGCATATATATGAGTCGGATTCGCTTTGACGAAAATTCCTCCGGGACCGAGGATGACAAGGATGACTATGACCAAAAAGCATCGAAAGCGAGATTGGATTCGACATTTAAGAGTCCAAGCCGTTGACCGCAGAGCCTACCATCACAATAAACTGGGCGATTCGGAGAACGTTAGAGAAACCAAGATTGAGCTGGCCTTTTCGAGATCAACATCAAAAGGATGGTCAACCTTTTAAGAGAGTACCAAGATGTGTTCGTATGGTCATATGCGGATATGCTGGGGTTGGATAAAGAAATTGTAGAACATGCTCTACCAACTGATCCAAGTATCCCGCCAAAGAAACAAAGGCTCAGAAGAACAAAGCCCGAATTATCCAAGAAGATCGAAGAAGAAGTCATGAAGTTGTTGAAGGTGGGCTTTATAGAAGTGTCGCGCTACTCTGATTGGATAGCCAATGTAGTCCCCGTCATGAAGAAGGATGGTCGAGTCAGGGTTTGTATTGACTACCGCGATCTGAACCGAGCAAGTCCGAAAGATGACTTTCCATTGCCTCATATCGATGTATTGGTCGACAAAGACCGCGGGGTTTGAATTATTTTCTTTTATGGATGGGTTTTCCGCTATAATCAAATTCGGATGAAAGAAGAAGATAAAAGTAAAACCTCCTTCATTACTCCTTGGGGGACCTTTTGTTCTGTGTGGTAATGCCCTTCGGCTTGAAGAACGCCGGGGCAACATACCAAAGAGCAATGGTCACCTGTTTCACGATATGATGCATAAAGAGGTGGAAGTCTACGTGGACGATATGATCGCTAAATCCAAACACGGAGAAGACCACATCGAGGTGTTGCGGAAGTTGTTTGACCGACTTCGAAAGTTCAAGTTAAGACTTAACCCCGCCAAATGTGTGTTTGGGGCAAAAGTGCGGGAAGTTACTAGGATTCATGGTCGGTGAGTCGAGGCATTGAAATTGACCCATCGAAGGTTAAGGCCATTTGTGACTTAAAGCCCCTTCCACCGCCGGAGAGGTTCGGAGTTTTGTGGGAGACCGAACTATGTGGCGAGATTCATTTCTCAACTGTCCGAGACAGCTAAACCTTTTTCAAGCTCCAAGAAAAATGCCAAAGTTAAGTGGAGTAATCGATTGTCAAGAGGCATTTGAGAAAATAAAAGAATATCTTTCTCATTCACGGTCCCGGTGCCAATTGCTCCCCTAGAGTGCCACTAATACTCTACTTGACTATTCATGAGGAGTCATTGGGAGCCCCGCTAGCCCGTAAAAGACCAAGCGATGACAAGGAGTGTGCGATATACTACCTCGAAGAAATTTACTTCATCCGAAATAAATTACCCCGGGGTTGAAAAGACGTGTGTGGCTTTGGTGTGGGTATTGCACCGCTTACGCCAGTACACACTTCATCATCGGATCTTGCTTGTAACCGAGAACGATCCCATCAAATATTTGCTGGAAAAACCTGCGTTAGCTGGAAAGTTGGCAAAGTGGCAAGTACTGGTGTCCGAATTCGACGTCCACAGATGACGCAAAAATCTGTCAAGGGAAGAGCTATAGCTGACATGTTGGCTGAAAACGTCGAAAGGTCGGAAGACCATCATCAGCCAGATCTCATAGAGGAGCGTGTTTTAGAGATAGTGAGTGATAAGTGGACTATGTACTTGATGGCGCCCGTTAACCCGGCAAAGTTCCGGAATCGGGCAGTGCTCATTTCCCGACCGGTCAACATCACCCTGTGGGTTGCCAAGTTGGTATTCCCTGCACCAACAATATCTCCGAATACCGAAGCTTGCATACTGGGATTGCAATTGGCCATCGACATGAAGGTTAGGAAGCTCTGGGTTTTCTGGCGATTCCGCCCTCATCATTCTTCAGACAGAGGGACAATGGCGAACCCGCGACTCCAAGTTGATTCCTTACCACAAATTCCTTGAGGAGTTGATAAAGGAATTTGAAGAGATTTCTTTTGAGTATTTACCCCGATCGCCAAAATCAGTTTGCCGACGCCCCTAGCCACGTTATCATCGATCTGCAGGGTCATGGAGGGGCTGGACATTGAGCCACTAAAATCGAAAATATCGACACGCCCGCCATCGTTCGGCGATCGCAGATGAACCTGATGAGAAGCCGTGGTATCACGACATCATGAATTATCTTCATAGGGGTGAATATCCTCCTGGAAGCGAACTAACGGACCAGAAATACATAAGGAAACTAGCATCGAAGTTCTTCATTAGTGGCAATACTCTTTACAAGAGGTCCTTTGATTTGGTCTTGTTGAAATGCGCCGATCTTTGGAGAGGCTAATCAGTTGATGAGAGAAATTCACGAAGGAGAATGCGGCCCGCACATGAACGGTCATCTCTTGGCCAGGAAGATCATGAGACTGGGTTATTTCTGGATGGCTATGGAGACCGACTGCATTCGGCATGTTCGTTATTGTCATCGGTGTCAAATCTATGCAGACAAAATCAACGTGCCGCCAAATGAATTGCGGCAAATGTCCGAGCCATGGCCTTTCTCAATGTGGGGGATCGATATGATTGGGCCAATTAATCCTAAGGCCTCCAATGGACATCGTTTCATCTTGGTAGCCATCGATTACTTCACCAAGTGGATCGAGGCAAGCTCATATGCCAACGTCACCGCCAAGAATGTGGTCAAGTTTATCCGTCGTGACATCATCGCTCGCTATGGGGTCCCGGAGGCGATCACATCGACAATGGCTCAAATTTGAACAACAAGATTGTAGATGGCTTACTCATGAAGTTTCATATTCGTCACTTGAACTCCTCACCCTACCGTCCACAAGATGAATGGAGCCATGGAGGCAGCCAATAAGAATATAAAGAAGATCTTGTCAAAAGCTCATTGACAAACTATCGACCGGCATGAACGATTGCCCTATGCATTGATGGCATATCGAACTTCGATCCGCACTTCGACAGGGGCAACTCCTTTCTCGCTCGTTTATGGTATGGAGGCTGTCTTGCCCGTAGAAGTCGAAATCCCTTCATTGAGGATTCTCTCACTTCTGAGCTCTCTCAAGGAGGTGGACACGACAAGGATGGGATCGATTGAATATGATCGATGAAAAAGACTAGGGGCTTTATGCCATGGTCAATGTTACCAAAAGCGGGTTGCCAAGTCCTTCAATCGTAAGGTTCGGCTTCGACACTTGAAGTCGGAGATCTAAATACTAAAGAAAGTGCTGTCCATCACACCCGAATTAGGTGGGAAGTTCGCCCCAAATTACGACGGTCCATATGTCGTCGGGAAGGTTCTACCCAGGGGAGCTCTAATTCTTGTAGAAATGGATGGCCGAGAGTTGCCAAAACACAAACGCCGATTCGGTGAAAAGTATTTTCCTTGAATGAAATCCAAGGCACGAGAGCCATTTTCGTTGCAATCCGAATCATTGTAGGGTATTCGCATCATGCATATCATGCATACATGCACACGCTGTTTACTTTGTAGGCCCCAAACAATCCACAAAGTGATCACCAAACGAGTGAACCGTTTTGGCGAGCACCGGTGAGCTAATTAAGGGGGTTACCAAGTCACCAGGCCACGTGTGAGTACCTTTTTCTCAATAAAAAAAAAAAAACTTTTGATAGCTATCTTGATGCTGGCGACGGACGTTCATTTCGAATCAAAATTCCTGCGGAGATCAATTTACTCGATGATCTCAACAAAATGAAAGGGAAATGTTAACATGCCAAGTGAGAAATACTTAGAATAAGGAAAGGCAAGCCATTCCCAAACACGTCCTACAAACACTTTGAGAGTTGAGTGGAAGAGAAAATTAGTGTTGTTTAAGAGCAAGAGATTCATTCGCAAGTAGTACATGGATCGAAATGAAAGGAGGCATTTCCTTCTTCTATCCTATACACTACAGGTGATCATAGTTAGCCCATTTGAGCCATTAAATGTGAAGAGTTTGCGAAATACCCCTGTCAAGAGCCACCCTACAACGGGGCAAATTTGGAGGTTTTGGTCGGCATTCTTTGGAGGAAAAGATGAGAAAGACTTCATTGCCCTTACTTGCATTAATCTTTTCGTGGTAACTTCAGGTGAATCCTTATGGAAGCTTGAAACATCCCAAAATGAAGAAGAGCATTCATTTCTCTACCCAAACACACTCATACCCTTTGCTTAGCCAAGTTGAGCCTAAATATTCATTTCTAAAACCCAAATGATGATTATCTCCCTATCTTTGGGGCAAAGCACGTGATTTATCAAGACAATTGGTACTCATGAGACAGTGTGAAAGACATCTCGAAAGCTTTAAAAGCTCAAAAATGAAAAGAGCAAAAGTCAAATGAAAATGAGGGGGGCATAAAAAGCGGTGTGCTCGGTAAAAGCGAGGCCAATGCCCGTTGTAAAAAAAAAAGGAGAAAAAAAAAAGTTGCATTAAGAGAAAATTTCCCATGAAAAAAAAGGGGGAATGTCAAAAGCAAAATGCTTGCAAAGAAAAAATCATTGCAAATGCAAAAGTCATTAGAGAAAAAGAGCAAGCTCTTACATTAAAATGATTAGTCAATGGACTTTCGAGACAAGTTGAATTTCAGAAGTCGAGTGCCTTCAAAAGATTGGATGATATGGTAATGATGCCATGATAATCACCAACTCCTAAACCCCTTTTGAAAATTTCTGAGCCTTTCGAGCCTTTACCCAAACCAATGTTATAACCTTCTCCAAAGTCTTTTTGGATTAGGATGGTCTAAGCAGAAATTTGGATTCCCAAACAAGTTATCGCTTGAAGAAGTTGGGGCAAAGTTGTCTTATCTTATCTTAAGGTTTCTTGACTTCTAAACCTGATGGAGATGCTGATTGAAAATTATTTCATTCCTTAGCCGATGATGCTTATCCGTTGTTGAAACCATGACCAAACCGACATCACAGTCATTTAAAAGACCTCTTGGATCGGTCAATGCGTACTTGTTTGCGAATGATTCTCGAAGCCTTCGATTAATCGATAGTAGTGTGAGATATGTAGAGAGATCATGTTTACTTTCCACATCAATAGATGGGATCAAATAGCCTTTTTGAGAGTATATGAGAAGCCCTTTCGGACTAAGGAATTCTTGTTTGGCATGCTTAATAGGCTCTCTTCGGAAGTTAACATCACTTTGATAAAAGACTTTCTCCTAAGGGAATTTGATGATTAATGACGTCCTTCATGCATTAAGGCAATTTTGCAATATTGAAGGATATTGAATGCTTTCCAGACAATTGAGTCTATTCTAAATTGCTCGTGCAATCAATGCTTTTTCATTGATGATACCATTTTGATATGGCCTATTGTGATGTTATCTTGCCCGTACGCACTCGCTACTAGAGCACTTGTTATAACACGCACTGTTATTACTAATCTCAGAAGGCGGTGACGTTTCCTCAAACACCAACCTTCATGCTGATCTTGGAAATGCTAAGATGCATCCAAGCATTCATGAATTCCCAAGACCAACTTGGCAAGGACACAATAGGCGATTTATCAAACCCTCGAATAAGGACCCTAAGTGTCTCGAGTCTTTTCAAGCCCTCACGACAGAGGGCTTTTAAGCAATCCGATCTGACCTACAGGTATGTACACCTCGCCACTCTTTCCAAAAGGTTTGTGGTCCAACCTTAAACCACGCTTTCAAAGGTTTGTGGTCCAACCTTAAACCACTCTTTCAAAAGGTTTTGGGTCATCCTTAAACCTCGATTTCAAAAGGTTCGGGTCATCCTTAAACCCCGATTTCAAAAGGTTTGGGTCATCCTTAAACCCTAATTTCAAAAGGTTTCGGGTCATCCTTAAACCCCGATTTCGAGAAAGTTCGGGTCTTTCCTTAAACCCCGATCTTAAAAAGTTCTGGGTCTTTTCCCAAAATCCCGATTTCAAAAGATTCTGGATCTTTCACGAAGCCCCGATCTCACAAGGACCAGAGTCTTCCTCTTTCTTGCCCGGTGGGCTTTCGCAGCCCGGAGCACCTTATTGACTGGCGAGCTTTTTCGTAGCGTGTAGTCTTCCTTTTTCCTTGCCCGGTGGGCTTTTGCAGCCCGGAGCACCTTATCGACCTGGCGAGCTTTCGCAGCCCAGAGTCCTCATTTTTCCTTGCCCGGTGGGCTTTCGCAGCCCGGAGCACCTTATCGACCGGCAGGTTTTTCGCGCCCAGTCTTCCCTCTTTCCTTGCCGGTGGGTTTTGCGGCCGGAGCACCTTATCGACGGCAAGCTTTCGCCCGAGTCCTCATTTTCCTTGCCGGTGGGCTTCGCGGCCGGAGCACCTTATCAACTGGCAAGCTTCGCAACCCGTAGTCCTCATTTTTCCTTGCGGTGGGCTTTCGCGACCGGAGCACCTTATCAACGACAAGCTTTCGCAGACCATAGTCTTCCTCTTTTCCTTGCCCGGTGGGCTTTCGCCGGAGCACCTTATCGACTGGCAAGCTTTTCAGCCCCGTAGTCCTCATTTTCCTTGCCCGGTAGATGACCCGGAGCACCTTATCGACCGCAAACTTTAGCCCAGTCTTCCTCTTTCCTTGCCGGTGGGCTTTTTGCGGCCGGAGCACTTCATCGACTGGCGAAAGAACCCAGTTTATTTCTAAAAAAAAATCATCTCTCATGCATCTCCGTGCTCTCTGTGAACAAAATTTATGTGTCTTTTATCTTTGAATGGAACTTCTTTGAACTCCCTTCAAAGAGGGGCAATTATTGACACCTAAATTTTGCCCAAATTATTTAGGGTTTTATCGCATAAAAATTAGGGCTTAATCCTTTTAATTCCTAAACCAAAAATATCTTCATTAAAACTGCATGGCGTATAATTATTAGGTGCATTTGCATATTTTCCATTTTTCACTTTCAAAATTTAGTTTAAAAAAAAAAGGAGAATGAACATGACGCGTGACCAGCATTGACGCCTGGTCACGCGCGTTCTCCCCCCCCCCTTCTCCACGTGGGCGGCCCCCTTCTTCCTTGGGGCCCGGCCACTCCTCTTCTTCGTCCCCCCCCCCGGTCAACGCCCGAGGAACGCGAGGGAGGAGCGGCGGGACAGGGGAGGAGCAGACGCAGCAAAGAAGAAGCTTGGGCGGCGGAGCGGGCAAAAGCGGACGTCCGCTGCACGAGGAGGCGGATCTGCGATTTCGAAGGGGGAAGCGATGGGGGCGATCTTTGGCTTTGACCGCGCCAAGACCAAGGGATCTCACGGCCGTTTTAGCAAAAAGCAGATGCGATTCAACCCCGAGGAGAAGGCCATCGCGGGCATGAGCTCGAGCACGGGAGGACGTGACTGATCTATGGCCCCTCGAGCTTGAAATGGAAGGGGGCGCCGCCCAAAAAGGAGGAGGAGGCAGAGCCTCCCCCTCCTCCGACATTAAAAAAGAAGAGAGGGAGTTCAAGAGAAGGGGCAGATCCAGAGCGCGAGAGAGAGACTGTGGAGAGAGGAGAGAAACGGAGCAAGGAAGGGAAAAGAGAGTGAGAGGTCGAGGACTGCCCCTTCCTGACCTGCTGCCCCAAGCCGCTGCCGACGGTCCTCCGCCACGGTAGGTCCCGCCCCAACGCCACCGTGTTTTGTTTTCATGGTTCAACTCGGGTCGGTCTCTCGGGAGATCCTCGGCTCGTAGGTGCGCGAGGACGCTGGGTAGCCCGGACGCAGCGCTGCTCGCTCTCCATAGCCACCGGGGCCGAGTCGGGTAGGGACTATGGCCGCCGCCTGCATCGCTTGTATTCTGCTTCTCTGGGGGTGGTCACTGCCGGAGCTCGCGTCGTACGTACGGCGCGAATTCGCCCGGATACTCAAGCCGAGTCCTCGCTTTGTTCATGTATTAACGTGTGTTAACCTTACATGTTTCGAGTCTTCGATCGAGTCAGAAACTTCGTTTCATGTGGCAGCTCCTAATTTGTTTGATATTTTTGTCTGGTGAGATCGTACGTTGTTCCTCTGCCTGATGCATTCTCGGGAACAGGACCATGATTGATCCCATTTCACGATTGATCGGCTAGGCTCACCGAGTGATTGGCGAGAATCATGAGGGTGGGAAGTGATACTGGTCCCTCATCGGGCTCGGGCAGTTCATGGCCGGGCCATCCCCCGCCGAGGCTCTACCGGTTCGGTTCCAGCCACCGCCGCCGTGGGCGGCGACGCTGGAGGAGCGGGCGGTCAGGGCGACGTCCAACAGCCATCACGCCGGGTGAGATGCTCGGGCCACTCCTCGCCGGGTGGCGGCGACCTGGGCGACGCCGAAGGGGCCTAGCCGCGGAGGTCGAAAGGCAGCCTGCCGGAGCGATGGTCGGACGGGGCTCCACGCCGGAGCGGTGGCCGTCGTTCGAGCGAGCCTCGAGGCGCGGTGAAGCGGCCGCGAGTCGGGTCGCAAACCGGGTTGGGAGTCGGGTCGAAACCGGGTAGGGTTAGGCTCTTGGGCAATGTTTGAAGTGGGCTAGAATAGGTCTTTGGGTCCCGAATTTGGGTATTTGGGGCTGAAGGGTTTTTTTTTTTTTATTTTGGTGGGCTTTGGGCTTTTCGTTTTGTTTTAAATTTTTTTTTTGGGCTGGGCCTTTCCTTTTAATTCGCCCGATCGGGCTCAATGAATGAACCCGGTCCGGTCGGGGACCCGGCCGGCCGCACCAGGATCCGTTTTTTTTTATTATTATTTTTTATTTTATGTTATATTATTTTAATATTTTAAAAAAAAAAAATCTAATTTTTTAAAAAAAGATAAAAGCCCGAATTTCATTTTATTTTATTCTATTTTATTTTATTTCAGTTTTTATTATTATTATTATTATTATTATTATTTTATTTTTTTTTGAAAAAAAATTTTTCAAAAAAATTTTCAAAAAAAAAAAGAATCAAAAAAATTTACGAAAAGAATTTCAAAAAAAAAAAAATGTTTTTATTTTTTTTTTTTTTAAAAAAAAAATTTCAAAAAAAAATCAAAAATCAAAAAATTCATTTGGGTTTTGGAATTTACTTTTCTTGCCCTATTGTGTGTTTAGTGTCATATTTAATCGCACGATACTTGGTTCACACACTTTGAATCGCACATTTAATTTAACCTCGCACGTAGTTGATTATGCATGTCTAGGTTTGGATATTGATTGTCGTTCCCTTTAGCTTAGTTAGGGATGGAATTTTAAGATGCCCGATTAGCGAGAACATGTTAGGTGGTGAATTGAACAAGATTAGGTACCGAAAGGGCACTAATTAGTCGATTAGTATAATCAAGTCCCCGCACTATTGAATCTCCGGTTCGTAGAAGTGAAACTTTTCTCCGTGCTTTACTTGGGTGTCTAATCGACCTACCAAAAACGATTAGTGGCGACTCCTAGATGAAATCGATTTGCATGTTAACAACTTAAACTTAAGTCACGAATTGGTATGGGCTTGGGAGAGCTCGAGCTAGGATTAACTTCCTAATCCATTGGCCAAACCCTTAGGGGCGGGGCCGTTTCGGGAGGTCGCGACAGTCTTGATTCATCCATATGGCATTCATTCTCCCGCGATTTGAGTCTATGTCCGTGTGCCTCCTCATTCTCTTTGTTCTGTGTTGCCTATCATTATGGTTGTTCTTGGCCGATTATGGAGAACATAGGGATCCGGTTTCTTTGGAATGTCGGGATGCACATTGGTGTGTGATTTCTGAAGATGTTGTTGGGTTACATAATTTTCTGAAGTGTGTTGTTCATGATAAATGCTTTCGTTGTTTTGCATTTGTGCTTCTTTATTCTCTTTTCGTGTGTTGTGGCTGGCTGGTTACTTTGACGGATGGAGGTGGCGGTCGGAAGTGATGGACGATCCCCAGGAGAAAGATGGTAATGGGGGTTCAGTGATGGATAGCTTGAGAGTATGGTGGGATATAGGTTACTCAGTGGTTTAAAATTCTTAATTGGTGATTCTTGGGTGATTCAACCGAGTCTCTAGAAATTTTGTGCATCCGTCAAAGTGTTGCTCTCAGTTTGCAAGAGGAACCTGGAGCTTGAGTGACTCGGATCCGTGAAGGGTGAAGGGCAAGGAAAGAAAATGGTCAGGTGGGCTTAAGTGGGATTTAGTGATTTTGGACTCAATCTAGTTAAAGTGAATTTGGACCTGCGTTGGTTTTTTTTTTTTTTTTTTTTTGGATTCAAATTGGCTTTGATGGATTTGGGCTTATTTCTAGTTTTGATTGGAGTGGTGATTTTTGGGCTCATCTCTCGTTAGAAGCGGATTGGGCTCAAATAAATGAGCCCACTTCATGTCTTGGCTTTTATCTTGTGTTTGTAACCTAGACCCGACAGCCTTGTCCGGCCCATATTTGGACCAGGCCCTAGAGTCTTTATTTTCGGATTAAAAATATTATCTAAAAAATTCAAAAATATTCCATAAATTTTTTTTTTTTGGTAAGGATTCCATAATTTTTTTTATGTTTCTAAAAATTAGGAAAAAGCTTGGAAATTGGGTTTTGAGTAGTTTTTTTGAAATACGCAAAAATCTTTTATAAGAAAAAATTTTGCTCAAAATTGAACGACCTTTTGGGGCCTTACAATAGGATGTTGTTTGTTATTAGAGGCATATCTAGATCGTTGTTTGTGCATTTCCATTCCAATTATTGTTTGATTGTGCACTTTTAATATATTGATTGTTGTTTCCCTTTAGCCCGATAAGGAGTAGAACCTTAGGTCGCTTGAATATTTTTGGTGATGATTTGACAAGGTTGGGTACCAAAAGGGCGCTAGTTGATTAATTAGCGTAATCAAGTTCCTGAATCCATTAAATCTTTGGTTGGTTAAAAATAAAACAATTCTCCCACACTTAACTTAGGAATTTAATCGATCGACTAAAAATCGATTAGTGGTGACTCTTGGATAAAATTGATTTGTATGTTAATAATTTGAACCATGGTCACGAATTGGTATGGGATTGGGAGAGTTTAAGTTAGGTTTAAACTTAGTAATCCATTAGCTAAATCCCTAAGTGGCAAGACCGGGTTCGGGAGGTCACGACAGGGGATAAGTGATAAATGTAGATATGCAGATACATATACTTTATATCTTATAGAAGAATCAAAGAAGAATATGATGGTCAAATTCCTTATCACCTACTTTCTTATAGAGAATTAATTTCACATGTTTTGAGGCAAGGAACGCAAATGTGCAATACAATTAAATTACATAGACAACTCAAAAACAACCACTTACTAATAAAGAACTATCTTATTTTGGGCTCAATATGATCCCTCCTATACTAACCAACATAATAAAAATGCAAAGGGAATATCCTACTCATCCAGAAAAAAGAAAATCAGAACATCATAAGTCAAAGCCTCAATAAGATAAGCCTAAACAAAGGCCTAGAAGAAAATTAACAAAATAGTAGATGCTGTACATGTGGGAAAAGGGGACATATTTCCAAATATTATAGGGTAAACAAAAGATTAAATAAATTATCAATTGATGAAGAAATATTTGTTGACACCTAAATTTTGGAGATCCAATTAGTCATTCTTTGTATAAAAAATTAGCGATTGATCCCGGTCCCTAGAAAAAAATTAGTTATTCTAGCTTAGTCTAAGTCTCCAAGATATGTCGTTGATCGATCAAACCTGAATGGTAGTACTTTTTTTTGGTCGAATGAAGAATAATACTTATGCACCTTAAAAAAAGAATGTCTTCTAGGTACTGTAACACGGAAGCTTAAAATTTATACAATATGTAGCACCTGTAGCCTACAACTGCAGATCACAAGTAAATGCTTGACTGTCAACGTCGACAAATATCAGTTTCGTAAGAATGACCTGAAAAACATCCATCCAGTTGACTCTAATTCAAGCTTGAATAAAGCTAACCCGTGTCATACAACGGGAACAAAATGAGCAGCATGAGTTTGTTCCAGTGTCCCTATATTATAATCAAACCTCTAGCGCTCTGGGCTCCTGTTCTGTGATTTTAATCCCTTGCATCAGAAATCCATGAAAGCATCGGAGAAAAGGAATTCAAGGTGGTGTCACCTAGTGCCAGTAGGTCCCAATGAACTTCGAAATTTCACTGATGATTTGGGTATCTCTTAATTATCCCCAATATTGCTTCCCATGAACTTAAAGAGCATCAAGAACAGGTAGCCGGGAACCCACATAGCAAATAAGCAAGCAAAATGAAATTCACTAAGAAGACAACAACAAATTTTCACACAATCGGCATCGCCACACATTTCTACAGTCCCATAAGGGTAAAAGTAAATCATATACAAAATGAATAGTAGAACAATAGCAGTTTCAAAATCAACTTTTGAATCAGATGATGATTTTGGAGACCTTGCAGGTGCTTTGAGTCGGCTTATACAAGCAAGACATCCCCGGTAACTATTTCTATTGAATAATATGAGCCAGCTTCAGCCAATATACGAATGCTAAGGCGGTGCATAGTACTTCTCTCCACAAAAGATTTTTAGCATGTCTAGGGTACTGACATATGATGCGTTTGAGTATGCATTAAATTTGCGATCTGCCTCTTGGACTCCTGAACAACACTCCGCATTCCTGAATACGTGGGAAGTCCCAAATTTCAAACGTCCAGTAAGTACATTATAGATGATTGATAATCTCAACTTTGCTGCTGACAACCACAATCCCTTCAGCGAATATGCGGCTCAAGCCCAAGCCGTCCAAAATTATTCAGAGTTACCAATTTGTCCATATTTTTACGGCTTTTACCGTACTCGCTGGAAATAGAGGGGTGTTTCTCATAAAAAAAAAAAAAAACTCCAGACATAACCCCAAAACCATTTATTTGCATCAGGGTCCACCAAGTTACGAGCAGAGATGGACTTCTGTCGATGTGTTTCACCTTTTCGAGACTGTAAACTGTTTCCTATGAACACTATATGCTTTTAAATACATGGTCGAAAGATGAAAAGTGACAATCAACATAGGGGCCCAAAGGCCTAGGGGGAGTGGAGGACAACTACACTATGTCATCACCAAAGTCGCACTCACCATGGCCAATATCTTGATTCACGGAAACTTCTCTCTCATCCGACAAAGTGGTCTGGCGAGCAATCTAAGATTGGTTGAATTCATCCTGTAATTGTTCAAAAGCCCGAGAAGATACTCCAACAACATGCTTCCAAATCGTACTTGTCCGCTCCAAAACAAGTCGAAGCAAGTCGGGATTTGTTGCGGGTACAACCCAAGGGAAGGTCCAAATGACTAGCCACTTGATTTGAGGCTCCATATTCGAGTGAATTAGCGTGCCAAAGATGATGGATGCCAATAGCACAATCGTAAAGTTGGGTTTGTAGTGAAGGGAGCTCCTGTCGACAGTCCTTTGGATGATCCAAAGATGTGCACCAAAGTATAAAATGGACATTTCTCCAATGGCGACCAACATTTTCTCTTCAGCTTTGACGAAACATTGTGAGCCGAAGAGAGCAAGAAGCCACAGCAACAAACTGGAGAAATGCTTATGAAAGGCATTGGAGGATTCGAGTCGTTGCTCATTTGATCTGTCAAAGTTTAGTGGAATGAAGACATAATTAGACCGGAGTAAATTATACTCTTTTTTTTTGGCAAGTAGACAAAAAGCAAGGGAGTAACAAGGAGTAGAAAGATTTAAGCAGGCAAACCTCTTCTTGATCCTATAATAATTTGCTGATTCACTTCGCTAAAGAAGAGAATGATAATAATTTTCGATCGGAGGAAACCTTCCTACCATGGGATATATAACTAGTAAGTTATAGATACAAATTCCACCTCCACGTAAGTTAATTAAAAATTTATATGGGTGACATTTATGTTTATAAACGTAGGACACAAACCGAAGGATTATATGAACAATATTGATCTTGTCAAATCAAAGGATTCGGTTGATTGAGTTGTTTTTGTACGTATATTAGATACTAGATATGATTAGGCTTCTTATCTTAATTATTTAGGAATAAATGGACCGAAGATCTTAAAATTTATTGCAAAAGTGTATTTGAGCCCTATAACTTTCAAAAAATGCAATTAAATCATAAAATTTGTTAAATTGATACAATGAAATCCATTTGTTAATTCCGTTTGATCTGGCCAACGAAAAGCTTATGTCTTTTTCTATTACTTTCTTAAGCACCATATTAGAAAAAGGACTTGAGAGTAAAAAAAGAAAGGCACAAAGAATAAAAATTTTAAAAAATGATAAAAGAAAAAATATAAGAATTTAAAAATAAATAAAAACTAAAAATATAAAACCATCACTAGGAGGCTTGGCCATTCGAGATTGCAGCCATGACTACTCGAGCTTCATCACAATTGGCCATGGTCGCTTGAGCTTCATTGAGCTTGTGGCCATGGCCACTTGAGATTCTTCGAGCTCCCAACCATGGCTGCTCGAGCTTCATTGAGCTTGGTCAAGGCCGCTCGAGCTTCTTTGAGCTTGTGGTAGTAGCCGCTCGAGCTTCGTCTTCGGCTATTGCCGCTCCAACTTCTAGGCTTCTTTAAGTTTGCAGCCATGGCCACTCGAGCTTCATCGAGCTCGGCCATGGTTGCTCGAGCTTCTTTGAGCTCCTAGCCATGGCTGCTTGAGTTTCGTTGAGTTACACCATAGCCGCTTCATCTTCTAGGCTTCTCCAAGCTTGTGGCCATGGCTACTCGAATTTCGTTGAGCTCAGCCATGATCGCTTGAGTTTTTTAACATCGTCTTGTGGAGGTCTACCTTGAGGACGATGACAGAGAGGAAGTAGCAATGGGCGAATTGGAGCTGGGGTATGCTGTGGTTGGATCAGTCGCGGAGTCAGGTGACATAAGCATTTTTAGTCCCGGAGTTAAGATACTCGATCGCACCAATTTGACAGGGCTTTACGACTTATGGAATACTTATTCCTAATTTTTAGTGGGATATCTTTATTGATTACGAATAGTCTAGTTTCCCTATCATTTTTACTTGTTCATCCATATTGACACCTAAATTTCGCCTAGTCATTTAGGTTTAATTGCATAAAAAAATTATGGATTAATCTTTAATCCCTAAACAAAAATATTCTCATTAAATTCCATTGCACATAGATATTAGGTGTCTTTGCATTAATATAATTTAGTGAAACATGTTTTCCTTTTATTCTATTTTATTTTTATTTTATGAAAAAGTCATCGGAAAATTAAAAAAAAAAAAAAAAAAAAAGAGAGAAGACAAAAGGGGGACGCTATCTTCCCCATAGACAAGCGCCCTCCCTCTGCACACTTAGGGGGTGCGAATGGTAACTATTCGCCCGTAAATCAAATTCTTTTGGAAATTGATTTCTAGAGGAGAAAATCTGTTTGGTAAAAACATGACTAATTCTCGCTCTAGAAATTGATTTCGGAATGTAAATCTATTTTTATTTTTTTTTTTTTTTTGGGCATCTCAAAAAAATAAATTCCACTCAAAGTGGGTGCCCAAAGGTATTCTAAGCCATTTTGTGAAGTTTTGAAATTTTTGATTTTTTGATTTTTTTGGGCACCTCAAAAAAATTAACTTTCACTCAAAGTAGGTGCTCAAAGGTATTCTAAGCCATTTTGTCTAGTTTTGAAATTTTTTATTTTTTTGGATACCTCAAAAAAAATTAAATTTCACTCAAAGTGGTTGCCCAAAGGTATTCTAAGCCATTTTGTGAAGTTTTAAAATTTTTGATTTTTTTTTTATTTTTTTGGGCACCTCAAAAAATTAAAAAAAATTAAATTTCACTCAAAGTGGATGCCCAAAGATATTCTAAGCCATTTTGTGAAGTTTTAAAATTTTTAATTTTTTAATTTTTTTTGGCATCTCAAAAAAATTAAATTTCACTCAAAGTGGGTGGCCAAAGGTATTCTAAGCCATTTTGTAAAGTTTTGAAATTTTTTTATTTTTTTTTTTTTTTTGAGCACCTCAAAAAAATTAAATTTCACTCAAAGTGGGTGCCCAAAGGTATTTTAAATCATTTTGTGAAGTTTTGAAATTTTTGATTTTTTTTTTATTTTTTTTAGCATCTCAAAAAAAAAATTAAATTTCACTCAAAGTGGATGCCCAAAGGTATTTTAAATCATTTTGTGAAGTTTTGAAATTTTTGATTTTTTTTTATTTTTTTGAGCACCTCAAAAAAAAATTAAATTTCACTCAAAGTGGGTGCCCAAAGGTATTTTAAATCATTTTGTGAAGTTTTGAAATTTTTGATTTTTTTTTTTTTTTTTGGGCACCTCAAAAAAATTAAATTTCACTCAAAGTAGGTACCCAAAGGTATTCTAAGCCATTATGTGAAATTTTGAAATTTTTTATTTTTTTTATATTTTTAAAAAAATTCACAAAATTTCTTATTTTCTCAAAATCTTGACTTTTTTTATTTTCTGGAAATTTTTATGAATTTTTTTGAATTTTTCAATTTTTTATATTTTCTGAAAAAAAAAAATTAGTGAGGAAAAAGAGAGAATGCATTCGGAAGAGAGAAGCTACAAAAAAAAATTTCTTTTTCTTGCCCAAAACTCATTCTCCGAGTAAAAACGATTTCGGAATCAAGAACGATTCCGGAATCAAGTATTTTTAACAAACGCAATTTTATTTCCCGTAACGCAAAAATTGCTCCGTAACGCATTCCGAAATTTTTTTAACAAACGATTGCATTTCCGGACGCATTCCCGGAGCGTAAATTTACTCCAAAATGGATTCCATGCGCGCCCTTACACCCAAAAAGAAAAAGGTGTTTAGCCACAATTCGGAAAAAACACAAAAGTAGAGAGGAGTGAAGGAAGAAAAAAACAAAGAAGGAAGGAAAAAGATAAAAATGATGAATGAAGCCTTTTGTTTTTCTTCTTCCCGGACTAACACAAGGAATTGTTTCTCTCTCCTTCAACACTTTCACAAATAAAGAAACAAGTGAGAAAGGACAAGAAAAGGGGGCTGCATGTTTTGTGAGAAAAAAGAGAGAAGAAAGCAGGACACGAAAAAAAAACAAGAAAGAAAATGGAGAAAAGCTTTACGGTCCCGAGGCTTAAAAGAAAAAGGAGAAATCGCAGAGCACCAGATCGAGAAAGGAAAAGCCAAAGAAAAGACAAGAGAGAAACACTTCTCTCCGGAGGATTGAGACGAAAGCCTTTCTTTCTCTCTCTCTGGTCTCCATCCACGGACACACGAAAAAAGAAACACGATAATCTGCACATGAAAAGGGGGAGTCAAGATAGAGTTTGACTGGAGAGAGAACGGGAGGATAAAGCTTGATGAGCAAGAGAAAAAAAGGGGAAGAGGGTGAAGATTCAAAAGGAGCAGAGAGAATAGTTTTGAGGAGGAAGTGACCGAGAAACAAAAAAAAAACAACCAAGAACAGAGAGCATCGGAAAGAGTTTTTGAAAAGGAGAGGAGAGATACCGAGAGAGATCTGAAGGGGAATCAGAGAGGACAAACCGCCCCGATCGCCGTCGAGCCCTCTCCGCTGTGCATTGAGAGCCCATGAATACCGGAGTTAGCCGTTCTCTCATTTTTGGACGTCGGAGCTCCTCGCGGTAGAGAGAGAAGGAACCGAGAAAGAGAGCCCGGAGAGGAGTCGCTAGTTCGCCAATGATCCGCCTGAGTTGCCGTCGGAGGCTAAACCGTCGGCCGCCGTAGAGTCAGTCGTGAACCAGGTAGGCCCCGGATAAGGTCTTATTCTGTTTTGGCCTCCCTTCCCCTGCCTCTTGGGTGCCAGGCACACCAAGTCCATTTGGTGATCGCTCGGCCCCGTCAACGGAGGCTAACATTTGTTTGACACTTCGTAAACTCTTTCTAAAAGTTGTATGTCGAAAATCGATCATAAACTTTGTCAAAATCAGATCTGCGAATCCACTTTTGGGCTGCACCACACCTGTTTGATCAAAGGTCCGAACCAGACCACTTGAGCTTTGTAACGTCGAACGTGGTTGTACATCTCTTAGGCGTTTCGGTGCAAGCCCAGTTGAACCTGTGTCCAGAGAGGGTTGATTCGAGCTTTATATATCATCTTTGAGCCAAAAATGGCCCTCAATCTCAGTTTTGAGTCTCCGCCTGTACTCGCCTACAAGGTGTTCGATAAAATGTCTAAGTGAAGCTCCGAATCAGTTTTTGTGAAATCGACACTCTAGAACTTTGTCATATGCTCGATTTATTCTAGTCTTGTTGTTGACTTCGAGCTATCTATGTTTCTGTGTGATTTCGTGGCATACTTGTCGATCCCCGTCGTCGGTGTGGACGAGCACCTTCCAGGAGACTCATTCCTTTCGCCGAAGCGATGCTCATGGTTAGAGGTTGCCGCGGTCAGTTTCCCATCCTTGTTTTGTGTGTTTTATGTATGTAGATTTAGAGTTTTAAAGGTGGTTGAGATGTTGAGATATAAAAAATGGAAGTCGATATCGGTGTTTGGTCGCCGGTGTCCTTTTTCGTGGCCGGAGTTAGCCGACGGTTCGGTGGGTGTGGCGGTCAGCGGTGAGAGCGAAAACCCGATGTCGGTCGTTGGCGTTTGCGGCGCGCGCCGTCGGTCGGAGGCCGAGAAGTGGTCATGGCGTGGTCTCGGCAGAAGAAGAAGTCTCTGTGGTGAACTGTATGGAGAAGTTCACGTGCATGGAAAAAGCACGTAGGGGAGGAAAGAATAATAAAAAATAGAAAAACAGTAAAGAAACAAAAGAAAAAGGAAAAAGAAAAAAGGGAAAATCAAAAGAAAAAAATTGAAAAGAAATGAAAATGGGGTCCCGGGTAGGGTCGGAATTTCGGGTCAGGTGTCGGGAGGATCGGGTCAGGGGATCCGGTCCCAATCCTTATTTTATTAATAAAAACATTAAAAAATATTTAAAAAAACAAAAAATAATAAAAATATTGAAAATTCCAAAAAAAATCGAAAATGTTTAAAAACCCAATAAAAATATTAAAAAGCCTAAAAAAACATTGAAAAAAATTTAAAAAAAATCAGAAAAATTCAGAAAATTCAAAAAATTAGAAAATGCTCAGAAATCTTTTTGGGCTTTATTTCACTAGCTATTAGTTTTAATTTCATTTCGGGCTTAGTTTAAAATTAAGTAAAAATTGAGAAAATCCTTTAAAAAAATTCTCAAAAATCAAACAAGCCATTAGGGCTTTATCTTGGGGCTTTTGATTGCCTTTTACATTCTAGAGACGATGATAGGTCATTTGGTTGTTTATTTCGGTTGTGCACTTTAAATACATTAATTGTTATTTTCCATTTTTAGCATGGTTAGGACGAGTTTTAGGCTTTTCGATAGGTCGCCTTAAGACGTTAGTTTTTGCGAGTGATCAAATTTAGGTACCGAAAGGTAGGGGTGTCAAAACCAAACACAATACCCGAACCAAAATTTAGGCCGACGTGACCCGAACCACCGAAATTTTTTATCGGGTCGGGTTGGATCTCAATTTGTTTGGGTAACAATAAAAAGAATTGGGTATTGTTTGGATCTATTGGGCTTGGGTACCCAAACCCAACCCAAAACAATAAGCCAACCCAAACAATAACCAAAACCATTAAGATTGCTCCTTCTTCCGGGACCTTCTTGCGCGGACTTCTTCTTCCCCGGGTTACGCGGCATGACCATAGGCAACATCACCCTCGGTAGTATTCGCCCGAGATTGACCCTTGCGGCGACTACAATTCTCCTCGGGCGGTTTGCCGATCCTCTCCGCCCCCGATTCATAAAGCGCGCGGATTCGCTCCGCCTCTCGCGCTCTCCTCGCCCGCGATCCGGCGATCTCCATGGCGGCGGGGGGTGTGGTCGTTCTGTGTGGGTGAAAGTCGCTAGGTTGCACAGGTAAGTCGACATGATGGGCGGGAGCTTGTTCCATCCCCGGGAGCATTAGTGGCCCGGCGGAAGAGTACATCAACAAATCGACTTTCTGAAAGAGTGTCTGTTTCTTTTTTCTTTTTCCTATTAATAGAATCCCGTGGGTTTTGGTTTCTGTTTGCTAAGCTGTCTTCTTTGATTCTCTTGTTCGGGAAACTAAAGCGTTCTATTCTATGACGATTCGAGTGAAGTGGCGGGGATCGAGCCGCCCGTAGCTTGACTTCTTTTTTTACGCTTTGTGTCGTTGTCACTGTTTAATCTATGGGGTGATGGGTATGGTTCAACATTTTGCTTCCGATGAAGTGCGTGATGATCAAATCATGGATCTTGAACTTTTAAATGATTAGTAAACCTCTAAACACGAACCCGACTGAACCGACTGAACCGAACATGACCCAATTGTGCGGCTATCTAATGTTCGGGTCTTGTTTGGTCGGGCCAAGCACATATGTTCATTATTTCGGGTCGGGTTGGGTATCATGAAAACCCGACCCGACCGACCCATTGACACCCCTACCGAAAGGGCACTAGTACATCGCTAGTGTAATCAAGTTCCCAATTTTGGAATTTTTGGTTTCATGCGTATCGGGGCGACACTCCGTGTCTCAATCGGGGTTTCTAGCCTACCCTTGATCATGGCTAGTGGCGACTCCAATCGAATGCGTAAATTTGACAATTCTCGTCGCGCGAGGCATGAGGCTCGGGAGTGCCTCGGTCTTTGGATTAATGAACTATTTGGTTCGTCTTTCAACCGAATCAATCGATGTTCGTATCTATTGACAAATACCTCTTAGCCTAAATCCGATCGATTTGGGGAGGTCGCGACAATCCAGAAACAAGAGAGGGTTTCCCTGAGAAAAGAAACGCATCCTCTATCTCACGGAGAAAAAACAAAGAAAACTGCTAAGAAAGGTAAAAGAGAGAACAAAAGACAAACTCAAGGTTACCAGGAACTAAGTTTTGCTTACACTGCTACACATTGATTTGCAGCTCTAGGACTACAAAGGCTCGAATCGCTCTCTCACATCCTCATTAACATGCTCCAAACGTACCAATTCCGTGGTAAATTCTGGTTCACTTCTAAGGCTAGAAGCGTAGATCAGAGCAGGCCTTTATTGGCTTCGGAAATGTGAACCTTTATACAGTTTATTTCATATGTCCGAACGCGAAGAACTGCCCGACCTGGAAAGACGTAAGTGAGACCCCCAAGAATCCAACCTCGTCGATTGGGATAGTGCCAGCCCGACGAGACAAACTGCGTTCATGGCTTCCCTCGAGAACGCCTCCTTCCGTAGCCACTCTCGATGCGGGGGCATCTGCCGTCACTGCTGCCAGGTAAAGTAATATTCGAGTCAAACGCTGTTAACACTCATTTTTAAAGGCTGCGGTAACGACGAGACACGATACCTTTCAGCTATATCCACTCATTCGACTGTCCCCGAATCGGTGGGGCATTTCGAGCCGGCCCCAAAATGCCAAAAACTTCAAGACTTCCTACTCGATGCTCCCAAAACCCGCTGAACCCGACGGGGAATGCGGAGTCAATCGTATTGGGTGAGAGCGGAAGCTCAACGACTTAGTAAAATATTGAGGGCCGTTTCTGCACGTGCCCAACAGGACCGTTACACATCACGAGCCACTCGGTTGTCTAGTTCGTAGTTACCACCGCGAATGGGACCAAAACATACGTGGAAACATAAAAATAAAAGAATGGAACGGAATTATTAAAAAAAAATGAAGGAAATCGGGTGATTTGGCGTCGCTTTCCAAGTATAATTTGAATTGTTATGGGATGAGAAATTTTTTTCTTTAAATCTAGAATTTATCGGAGATTTGTGGAGAGCTATGGATACCCTTTTTAAAAATAAAATTACAATGGAACAACCTTGACTACTGATTATTGGTGCCATAAAATTGTCAACTTTAGTATCAAAGAATTAAAAGTTGATGATGCAATTAATATCATTGACTTGAGCCAAGGTAGATTTAGGTTCTGTTTGTTTAGCAGAAAATGTGACATTTCCGGAAAATATATTCTAGAAAGTCATTTTGTAGGAATATGACAATATTTTCCTGCAATTGGTTGAAGTTTAAAAATGAACTAGAAAATATTTTTTGTTGTTTGGAAGGGTAAATATAAAAATTACCAAAGAAAATCAATTTTTAATTTTTTTTTCTTTTTTTCCTTATTTCTCGACCAGTGGCTGGCCACAACGAAAGCTTGCAACTAGCCACAAGCAAAGGGCAAGCTCACCGGCCTTGGGCGAACTCGTCCCTCACTAGTGGCCGGCCATGGAGTGGCTAAGGGAGAAGGAAAAAGAAAAGGAAAGAAAAAAAGAAAAAGACAAAAATAATTAAAAATATGAATTTCTTTTTAAACGTTGTTATAAGAACAAACATTTCATTAATCAAGAATTCGAGCCTATGCACCAAGGACCTAAACACAACCTTTGTAGACCAGAGCTCAAGTGTCGGGGACCCAAGCACAGCCTTTATGGGCCCAGGCTCAAGTGTTGAAGAATCGGACACAGGCACTAGGGGTTCAAGCACAGCCTTGATGGACTCGGGCATGGGCATTGGGAGCTTAGGCTCAACCTCGATGGATTCGGGCCGGGTTGCCGGAGAGTTGGTCCTGAACACCGAGACCGAAAGCCAACATTAGGGTTTTTGTGCCAAAGCATAGAGTTTCGCGTCCAAATGTTGATACTTATCATATTTTGGAAAATGTTTTCTGACTTTTCAAAAGAGGAAATTATTTTCTTGAATTTAAGCATATGTTTTCTATTAACTAGGAAAACATTTTCCGTTGACTCATTTTCCTAAGCAAACCAAATTCCAGAAAATGTTTTGTGCGAAACAAACGAAGCCTAAGAGAGTGTTAATCCCCGGGAGATAGTCAAGCCACATAAACAAAAGCGTTAATGCCACGAAAAAGTCCAAACTAGTACTCTTATAATAAATTTATTCTAAATTAATTTTTGGGTCTCCAAAAACCCAAACTGTACGCCTGTAGTAAATTTACCATAAACTAATTTTTGAGTCTTAAATCCCTAAACCGGTACACTCGTGATATATTACTCTCCATTATCTTCCATCAAAATTTACCATGAAATTGCTAAGCTTGATGGCCTTGATAATAACTCAATTGACATGGTAAGTCCATGTGGAAATCCATATCAATTAGGAGTAAATTTTTTATTGGTGTACCAATTTAGGGTTTTTGGTAACCCAAAAATTAGTTTAGGGTAAATTTGTTACATGTAAACTAGTTTAGGGTTTTTCATAGTATTAACCAAGTTGAAGCAAGTTGGAATTCGTTACGGGTCCAACCCAAGGAAGGTCCAAAAGACTAGCCACTTGATTTGAGACTTGATATTCGAGTAAATTAGCATGCCGAAGATGATGGATGCCAATAGCAAATCGTAAAGTTGCGTTTGCAGTGAAGGGAGCTCCTGTCCACAGTCCTTTGGATGATCTAAAGGTGTGCACCAAAGTATAAAATCGACATTTCTCCATTGGCGACCAACATTATCTCTTCAACTTTGACGAAACATTGTGATCCGAAGAGAGCAAGAAGTCATAGCAACAAATTGCAGAAATGCTTATGATAGGCTTTGGAGAATTCCAGCTGTTGCTCGTTAGATCTGTCAAAGTTCGAGGTTCCTTTTGAATTTGATTTGAGCATTTTTTTGTTCTCAACTTTTTGTGCTAATCTGTTGTATTCGAATTCTGAATTTTTTCTTTTATGCCAATCTATGTACCACTTCGAAATTCGATGGTTGTAAATTGTGTCAGTTTATATAAGGATATACCCTTCATTATGAAAAGTGAAAATTCTTAACCAGAATTATAATTCCTTAGAAACCATTTTCAATACATATGAATAAATAAAACTAACGATTGATACATATGCATAAATATAAACATGTCTCTATCACTCCCATCTATTAGTACTTTGATTCATTTCTAGGAAATCATCCTGTCGTGCATTTTGTTCATACTTGATAGTAGTCCCAACATATTGGGGAGTGGTTGATACTCTCCTCTGATAGGATGGCATGGAAAATGTAATAGAGAGGTGTAAGGTGCTAACTATAGTCATCTTCTGGACGTAGCCCTAGTTTAAGGGTACCCAAAAAAGCACCACAACACCAACATGCTCTATTTTCATCTTCCTCATTTTAGAATAGCCCTAAATTTAACAAAATCAAAAACACAAGCGAAAGGGCAGACCCTGGTGCATTTTGAAGAGAAGGCCAGACCATGGTCTACAGGGCATTTTCGTGGCTTCTCACTATAGACTCGACTTATAAGTAATTTAACAAGAGGTCGCTAAAATATGTCCAAAGTGCCCATTTCAAATCAATTACACTAAGTACATTACGCGATTACTTTGCCTTATGCTCGTTTAGATGAATATATCCAATAAAAAATATTTCTACATTCCAAATTGTTCTTATGTGTCCATGATGTAAAGCTTAATCCGGTATAAAATGGGAAATTATTTTATGAATGGAATGTAGGACTTAAATAATGAACAGTGTCTCAATGGTTATGAAAGGGTAGGGGTGTTTGTGCTCTCCTATACTCCACTCCCAAGTAAAAGAATTATGCCATGCTATTTATAATAAGCAAGTCGCACCCCAAATAGCTACTGGCCGATTTTTAGGGGGTGACAGTGATCTTTGAAGTCAGACAGATTGATGAATATGGAGATCTGGATAGGAGGCGTGACAAACACCATGATCCATTATTAATCTTCTGCAAAATACATTCATGACACGGCATGATTATGAACGAGGAAACAAAAGATGACGTTGTGACAATCTACATAGGGGCCCAAAGCAGAGTGGAGGATCAACTAGACCAACTCATCACCAAAGTTGCACTTACCATGGCTGGCTTCTTGATTCACGGAAACTTCTCTCTCGCTCGACAACATGGTCCGGCGAGCAATCCAGAATTGGCTGAGTTTACCATGCGATCGTTCAAATGCCCAACAGGATGCTCCAACCAGACGCTTCCAAATCTTGCTTGTCCTATCCAAAACAACTTGAAGCAAGTAGGGATCGGTTGCGGGTACAACCCAAGGGAAGGTCCAAATGACCAGCCACTTGATCTGAGACTCGACATTCGAGTAAATTAGCATGCCGAAGATGATGGATGCCAATAGCACCATCGCCCAGTTGGGTTGGAGATGAAGGGAGATCCTGTCGACGGCCCTTTGGATGATCCAAAGGTGCACACCAAAGTATAAAATCGACATTTCTCCGATGGCGACCAGCATTCTCTCTTCAACTTTGACAGAACATTGTGATCCGAAGAGAGCAAGAAGCCACAGCATCAAACCAAAGAAAAGCCTATGAAAGGCTTTGGGGAATTCCAGCCGTTGCTCATTAGATCTGTCAAAGTTTAGAGGAAGGAAGACATGATTAGGCCGGAGTAAATTGCAATCTCTTTGGCGAATGATGTGAGCTTAACTAAATTTAAAATGGCAATTGCTGTTTAAGCAGACTAAAAGCAAGGGAAAGGACAAAATTTCCTGATGCACTTCGCTGAAAAAAGGAAAGGGCAATAATTTTCTCCAATGCCAGTTGGAGAAAACTTCCTCCAATCATATATGATTAGTGGATTATAGATATAAACATTGCCTCTATTTCAACTTAATTAAAAATATATATGGGTGATATCCATGTTTATGAATGTAGTCAATGAAACGAAAGGTTTCGAGAAGAATATCAATTTTGTAAAAGAAAAGAACATTTGGTTGATTTAGTTGTCTATTTATTTATATCATATATAGGATATTAGATATCATTAGGATTGTTATATTTATTTTTTAGGGATAAGTATATCAGAAGTTCTAAAACTTGTTTAGAACTTCTTGCGAAAGTGCAACTGAATCGTAAACTTTCAAAAAGTGCAATTAAATCGTAAAATTAATCAAATTAGTGCAATAAAATCCTTCGGTTAGTTCCGTTTGATTTGGCTAACGAAAAAACTGACGTGTGGCATTGATGTAGCGCAAACCCAGTGCCATATCACGAAAAAAAACTTAAAAATTTTAAAACAAAGGATAAAAGATTTAAAAAAGATGAAATTAAAAAAAAAGAAAACCAAAAATCTAAAACTACCACTAGGAGGCTCGGCCACCTCGTCACCAGCGCTTCGAGCTTCATCTAGCTTGGCCATGTTGCTTGAGTTTTGTCGAGCTCACGACTATGGCCGCTTTAGCTCCTTCGAGCTCCCAACCATGGCCGCTCTAGCTTCCAGGCTTCTTTAAGCTCATGGCCATGGTCAGGTAATGATGGGGTTGCAATTGTTGGAGCAGTCGTGGAGTTGGGCAACAACCGTGGTGGACGGATTTGGCGACTACAACCAAGGAAGTAGAAGATGCTAGAGCTAAAGATGCCACATCAGCACCTCTTTTTTCGAGAGATAATAAAAAATTCCACGTGAGCATCTTCAGTTACTCAAATCAGAGGGATTTAACTGAGGTAGTTGATTGCGACAATATGACAAGACCTTAGGATTTCTGGTGCCCTCATCCCAAATTTTCAGTAGGATATTATCAGATACAGGAATAGTCTGGATTCCTTTTTATCATTTTTACTTGTTCATCGAGTAATAAGAAAAGGGTTTCATGAGAAAAGAAAAGCGCATCTCTACCTCACTCGCGCAACAAAGAATTCTAATGAGACGGGTAGAAAGAGAGAAAGCAAAAGACAAACTCAAGGTTCTACCAGGAAGCTGAGCTTTGCTTACACTGCTGAACATGGATCTGCAGCTCTAGGACTACGGACGCTCGAATCGCTCTCGCACATTCTCATTACATGCTCTAAAATGCACCAATCCTGTGGGGGTAAATCCTGGGTGGTTCGCCTGTAGGGCTAGAACACAGCAGACCTTTATATATGGCGGAGCGTCAAGAAGTGAGTCCCCCTAGGATCCAACCTTGTCGATTGGGATGATTGCTTCAGCCCGGCGAGACAAAATGTGTTCGTCTGGCATTCCTTGAGAATACCACCATTCCCTAGCCACGCTCGATTCTTCCGTCACTGCCGGGTAAGTCTAGAAATGAGTAAATAATCGAGTCAGCCTTGTCAACCTCATTTGTTCTTTTATTTTTTTTTTTTGTTTGCTGTTTTAGTAAATGTGTCGTATATGAAATCGACCCTTTTAATCTAGTTACGACACGTTTAGACACGTTCAGTCGTATTGGTTAATTGACCCGTTATTTATGCCAGCATAACATGTTTAGACACATTGTCATATGCTTTTTTTTCTTTTTGTTATGCGTATTTATATATTAGGGCCAAACCCCAAAATGAAGCGCAACTTTTTACGTCCGAGAGAAAGATAATGCAACCATTCAAACGTCCCAAAGATAAGCCGAACCTTTTGTACTCGGGACAAAAATTGCATAATTTTTCAAATGTCCCTACAAAACCTAACATTTCATCAGCGGCACAAAAATGACATGCTTCGGAAATTTCCTTCATTCTCACAATTAAATCATCACAATCATCTTATGCAGCTCGCTTTGCTGCCGACGTGCACGGTGAGTCACGTCAACCAATACCGAAAGATGTCATTTTAAAATTTGTAATTTTTGTTATCAAATTAAATTTATAATCTCTCTTACCAAATTTCTCGCTTTGGACCAAAGACGGTCGCAACTAACATGATTCGTTGTGCACTTCGGCATAGCGAGCCACGTAGAATGAAGCGCGGCGAGAACGGACGGAAATTCGTAATTGGTGGCAATTTTTGAAGGTCGAATTCCGATAAAATTTGGGAACACCCCCGGTGACGACAGGACACGATTCCTACAAATTTCAGCTTATATCCAATAATACGACTGTCGCCAAATCGGGGGGCATTTCAAGACGACCACGAAATGCCGAAACTTCCACAGCGCAACCTGACGGGGAATACGGAGTTCGATCATTGGTTAGAGCGTAATCTTACATCACGAGTCACTCATTTGTCTAGTTACTACCGCAAAGAGGCACAAAACATACATGGAAACAAAAGAAGAAATGGAACGGAATTATCATCAGAATGAAGGAAATCGGGTGGATTTGGGGTTATTTTTCCAAATATAATTTAAATTGATATTGGATGAGAAAAATGTTTACTTTAAATCTAGAATCTATAGAAGATTTGTGGGACACGTGGAGAGCTATGGATACCCTTTTTAAAAAAAATCACAATGAAACAACCTTGACTACTGATTATTAAGGGTGAGCATGATCCGGGCGGGCGGTTCTCACCCTAGAATCGATAACCGCCCACTACGAACCAATTCCGAAAAATTGAAATCGAGAACCGCCTATTAGTTTCATGGATCCATCCGGTAATCAAACTGTTGGTCCAGTCCAGTTTCCCGATGGGTGCATGGAACCGGTCCCACTAAGCTTCACGCAATGCCCAACCGCAACGTTTCTAATCTCGATAACGCAAGTCTGACAACATGGGCATTCGCTACCTTCCCCCTCCCGACAGTTCGGAGAGGAATTTCAAGCCAAAGTAAAGCAAAAATCGAAGAACTTCCATCTCAGACCAAACCATGCCATGAAAAAAAGTCTCTCCAGTGAGCAGTTGTAGTTATTTATAGTTGCTCATATGACAGCTGAATTTTCAGTAGCTGACGAAAAAAAATCTTCAAAAGCACTGTCGTAGAGTGGAAGTCATGATATGAGAATACCTTGTTGTCCATCAAAATACTAACAGCATAGCCAGTTGCACGGGCGGCCTCCATGAAGATGACAAAGTCTAAAGAGAGCCTTTTAATACAAAATCATTAGTGTCAGTGACGCTATTCCAAACAAATATAAAACCAGACATTGAGAGTCGAGGCCGTAAGTTGATGGGAATTAAGCTTAAGAGTCAAGACCATGAGCCAAGAGTCGGAAACGGAGAGACTGAGGTGAAAGTGAGACACTGAAATGAGAGAGTAGAGACCAAGATGAGATTGAGATAGTGAGAGTTTGAGCGAGTATTAGATTAGGGCTTTTAGGATTTTCATTTTTTAAAAAGTAAATAAATATTATATATTACAGGTTCGGTTCAGGTGAGCAGAATGAGCGATCCCACACTTGGAACTAGGAACCAGACCAGTACTCATCGATTTGGAACAGGGAACTGGTCTAGTTCTGGACAGTTCTCGGTTCCTTTGCACACCCTTACAAATTGTTGATGCCATAAAATTGTCAACTTTATCAAAGAATTAAAATTTGATGATGCAATTAATATCATTGACTATGCACTCGAGCCAAGGTTGATTAAGAGAGTGTTAATCCCCAGGAGACAAAGTTAGGCCACATAATCAAAATAGGGTCCTTGGCTGATGACCGGTAGTACATAATACATTTGCGATTGACAAAAATGAAAGATGTGTCTGTATAAACATTTAATTTTTACTTTTTATATGACCTTTTTTAACTCTGAACATCTGAAACTTTCACAACATCAATATGTTAACACATTGATTCATATATAAGTTTTTCACAATTTCATAAAATTTGATCATGCTTTAACTTTCGATGGTAAACAACCAAAGTACTTTCTATTTATGCTCAACCTCAAACAATCTCTAAGATTGATGTCTATCAATTAACAGAAGTAGGAGCTTCAAAATTGACTGTGGGCAGTCAATAATATTAAGTCGACCAGAGAAGTAAAAGAGTGGGAAACAGTTATTGCAATCAAATCGGGAGTAAATATTAAATTTCTCTAGCCGGAACAATTTCCAAAATAGTCGAATTGCTCCTGAAGTTGTGCAATTTTATTTCACAAAAAATAAATGATTTGAAAAACATTTTCCTACACATGATCGCTTATATTACTTACAAAAATGAATGATTGAAAAATATTTTTATTATTCACAAAAAAATTTAGATATAAATTATTGTCGATAATAAAAACACTTTTCATTGATTAATGATTTCAAATGATATAAGCAATTATTTTTAGGAATATATTTTTTAAGTCATTCATTTTCCATGAGATAAGTAAAATCAAACATACTCTTGAAGTTTGAATTATATTAAGTCAACCAGGACAAAATATAGGGGGAACAGTAATCATAAAAGACATGCAGTTAAGATCAAACTCTTTAGGTAGGCACATTTCCGGTCGATTGCAAAGGGTCCAGGTTCGCCAGAGTCGATCAAGCACACGACTTCTAAACAAAGTAGATGAATGGAATGCGCATCATCTCTCGACTTTAGACAAAGTACATAACTTCTAAAACAAACACTCAGATTGATCAAACTTAAAGCGTGATCAAGTGTGAGAAACCAATGAATCAAGCATGAGGCTTAACACGATAAGTCATCCCGAGAGCAACAAGACATCACAGACAGAATTCGCATGAGATTTGACAAACTTTCCTGTGACAAATTTGAAATTCACGAACTATCCTGAAGATACAAATCTAAAACTAAAGCAGCTGGCTATACTTCGTTCAACCCTACAATTCGCTTGTAAATTGTTTGATAAGCACAAGAACATTGTCGCTTCTTCTTTGCTAAGCCTGTTAACAATTTACAAGAATAACATAACTGGAAAAATCGCCTTCTAGCTCAATCCCAGACTCCAGGATTTGTCGCTGAACAATCAAACCTGAAGAGTAACATATAAGCACTCAAAACTGAATATCTTCCTGATACCATGACACGCGATCTAAAATTTATATAACATACAGCACCTGCAGCCTATTACTGCAAACCACTCGTAAATGCTCAACTTTCAATGCCAACTAACATCAGTTCTAAGAATTACCTGAATTACAAACATCAAGCCGACTCTGATTCGATCATAACAAATGCTTGAATAAGAGACTGAGCAGCATGAGTTTGCTCAGGCGTCCCTGATATTATAATAACAGTGTCAGTGGCTCCAGGCTTTGGTTCCGTGATTGTAATCCTTGCATCAGAAATCTGTAAAAGGGTCGGAGAAAAGGAATTCAAGCTGGTGTCAACTAGTGCCAGAAAGTCACAGTGAACTTTGAAATTTCACTGATGATTTTGGTATCTCTTAATTGTCCCAAATATTGCTAACCCTGAACTTAAGACTATCAAGAACAGGAAGCCGGGACACACATAGCAAAACAAACAAAGTAAAAGGTCATTAAGAGGAAAACAAAAATTTCACACAATCAGCATCGCGCCCCATTTTCTACATACCGGGAAAGGTGAAAAATAAAGGCTCCCTCTATTTCCACACTTTAAATGACTATAACACACCCTAACTTATTGAGTTGTCGAAAATAACATCAAGAGAATTAATTGGTCAAAATAATAAGGTGGAAAGAGTGAAAGTCGATGGTTATTGAAAATGCAAAAGCTGCACATTATACGACTGTCCGCATTAGTCAAAGTAATGGCATTTTATTTCTCCACCCTCCGATATTTGCTGTTCGTTTATATACCTCTCTTACACTAACGAATTTGTTTAAGCTTTCTATGAGGGATGTTGGTAATCTTTGTCAATTAACATATCTCATATCTAAATTATAATCACATAGAGTTCACAACTTTAACCAAAGAATTCCATTCAAAAAAGAACTTGAACCAAAGATATTCGTATATGACAAGGAGTTATTAGTTATTGAACTTTGGAGAGAGTTTGCAATAAATGTTCTAGACATCACCACTTTATTAATATTCTTTTAAATATACATGTCCGATCATCAAATCTATTAAACTCAAATCTAAGAGGATTCTTGTAAAAAAGCAATAATACTCCAAATTTCTCCAACTTGATAAAAATACAGCAGCGCATGGAGCAAAAAAAATCCATGTAGCTGAAAATGCTTAGGCTTTAGTTGCATCATCAGAGTTGAGCAAATTAATTTGTATTCTCAAAGACAAAAGGCCGGAAATCGCATTTATCTATAACTTAAGTGCTCAAAGAGGAAATTAGGAAGCAAAATGCACCTGACGGATCTGCTTCAAGCATCCACCTTCTTCTCCGTATATTACAGGAACAATAGAACGAGGAACAACTACTTCAACAGTGGTACTTGTAATGATGGCTGGTTGACTGCCTCTCGACAAATCAAAAGATCTAGTTGGAAAAATATTAAATCCCCATCATTCATGATTTTTATACACTCAATGGGAAGTCAATGGTGACATCCCTCAAGTTTGAAACTTTCAACAAACAATATACTCACCCTCCAAATCCTGGAATTCTTCTTGGGGGACCTGAAAAATCTGGAAAGTCCAAAGGGCCACCGCCTTCCATATGGCTCTGCAAGTAAATTTGAGAAGCATGTATGTAATTTTCATACATGACTAATAATCTGCATCCTTCAAATAATATCTGAAAATAACATTCACAATTCAAATGTAGTTGAGCTCTTCTTCCACAACTAAGGGCAAGAAGGAAAGTTCAAGGGGCATTAAAGGCACAACCTACTTCAGAATCCAGAAAATGCAACCAAAAACAATTTATATAAAAATAGAGCAAAAAGTTGCTCCCAATACTTTAACAGGCCATTATTAGAAACTTTGTCATATAACCGATGTTAAAAACCTTCAATTATATAAAAGCACAATAAATATACAAAGGATAAACTCATAGAACAGAAAGAAGTTTTACGATACAGTGTTAAACTTTGACCAGAGATAAGTCTGATACCTGACCCCATGGTCCTCTTTCAGGGATATGGGGGCGTAGACCAGGTCTAAATGGCCTTTGCATAAAAGGAGGATCTTCGTGGGAATAAAATGCACCATGGGGACCACCTAGAGTATCAAACTTATGCGTGGATGGACCAAAACTGGAATACATGCCAGGGGGTGACAGTTCCCTCCTTCCCATAAATGAAGGAAAAGGAGGTGCTGGATCCAGAAAGGGTGGAATGGATGGACGATCTATCATAGGAAATACATCGCGGAAAAAGTGGAATTTCAACCTACTGGTTATCTGCAAAAGAGCGTCCTGAACTGCCTCATATTCTCCATTAATCTGTCATTGACAAAATAAGCAGCATAAACAGCAAGCCCGGAAAATAGAACAATGCCTTTCAGAAAGATAGTACAACATGAACCAAACACCCAAGAATAAGAAACAATGTCAGCACCATGAAACAATTTACAAGTAAAGTCAAATATGTATGTGTCCCCGTTTGTTATGACCAAGTGAACAGAAACTTGCACCTGTCACGTGAAAGGTTACAAGACTTCTATACTTGACGTGTTACAGGCAGAGAAATTTGAGATGTGTTGACTCAACCTTGCATTTTCCCTTAATCTAGACAGAGAATTGTGATGTCAACAACTTCATTTCTATGAGATTATCTCCATATGTATCAAGTTTAAGTGCCTTTTTGAGATCTATTAAATACAAACTACGCATTATATCAAAGCATAATGAGGGCTTTAAAGTGTTCGTTATCCCAGATATAAGCTAACTAGCTGAAAAAAAGAAGAAGTGCAGGAACAATGACATGTCTGGAAAAACACCATATGGAGCATGGTCATCCAAGTAATGGACTCAGCTCCTCAAGTTTTTTTTTTGGTAAGGACTCAGCTCCTCAAGTTAATCACCAGTAAATGCTTAATGTAAAATTCATGGTCTATGATTAAGACAACTTCCCTTGTTTCAACCATAATTTAGATTAGAAGACTTCTCAACAAAACGGACCTGCACAACTTCTTCATTTTCTGAAGCACATGTAGGAATTTGATCCTTTCCCAAAATTCTAATATAAGCTCCAGATGACTTCCGCATTTCAGCTATTACAGAGCCACCTTTGCCAAGAAGACAACCAATTTGATTAGACGAGACAAGCATCCTGGCTGTGACAGAGTTGTCCTTGCTATCGGGTGTAGATCTAACAATCCTGTTTTGGACACGAAGAACTGCATCTTGGACAGCTGATACCCTATCTTCTGGGTACTAAACATGCCAATCAACATAAGCACAGTAAATAGCTATATGAACCATAGACAACCATAAACTGAACTTTTAGCATATATTAAGGAGAAGGAAGAGAATCAAAATCATACAGCTGGACCAGATATGGCAACAATACGATCTTCTGCATCAGAAAGACCTTCCACAACTTTGATCTCACATCTGGTATCCTGCTCAAGAGTCCTGACCACATTTCCGCCTTTACCAATGATGCCGCCAACTCTCTCGCTACTACATAGCAAGCGGAAACATAAAACTTCCTGAGGTGGCCTCATTTGACCCGCTAAACCACCTTCATTGAATTTAGGCATCATATGACGCGCAGTAGAACGATAACCACGACCATCCCGTGTGCTAGAAGAAAATTTTGCGGCACCTTGAACAGCATCTGATCGATGAAGTGCATGACCAGATGAGTTAGATGACTGCCCAGTCATGTTAGCAGGGGATGTCTCATGATCTCGAGGTACATAATCACTAAGTTGTTGAGAAACCAACAAGAGAGCTTTTCTAACAGCCTCAATTTCTCCTGTAATCTGCAGCATTGATAGGCTATGTAAAGAAACTAACTAAATGAAAACATTAGGAATTTCAATAAATGAAGCACATTTCATTAAATGCCAATATCCACTTAATGGACTAACACAGCATAGGTTGCCATTGCTCCACTGTATCAAGCAACAAGCCACAACAGAGCCATGTAGCAGCATCTGACATCAATCAGATGCAAGATGAAATATACTCCAAGGCAATGAGGTTCCAGTGAAGAAATTAAAAACAGCTCAAACAAGCTCAACTTGTCAGGGAAACTGCCTCCATTAGTACAATGATGACACTCATACACTATCATTGATAAATTGGCATCAATTGAAAGAAGTGGAGCAAATTTATTCACGCATGGTACAACATCCATATCATTTACTGCATATATCACAAAGACACACTGAAACCCTTCCCCTAAGCAGCACTGTTTTTACACATACTACATATGCTCAAAATTGCAAAGTTCTAACAAATATCCCTCCTCTAGCGGCACAACAGAGAATATTGTTTTCCCTATCACGTTCTCCAGGAAAACACAAAAGAAGAGTAAAATTGACAATGTTTTGCTAAAGCATGTCACAGATAAGACCTCCCATATGATCCTTGGCACCTCAAGCTTCAAAGCCCACAGCGAACAAATAAAAAGTCAATCATTTACTGATATGAGAGGTGTTTGGTTAGATTTAGTTACTAACAGTAGGAATCCGTATTCTAAAGTACTTCTGAAAGCAAAGAGCCACACCCAGTGCAATCATATATATTAAGGTCTCTCCCACATAAAAGGCAGATCCTAAGCTCCAGGTTATAATTGAAAGAAGAAACATTGCACAGCAATGTAATTTTGCTCAGTGAAACAAGCTGGTCATACGCCACAGAGAATCCACAAGTATACTCTGTTTAGATTTTGTTCCCTTGTACTTTGGCAGATGAACAAAATGTCAAAAGCAGGATGTCCATTTTGTTTGCAACAAACTAAACAAAACTCATGATTAGAGCCACTGGACAATGTAATATCTGCACTGTAAAAAAAAAAAAGAGTTGCCTGAACACTCTGAATTACTGAAACTTACCTGCACTATATCATCAGAAGGTGATGTGCAGAGAGGAAGCTTATCCCTGGGAAGAATTTGAACCTGTGCCCCACTCTCATTTGACATTTGCTTGATTACACTTCCTCCTTTTCCCAAAACACATCCTACTTGACTTGAGAGCACGAGCAACCTAAGTACATACGAGGATGATTTCTTATCATCTTCATCACCTACGTCGGGCTCTGTTTCTCCTTCAACCAACCTCTCAAAAACAAGTAAAAGAGCTCGCTGTGCAGACGAAACTTCCTTTTCATGTTTCAAATTTTCAACTTCAACAGGCTCCTTATCTTCATTGCTTTCACTCTGCTCTTTGGCATCTGCAACCTCTTTATCGGCAGTAGCCTCTTCACTTCTATCCTCCTGATCCGTCTTAGATGCAGATTCCACCTCTCCAGAACCTAAAATAACTACTACTCTTTTCGTCACATCCAGGGACACTTTCCTCCTCTTACCTCCACGCCAGTTTCTTCATGAATCTGAGAGATGAATATACCACCATTTTTCAAGAAATTGCCACACTTTACAGCAGGACAGAGCACACGGTAAACAAGGGTCCCTGGAGAAGGCTGATTTTGTGATTTCCCAACAGAATTTTGCCTTTTCGCTTTGCCATTTGGCTCTAATCCCTGATCACTAGGTCTCTTGGAGGGTGTCAATGGAAGAGACATGTCTTTTCAACGTGAGTCAAACCTAATACACTGAAGATATGGAAAAATTAGACTTATAGACAATCAGAAGAGGAGCCATCCTATTTGTGTTAAGTGCTACATGACTATATTGAATCAAACCTCTAAAATATATGATTAGCAAGAGCTCCAAAATGCATAATTATCGGAGGGCTTTTTAAATAACGAGGGCTTTTTAAAAGTGTGCAAAGATTAGATGAATTTCAATGACCACTCTGCAACCCATCGCCATAGTTCTTAGCTATTACGGGCATGTGGCCACGGACCCGGTAAATAGCCGGAACGGAAAAATGCATCAGTTGATGTATTCATTGAGGATCCACCGCTTAATGTCCCGAAGATTTTTGGCTAGCTTCACATGCCACTACAGACCAGAGACATTGCCACCATGTGATGATGCCACACAATCAAGTTTGGATACACCAAACGGTTCGAATCAGCCATTCGACAGTGCCGGAAACCGCAATGACTGGCACATATCATCCTCTTCGTTCCATCAGCATTGAAGAGCTCAAAAAAGTCAGCCCCGACCAAAAGGGTGGACACAGGCATCTACCCATCCATACAAAATCCCTTATCTACGAAAAAATTTGACCTTCAAATAGCAAAGCGGCAACCCAACATCTGCAATTTGAAAAGAATCAAATTTTGGGGGTTAAAAAGAAAAGCCAAAAGCAACCTGTGACTGTGGGCGGCCGAGGAGAGCTTTCGCGCTCGCGTTGTGGTATATCCTTGGGCCAGCGGACCGAGACGCCGGAGGCGGCGGCGTCAGTCGTCCCTAATGAGAGGGCGGCGGGCGGCGGTCCGGCGTGGTGGCGCAACCGCGGTTCCTCTAGTGAGAAAGAGAGCTGCTCATGGGGGAGGGAGACAGAGAGACCGTCAGCATGAGAGACCGGAGAAACACCTCCTTAAATTCTCGGGCCGGTCCGGGCCGGTATTGGGCTTTGTTACCCAAGACAAGGCCCAATAACAAAACAATTGATTTGGGCTTTCCGGGTTTGGGTGGGCGGGCTAAGGGCCCACGCTGTCCAGGCAAACCGACCCGTTTTCACTAACATTTGCTTCGTGTCTTCCCTATAATTCTCTTTTGGCTAGGAAAAGAATGGAGGATTGGCAAGGAGCGTAGCTGCCTCCCCCCCTCAACGTTTATCATAATACTCCACCACCATGTCGCGGAATGTTCGGTTGATCCACCGAGTGTGACGTTTGCATGCTCCCCGTTGGACTATAGTGCACCCAAACCATAGACTGACCTCCAGAATAGGCTCCTTGCGGGGTCATTCCGTCATCATGATACCAATAAAGCGCTAATTGGGTAAGTACCTCTCCAAAGAGGGTTAGCTCGAAATTTAATTCTCAGAGTCCTAGAATCTGAATCTATGACCACGTGAAGGGAAACCCATTTGCTTCCCACGGTACGAACCGCATTTTACACGTCACATATCTATGCACGTCTAATGAGTAATCGCAAATAATCTTTTTAGTTCACGTGCATCGATAAGACTCTGCATGAACGGATAGGTAATACTCCCAAGGGAGTAGACAGGAGTACAAGTACTAAACGAATCTATCAGATCCAAGGAGCTCGCCATTCCTAATTCCCCATTATTTTGTCGGGGAAGTTCGAAGGATCATTGGATTTGGACGAGGAGATATTGTAATTGGACTACTTTTCATTATATAATGTAAGTAATGAGGTCCCAAGGTCTTATGATCTCTCATGCGACCAAGAGGAACCACACCAAATAGGAGGATGAAAAGTAGCTCAAAGTAATGTAATGGCATTTTCTCAACGTAGGTGATAATATTACACAAAGATTATCCTCTTGATAGATATAATAACATGATCACCGTAGAATCAAAATTGAAAAACACTTCGCAGAAAGGTTTGATTATCTCATAGAGACTTTAACATAAACTCGTAAAATTATAAACCTAGAGAAAATTTATTTATAAAAATTACTGTAGTAACTCAAAGAACGTGGCGTAGGCATCATCCACGAGTCCTTACCGCAGTTATACCCACCCGATTTGTACGACGAACACCAGAAAATGTGTCTTGCATTTGAATTCAAAAATTGAAAGAATCTCTTGTCATTACCGATCACTAGAGGCTTAGCTATTGAAGCGTAAGAGCATTAACGCCGTTGCCTAAACACATTATTGTGTTATTTGCATGGTGTGAATACTCGCAAACCACGGCATGCTAAAAGCAAGAAGAAGAAGAAGAGCAACAGGGAACTTTCAAGGAAGGGGACGGACTAAAACGAACGGGACGTACGAAACTTGCGAGGGTATTTGACGTTGAATATGATGATAGATGAAGGAATAAGGCCACGTCCTAATCAAATCCTCGATGGTGATTGGCCCAGAACTTTCCCCATCGTTTGCTTCCTAGATTCAAAGCTGATCGACATGTCGGTCTTACTTTAGATTGTATAAACTTGTAATGCTTTTTCCAAAGAGGCGAACATCATTGGACACTCGAAAACGCTGGTGGTGATGGGGGTGGCCAGAAGATGGGCCACGCGGATCTTGGACAGGAAAAAGAACGTATGGGACGTCTGGAGTAGTCGGGGGTGAATAGCTTTATAACAAGTGGTTCACTTGGACATCGAAGGCACCAAATTTTGGTTGATGTACTAAGGAAAAGTATCGTTGCCTGCACTAATTAAGTGTAGCTTTATCGGAAACTTTTTGTATTAGATGATTTGATAAGACTTTATACACTTTATTGTATGTGAATTCGTTCGATATTTTTGTGCAAAATTTCTGACTATATTTCATCGCTATTCAGCCTAAATCCTAACTCTGTCACTGTTTATGATCTCGTATTCAAGTCTTGTCGAGAACATTTCAAGAGTAAAATCCTGAATGGGCGAAGCTGATGTGAAGGAGTGCACCTTTAAGATCGCCCAGGAAAGCGAACCAGTTGAGAAGCGGTGAAAATTGGCCCGGGCACCATCTTACCTCCAAAACAAAAGGAAAGCGAGCATGGCAATTTACCACTCGGCGTGCTAGCCCAATGATAAAAGGGTTACATTCATTGTCCGTGAGGCCTTACTCTAATCTCTCAAGGCATGAAGTTCTGCAAATTCATATATAACATCGAGTTTCTGATTGGGGACGGCGATATGCACGCATTGCGGAACTGGACAGAAACATATGCTTGGTGCTCTTGCAAATTTGCGACTATAATATGATGATTAGGAGAAGAAAACGGAACACGATCATTCCGTCAAGTTTTTCATCCGCGGTTCTCGAAACCAATCCGGACGTTTTAAACGTCGAAACGGTAGATTTGCTTCAAACGCTTGTGAATGAACAAAAACGAAATATAGAGGACAAGATTGAGTCTAGGACAAGAAGGCCCATCTTGCCTTTCCATTGGTCCCTTTCCAATCCGTTTTCATTATTTTTTTTTTGGTTGGATTTTAGTTTTGTGAGCCTAAAAAACAGAAGAAAAGCTACTCAAACATTTAATTTCAAAAGTCAAAACCCTCAACTCGTAGTAAAAAAAATGGATTAGTCCCTCCACCCTTTCCACGGTTAAAAATAAAGTGAGTTTGCTATCAGAAAAGAAAAAGAATTGAAGGATGAAATTATCTCCTTTGTTTTGAACGACCTAAAAAAGTACACAAACTTTTACTCGATGGAAATTAATACCCATCTCATAAAAAATATAATGAAAAAGGGCAATGTGTACTTGACCGTCAAATTTATCGGGGCTAAAAATATCGGATATAATTTGCTTATATGTTAAAATACAAAGAGAAAAGTCCAATACTACACGACGCGGTGTACCTTAACTCGTATATCTACACGAAGCAACGCACTGTAAGAATTTAATCATGGAATTGAGCCCGTTTGTTTTCCGTCAAGCAAAAACAAAAGCTAATTTATAAGTTTACTGAATATAAAAAAAGAATATGAAAAAAATATTTCAATTTACGTGTCAACAATTATAAATACCGAAAGTTTCAGGTACTTTGGATTAAGCAAAAAGTAAACCGTAAACATTAATCCCGTCGCTCCCTCAGGTGAAAACTCCAAATACTCTCTTCTCCAGCAGTCTGCCTATTTCCCAAATCACGGATCATAGGTCCACAAAACCCAACCCCCGTATGTCCGTACCCTAACCTCCTCCACCCTGCCTTTGTCGAACGTTGTCGCGCCACCACTAGCCGCCTATTTCGTGGTCGAGCTTCGTCGCTCCGCTCTACCGCCACCTCCAACGACGAAACCCCTTCTTTCTCTCTCTCTCTAGCTCACAGCCGCCTACCGTGCAAAATCTCAGCCACCATCACAGTGCCACCTCTGCATGACCTCAGCTCGCCGCCAATGGCGAAGCTCAATGGTACGTTGAGCTCCACCTCCTCTGCCTTGGAGGCGACAGCTCCTCCATGCCCATCAGAACCCCGTCGATGAAGCCGAGATCCAGCGGTCATGGAGGTGGATTTTGTGATCGAGAGGACAAAATTAGAGCTATGAAAGGGGCAACTATAGGTGAATGACAGCTGCAAGTAGGCTATGGTTGTTAGGATTTCATAATTGAGGTTTTCTTTGAGGAGGATTTAGTGAATTCAGAGCATGAATATGAAAACGGGGAGAGAGTGAGGGATTGAGATGGTTATAGGGTCTTCAATAGTTGGATTCGATCCCTAGAAATTGTAGAAGAATGAGGCGAAACAGAAGCCAATGGAATTCAATAAAGTGTATAGTGAACGGTATTCATTGGTGAGCTTCACCAACTACAGAACTTGTATATGATTACATTGTCTTTAGTCTTTTTTCTAAACCAGAAGCACTACAAATGACACGCGCAACAAAATTCATACACACAGGTACAGCAGGATTCTAGGCGCTTCATAAATCGATCTGAACATCCGAAAATGGCGTGTCGTCGAGTGGCTGGACAAGCCGCAGAAACCAGTCAGAGCCTCGCGCGAGCAGACCGGATGACGCCAAAGCATACACCAATAAGCACAGATTGATAACCAGCCACATGACCAGGGAGAGGTTTGTCCAAAGAAGTAACTCAAACCCGAGAGTCCCGAAAACAATGTACAAGTACCAGTAGACCCGACTCGGGCTCGCACGTACAGTCACCTCGATCAATGATACTAGATAAACGGCTTCGCATAGGATGTATAGCGAACCGAAATGTGCCACCAGGAGCAGCTTCAGCAAACCGAACACCACGTGGAACTTTCTGACCGGGTCCAGCCATCCCTGTTGCTGTTGGTGCTGTTGCTGGTGCTGCGGCTGCTGATGGTCGTCCCTGTATCAGACCGGAAAGAAATCCATTACGAACAAATCGAGAAAGGACCTGGTTGCTGGACCTGCACTTCCAACCGCAACAGCAGTCTTTAGAAAAATGCGTTCGCGAGCGAAGCGCGTACCTTTGGATTCCGACTTGAATTGTTACGCTCATATGATCTGCCATGTTCCTCGGCTTTGGTGTTGTGACTCTGTTCGGGCTCTGTAGATGTCGGATGCTCTGCTCTGTTGAGCTCAATGAACTCTGTCTCTGAGACTTGTGAATGGCGAAGAGGAAGGTGAGCTGAGCATGCTTATATAGTCTCCGCCGGTATTCAAAATTTCTCCGCTCTTTCTTTATAGAAAGAAACTGGGGTCGATCGTCAAATAAACGGGACGTCTCGTTCTTCTTCAATGTGCAGGGGAGGTACTTGTCGTCGCCCCTTCTGAAGTTTTTTTCCTTGAGAATGACAGTCACAAGTAGTTTCGCAGCAAAAGAGGTCAACCTCATTCGTCTTCGACCACGATACCTTTAAATAAACTAGTGATTGATTAAAAAGTTATGTCACTTGAGTTATCTGTGAGTATCATACAAAAATCATGTCGCTTGTGGTGTCTTTCTTCCCAGTTAGTTGCTATGCATTAAATTTTCTGCACCCCATCGATTCTCTAATGTGGAACCTTATACCAGAAACGCGAACCTCAGCATAAATCCATATATCTTTCTGCGCGGACATTATCTTAACTCGAATTTACACCTCAGGCAGATATGGTTTTGCTAGATGCCAGTGAGAATAACACCGGCCCTTCTGACTCTCCTCGTCAATTGCCTCAGTCCAACCAACATCACCCGCCACCTTGATTCGGGAGTTACGTTTGGAATTTCTTTCTCGAGATATTCGTTGAATGCTGATACATATTGAGAGAGAGGTTATCAATCAACCATGGACTTGAACACCATTTGCTGGGACAGAGGAGCAAAAACCCAATACCTTCGAGGGTTACGTCCGAGATTTCTTTTTGGAGATATTCGTTTAATGCCGATACATATTGAGAGATATGCTACCAATCAACTGTGGGCTTCGACACCAGGACAGAGGAGCAGAAACCCAATACCTTGATTGAGGCGATCACGAAAATAAAGTTCAAACATTCATCGGCACTTAAAAACTTAAAGCCAATAATTTTACATTTTCACAATTGCCCCACTTTTACACGTTTATATGCCTCCTCTGAATGATTTAGACGTTCGGTACTTGGCCCATTTATTTACTTATTTATTTCTTGCTTTATTTACTCCTCTGAATGATTCTGTTATTATCTAGGACGTTTCATACGTCCGATGTTTTCAAGTATATTGACAATTTCATAACTTCGACCGCTTAAATTGATAAATGAATGGTGAATTCGATAATTTGAAATAAAATAAGGATGTTCACGCAATAAAAGTTTTTCATCCTGTTCCTGATCGAAATACTACTTTAAATTTTTTTTTGGTCATCTTGTTCTAGAATGACTCGTTGATTATAAGTACATAAGCGCCACTTTGTTTCATGAGAGACGGCTATTCATGACCTTTCCTCCATTTTTCACTATTTGGTATAGCTTTAAAAAGTTGATTCGATGAAAAGTATTTTCATAAACAATAGAAATTCGTACTCAAATCGTTGTAAAATTGATTTACAATTTGGAAAAATGAGAGATGATGTCAAAATGGTCCCCATGCCTCTAGATAATTCAAATATGGTCTTGGAATTTTAATTTCTTTCAATCCAGTCCTTGTACTATTTTGTGTCGAACTGATCTAATCCTCCGAAGTAAGTTGGAATGTTGGCATCCGATATGCAATTTAGCCACGGGGACGGCACTGTTTTTAACATTTCCCTTATTTCGGAAAATTAATATCTCTAAGTCTGCATTTATTTATCGATTTAAACTAATTGACGTGGGATTGTAGAAAGAGAACTTTCTAAAGACACGTCTGCAGCGTCACGTATCGAAAAGAAGCTGCGAAGTGGACCGTCAAATAAACGGGACGTCCCGATTCATGGTTATGCTGGGGATGGATATTTCAACGAAGGTCCAAAGTTAATTTGGACCCACGTGTCTTTATACCTTATTCAAATTACGTTTTTCCCTTTATTAAACTCTTCGGACGGTACTTGGGAAACGAAATACAAAAGTCAATTGGGGAAGAATTCCTTTTCCATCAAGAGATAAATGAGGACGTTGCAAACGTCCTATTGGTTACCGAGTGCTAATTACTTGGTGGTACTTAATTTCCCACAAAAAAACCCTTTTTAAGTTATCGAGTATTGGGCCAAGTAGTTCAATCAACACCGCTTTCTAAAACTTTTAAATTTTTGTTTTTTTTAACCTTAGACGTTCAATGCTGCGTTTTCTCTGAACTTGCGCAATGAAAAGAGCATCCATCAAGAATCGGATCGTCCAGTTCCCATATAACCGATTACTGAGATACAAGAGGAAGATAGGGCTAAGCGGACTAAATTCTTGTTCAGAAGAACGTCCATGTCATGGCAATCCCACCCATAAGGTAACGAGTTACTCCTACGACACCTTGCTTCCACTGACTCATATATGAGTGGATAAACGAGCAATTCTAAAGGGTTGGAGTAAAGTTTGATTGATAGATTTAACATAATTGCTATGTTTGGTGGCCCCTATCCTTTATGTCTAGCCCTCGGTTTAATTTTGTAATTGCTTCCCTTGTCATCCTGTGCCTTCAGCATTGTAGCGCCACCACCTCAATGGGAAGCAGCTCGAGCTTTCTTCGTGTTCAAGGTCTCTCTCGGCGACAGCGGGAACAACTACTTCTTGACTACCACTGTGCGCGTCGACTGTCTACTCTATGGCATCTATTATCTGACTCACCAGCCGACCGGCCACTTCTCCAATGGCCTCGACTTACCCGACATTAGCGGTATGTCGATTTCCTCTACTCCGCAATTATTGCTTCATGCTCCTAGATATGTGTAGTGTAGTTTTTTGCCTCTTCTTTTTCTGGAGCAATGATACACATGCTTAACTATATTTAACATGAAACATCAACTTTTACCGAGTGAAGAAACATATGCTGCAAATGAAATTTGGGCTTCCAAAATCATTGTGCCTACACATTTTACAGTAAGGGTGGTGACTGCATTATTGCAATCTCAAGTCTTACAGACATTCTAATGCTATCTGTGCAAGTACAGATGCTATCTTCCTCTAGTGCTGGAGGCCCAGGCGTTTAAAACTTGCACCAAAGGGCAAGGTATGGAACGTCCTTTTGGGAAAATAAAAGTTACATAATCAAAAGTTGAGTCAAAATGCGGGCGACCTCACACCATATAAGACACGGTATCAGATCAAGAGCATGTGTTGTCATCAATCGGACTAACGTCATGTACTGTCAACATGGAATATTTCTGCTTAGACTGGTTTTTTGTGAGCATGTTCTTGTTCTAGTGTTGGACTTCTTCACTTGGAAGAATGAACAGAGAATGGAAGAAAGCGTTTTGTACTTCCAGTTTTTTTGGTGCAGGTTTTAAACGCCTGGTCCTCCAAAGGATACAGTAAATCAAATAAAAATGAGGTTATACCAAAGTTAATTTGGACCCACGTGTCTTTATACCTTATTCAAAATACGTTTTTCCCTTTATTAAACTCTTCGGACGGTACTTGGGAAACGAAATACATAAGTCAATTGGGGAAGAATTCCCTTTTCCATCAAGAGATAAATGAGGACGTTGCAAACGTCCTATTGGTTACCGAGTGCTAATTACTTGGTGGTACTTAATTTCGCTAGAAAAAGCCCTTTTTAATTTATCGAGTATTGGGGCAACTAGTTATATCAACTCCGCTTTCTAAAACTTTCAGATTTTTGTTTTTCTAACCTTAGCCGTTCAATGTGGCATTTACTCCGAACTTGCGCCATGAAAAGAGCATCCATCAATAATCGGATCATCCAGTTCCCATATAACCGATTACTGAGATACAAGAGGAGGATAGGGCTAAGCAGACAAAATTTTTGCACAGAAAAACGTCCATGTCATGGCAATTCCACTCGGAAGGTAACGAGTTACTCCTCTAACACCTTGCTTCCATTGCTTATATATGAATGCATAAACAAGCAATTCTAAAGGGTTACAGAAAATTTTGATTGATAGATTTCACATAATTGCTGTGCTTGGTGGCCATATCCTGTATGTCTAGCCCTCGGCTCAATTCAGTAATTGCTTTCCTTGTCATACGGTGCCTTTGGCATTGTAGCACCACCACCTCAAGCGGAAGTGGCTCGAGATTTCTTCGTGTTCAGGGACTCTCTCGGCTACAGCGGGAACAGCTACTTCTTTGCCACTACTGCGCACGTCAACTCTCTACCATATGGTATCGATTATCCGGCTCACCAGCCGACCGGCCGCTTCTCCAATGGCCTCGACCTACCCGGCATTATCGGTAAGTCGATTTCCTCTACTCTGCAATTATTACTCCATGCTTCTAGATTTGTGTAGTGTAGTTTTTTGCCTCTTCTTTTTCTGGAGCAATGATATGCAGGCTTAACTATTTACCATTAACATTAACATTTACCGAGTGAAGAAACATATGCTGCAAATGAAATACGGGCTTCCAAAATCATTGTGTCATACACATTTCACAATGAGGGTGGTGACTCCATTATTGCAATCTCAAGTCTTACAGACATTCTAATGCTATCTGTGCAAGTGCAGATGCTATCTTCCTCTAGTGCTGTAGGCCCAGGCATTTAAAACGGGCAAGGTATTAAACGTCCTTTTGGGAAAATAAAAATTACATAATTAAAAGGTGAGTCAAAGTGCTGGAGACCCCACACACCATATAAGAAACGGTATCAGATCAAGAAAATGCGTTGTAATCAATCAGATTAACGTCATGTACTGTCAACTTGGAATGTTTCTGCTACGACTGGTGTCTGTGAGCATCTTCTCGTTCTAGTGTTGGACTTCTTGACTTAGAAGAACGAATAGAGAATGGAAAAAAACGTATTGTACTTCCAGTTTTTTTGGTGCAGGTTTTAAACGCCTGGTCCTACAAAGGATAAAGTAAATCAAATAAAAATGAGCATATGAAATCTCATCTGGTCAAACCACCATTCTTTCTCATTGGCAACCTTTATCTTGCGTGAAATCGCGTTGTTTGTTCATACTGTAGGCAGCACATAATGAAAGGGATACCACTTGGGGCAAAATTAATTGGAAATAGATTTTGCACTGTCAATCTCGGATAAATATGCAAACTTCCAAATTTAATGAACTATTATAGTCTGACCACACTTTTACATAACGTACAAACACATAATATAGAGGAAAGGACTCGGGCATCCATTTTACAGATCGTACAAACATCTTACGGTACAAAGGCAGAAATAGAGATAAAGGACGTCAAATTCCATCATGAGATTAACTAAACGTTGTCCTCCCCGACTCTGCCTCCATCACCGCCAACCTGTTGAGTTGCGGTGTTGTTATTCATTGATAGGCCTTCTCGGTTTGCAACATTAATGTTGAAAAGATTTTGGAAAGTCGGTTGTGATCGAATGAAGTCTCGGAGTCTCGAAGAAGCTGCTTCGCACTTGGACTTGAAGATTTCTTTCATCTCTTGAAAAATTTGTTGGTAATCGGGATTTATAGCTACCATTGTAAGGAACATAGAATAGATAACCCACTTGATGTAAGAATTCAGTATGATCAAGTCGATTGCTATCCCAACAACGAGATATCCTTGTAGGAGAAATGCCAACTTGATGAATGTCTTTCCATGATCGCTTCGAGTTGTTTGAGAACTGATGCCAAAGAGCATGATGAGAGCTACGACTATAATAATCAAGGCCCCTTGCATGTTTATAAGTAAATCCTTAGCTCCTAAAAGAGCTAATGACCATCTAAGCGAGGCTATCAAGAATTCTTTTGATTTTTCAATGACGGCATCTTCTTGATCTCCAAGCCTACCAAAAGGAACGACGAAACCAGAAATTGTTAAGTTATGGTGGAAGTAAGTAGAACAAGTTTGTAGCAATAGCGGTCCGCCTACGTGCTTAAATATTGCTCGACAGAAGGTTACTTGTCCACAAACAAATGGTACATATCAAATATGACGGTGACAATTTCTTCCAAATCGCTTTACGGCACGTTAATATGCAAATCCAAAATTACAAACTAAAGTTCAGCATTAATGACATGCAGAGTCCATATGATTAGCCTAAAAACAGATTAATTATAGTAAGTAATAAATGACTCCTGATCGATTTGGCTGGATTTTGCGAAATTCCTATAAATAGAAGTTCCAACAAACGTAGAGAGCCAAGTGCACTAAATGCTCGGGACTCAAAGGAGGGTACAGTTCATAAGGAACGAGATAAACGTATGCAAACAAATGAAGAGTACTTATCATTTTATATTTCGACCGTTTGCATGCAAAACTAACCTCTGAGCTCCAGTTGAAGAAGAGTCGATGTCAGACATGATCTGCGCTAAGCTTTCGAGCAAAGAGAGTTGATGCGTCTTTCACCTCTGCGCGAGAGGCAATTATTTTGCAGTGAAGAATGCAAGTTGTGCTGGGCTAGTCCATCAATGGAAGGTTTTTATAAGCAATCTTACATTATTTTTATTCATTTTATTTTTATTCTTGACCTTGATGTAAGCTTCAGGCTAAGTTCATTCATGTTGGGCTTCGCCGAAGAAGCTTCCTTGTCCGTGTGAAAGCTTGCGAACGCAACTTTTCTCTCGTCCATTAGATGTTTGAATCTTTGGGGGTTTTAAACGTTCTGATACGTATCGGTTTTAATAGAATTTTGCATGTAATGTTCATTTGACATGCACTCTTACCCAAAGAAGATAGCCAAAAGAAAAAATTTAAAGTGGAGCCCTTGTGTGGGATCTCCTCTCTTCCGTCTTAAGTAATGTCTCCTCATTTTACATTTATTAAGGGAAGAAAAATGCCTCACCTAATTGTTTTACCAAGCGTACTCGAAGGGTCGATCCAGATGGTTTAGTTAGTTACAAATACAACTTCGGTAGGGGATTCTGATTAGCTCTAGCTAGCTCATCAATCTTATCGACCAATTTAGTCTCCAATAATTAAATTTTTTTCAAATGAGTCGATCATTAAAAGGAACTGGATTTGTGATGTTAGAACTTCGTAAGATGGCTTTCAGAGATCGCAATTAACAAAAGTTGAACTTGAGATCTCATCCTCGTTGAAAGGTCCGAGTCGCTCGATCCGATGACACTTCAACAGGTTCTTCTAAGGCCGAATATTCTAGAAAAGACGTTCAATACTTGGCATTGTATTTAAAGGGATAAATGTACTAGAGTTTTTCGTACTTTTCCAAATTGTTCAATATGGTTCTTAAATTTTTTTTTTGAGCAATTGGTCCCTAAGCTACATATTTTTGTTCAAATTGACCATTTATGCATGGAGAATTTTCACATGGCCATTAAGAAAATAACTAAAAAATAAATAATATTAAAAATAAAATAAATAGCGAAAAATTAAGAATGAACATTTAAAAAAAAAGACAATGGAGAGGAGGCGAAGCACCGTTTTTTTTTTTTTTTTTTTTTGATAACCAGGGGAACCTCCGCACGGCCGGCGGTAGGGGAGTAAACCCCGGGGCGACGACGCTAGCCACCACACACGTGCCACCGGTTAAGTCACCTGCCAAGGCTCGGGATTCAATACTCAACCTTTTGCGAGAGGAAGAGTGCGCGTTCAAAGAGCGCCACCGGTGGGTGGTAGCACCAACCCGGCGTTGATAGTCACATACCCCAAGAAGTGACGGTGAGGGTCAGATGACCCCGACCAAGGCTAGATTTGGCCTTGGTCTGGGGGGTTGTGGGACCTAGATGTCTCCCCATCGTTGCACGACCCTAGGCTAGAACTAGCCTTGGCTGGGGTAGCATGACCTGAGTGAGTGACGACTAGGGTTTGTCCTACCCCAGCTATCGACCGACCAAGGTCGCGCGACCTCGGCTAGCTATCGACCAACCCCAGCAACAGTCGACAATGGCTCAACCACCATCCCCACAGCCGCCGCTCTCTTCTCTCTCTTTCTCTCTCTTGGTTTTTCTTTCTGTATTTTCTAATATTTTATCCGAGGAAGTTACATTTAGACACCAACTTGTCCAACGAGCACTAACGTGGCGTTGCTCGATGCGTCATCCATGTCAACATTTCCATTTCTATTTGAACGGAATGATCATCTCGAAGAAAAAACACATACTTTGAGGAGCCAGTTGCCCCAAACAAAAGTTTAAGGATCTAATTAAAAAAATTTGGAAAATGTTTAGGGACCTATGGTGCCTTTAACCCTCATTTAAATGGGGGTTTTTTTTTTTTCCTTTCTTAATCTCTTCAGGCGTTAGTTGCGAACGACACGCAAAAGTCAATTGGCGCAGAACTCCCATCTCCATCAAAAGAGACAGAGACGGACCGCGAGTGAGATACGCGGACTGCGAAGGAATACAAACAATTGTCAAGAACGTTGGAAACGTCCTTTTGATACAGGAAATATTCTTCATATCCATGTTGACCTCGCTGGGGATCTTTCCTTTATTCTAATGCCCACGATCGCTGGGCCTTGAAAATGCATTTATAATACCATTTTACAACATATATTATATAGGAAACATCAACGAAGCCTACATCTAATCACAGATTGACGTGTAGCGAGCTTGCGAGGAGCGTAATGGCTTACCCATGACCGCTTTCGTATACTTAGGACTAGAGAAGTGTCGAATCACATGTTTCACAATAAGGGATTCAAAATGGAGCTGAAAGTTTGAATCTATTGACATATGTAGTGGTACTTATTTCACTATAAACTTTAAGTTATTGAATATTGGGCGAACTAGATATATATATCAACTTTGGTTTTTAATATTAGAGTTTTTTTTTCCCTAACCTTAGACGTTCAATGTAGCATTCACATTGAACTCACACCAGAAAACAAGCATCCATCATGAAGTGGATCGTCCAATTCCTGTAGAACCTATCACTAAGATACAATGAGAGTATAGAGCTAAGTGGACGAAAATTCTCGCTTTGAAAGACATCCATGTCGAGGCAATTCCACCCAGAAGGTAATGGGTTACTCTTGCAAGACCTCCTTCAACTGCTTAACGGGTAAGAAAGAAATTTTGGTTGATAGATTTTATATGATTCCGAAATTTTGATTGATAGATTTTATATGATTCCCATGCTAGTGGCCATATCCTAAATAGCAAATTAGTTGTGCCTACAATCGAGAAATCTTGGACTATCATTCTTGTTTTGATTTAATTGTTGAGATAATTAAGAAAATCAATTTCCTTGTTGCAAGATATATTCTCTTCGCCTCAATATCGTTGTCATCTAATACTGTAGGAACAGGGGTTTAGAACTTGCACAAAATCGCAAGGTATGGAACGTCCTTTTGGGTGTGCGTGTATATATAAATATATATATTTTGGTAAAAGGTGAGGACAAGGTCAACAAATCTTTGCTCGAATATCTGATTTGTGGAAATTCTCTGTCTTTTTCAGCTTCTTACGCCAATGCTTTGTAAGCAAATTAATGTGTACAAAGGGGGAATCAGACCGTCAACATGTGTTGTAACCAATCAAATAACTTCTTAAGATGTAAAATTTATCATCAATCAAGAACCCCCTTCCTTTTTCACTACCAACGTTAAGATGAAAATTCATTTTTCTAATGTAATCTCAACATGGTATATTTTGCCGCAGACTCTTTTTGTGTGAACGATTTCTTTTTCATTCTTTGTCAAGAAGTTTTCTAATGTTAGACTTCTTCAATTAGGAGAGGACCTTGTATAAAGTAAATCAAATAAATTGAGAATAAGAAATCCCATCCAGTCAATTGAATTATTTTATCCCATATTGGCAACCGTGATTTTCTCTGAAATGGCATTGTTGATTAATACAAAGGGTCGTAGGACAATAATAAAAGTGATACCATAGGGGACTCAATTAATTGAAAATAGATTTGCTCCGTCAATCTCGGAGACATATGCAAAGTTTCACATTCAATGTATTTATGAAGAACTACAATAGTCTAACCACACTTTTGCATACAGCACAAACATGTAATACAGCGGAAAGAATCCGAACATACGTTTCACTAATTGTACAAACATCTTACAATACAAAGGGAAAAAGAAAGATAAAGGTTGTCAAGTTCCATCACAAAATTGACTAGACATTGTCCTCCCCAACTCCACCTCCATCACCGCCAGCCGGTTGAGTCCCAACATTAGTTCTGAAAATATTTTCGATAATCTTGCTGAGTCTCAAAGAAGTTGCTCTGCAGATGGACTTGAAGATTTCTTTCATCTCTTGAAAAATATGTTGGTGATCGGGAAGTGTAGTGACTGTAGCAAGGAACATACTATAGATAACCCACTTGTTGTAGACATTGGATACAACCAAGTTGATTGTTATCCCAACAATGAGATATCCTAGTATAAGCAACACGAAATAGATTAATGTCATTTTATGATCACTTTGTGTTGTCTGCCAGTTGATGCCAAAGAGCATCATGAGAGCTATGGACATTGTGATAAAGATTGCTTGCTCGTTTCTAAGAAAATCCTTAGCTCCGATAAGAGCTAATGACCATTCAAGAGAGGATTTGAAGAAATCTTTAAATTTCTTAACAGTGGCATCTTCTTGTACTTCGAGTCTGCATAAAAGAAACAACAAAGTCTGAAATAATTAACCTATGGTGCTAGTAGATTATACAAGCTTATAGCAAATTGCTCTTTTTGGAGCTACATGCTTCACATCATCAATTTATGGTCCACCTACATGCTCAAATCATGCTCGACAGAAGCTTACTTATCCACAAATGAAACTGTACGATGATTCAAATTAATTGTGCATGGAATATACGATGGTGAGATATTCTCCCAAATTGCATCAAGACATGTTATATATATGCGAGTCCAAAATTACAGAAGAACGCTCAGCATTATGCAAAGTCCATATAATTACTCTAAATGGATTAATTGCGGTAAGTAATGAATGACTCTTGATCCATATGGAAGAATTTTTGGGAAAGGCACCCATATAAAAGTTCCAACAAACAATTAAGCGTACTAAATACTCGTTCCCCAAAGGAGCATATAGTTAATAAGGAAGGAGATGAACATATGCAAGCAACTGTTTGTATGCAAAACTGAGTTAACTGACCTCTGAGCTTGAGTTGAAGTTAAGTTGATTTCAGACATTTGATCTGCGCTGGCTTTCGAACAAAGAGAATTGATTTCGGACACCGATCTGTCCTAGCTTTCGAACAAAGAGAGTTGTTTTCGGACCGTGATCTGAGCTTCAGCTGATGCTGAGTGGGTTTTTATAGGGCAATTTCATTTGTTGACTTCATGTGGGCTAGCTTGACTAAGCTCATGTGTTAGATCGCGGAAGAAGCATCATCATTCCGTGTCCAAGCTCGTGAAAACAACGTTTAATACGTTTTGAGAAGTGTTAAATTTAACTTGAGTTTGCATGTAGTGTCAGATTTTGCATGCACTCTCGTCCCAAGAAAAAAGCGAAAAGTGAATATTTAGGTTGGAGCCTTCTCTAGGATCTCTCCTCTCTTCTGTCTCTTCTCATTTAATAATAATCAAGAAGAAAATTACATTACCAAACATACCTTTCACTGAGCGTACTCAACGGGTTGATCCAGATAGTTCGATTAGATAAAAATCCAACTTCGGTAAGGTATATTTGACTAGTTCTAGCCAGCTCAATAATTTTATTGACCAGTTAAGTGTTCAATAATTAAAACTTTTCATGTCAATCGATCATCAAAAGAAACTAGATCTGTGATGTTGGCAGCTCCTTTCATAATCATATGCCCTCATTAGCTAAACGTAGGAAAGGATTCAAGATAAGCATGATGCGGAAAGATGTGTGTGGCTCTATTTACAAACTCTGAGAAAGGCCCTTTAGGAAGTAAATGTGTTCCATTTTTCAGATTGATTCAAGACCCATTTAAACCTTAAACAGATTGTCTTGATTATACTTCATGCCTTCTTGACGTTGTTATTTTGATTGGGATCCTCTAATATTAGAAGGTAGGTCATACCAAAATCACCCGAATAGCATCAATTTCCTTGAGAAATTTGCCCCACATGGGAAGCCTACAAACAAACCCTAACCTAAACACCCGACCCACAGCCTCTCTATCTCTCTTTCTCTCCTCACCAACTCTCCGCCACAGCCACTTCAGCCGTGCCTCCGTCATTGCGGCTGCTGTGCCATACCGTCCTCCGTCGGCCCTTGGTCGCATATGAATGAAGATAGATGGGCCTACAGTTGTCCAGCTACCTCGCAGAGAAAACAACGCTTCAACCTTTACCATGATGATGGACATTGGTGCACATGAAGAAAGAATAAAACCACTTATTCAGAAAAGAACACGGATAGCAGCCAAAGCATTCATGTGGTTACAATATCGACAAAATCCGTAGTGCAAGATACACACGTTTTGGTCGACACACATTCAAACAATTGAAAAAGGATGTAACTCGATCGGATGATTAGGATATCGGCTCATGCTTCATTGTCAAACCCACAATTGATAAATAAAAGATGTGGATTCTTCCTTGTTCTCCAGACTGATTCCCCAAGCTATAGCTTGGGACTTAATTACAGTCAAAAGGACGTAGCAAACGTTCTAAGACGTTTCTGAAGAACATAAACGCCTTGTAATTTGATGTCTTCCATGGCTCCATATCAATGAGCCTAACAAGGACGGTGATGGAACCACCACCGCCACCATTGCCTACAGATGGCCAACCAGCCGCGGCGGTCCCCCTCCTTAGATTTGACCAAAGAGGGGCAATAAAAAAGGTGTGAATCGATTATTTATAGAGATTTTGGATTTTCTTGGCCTGGCATTGGAGTTAAGATGTTGTATTAAATGAAGAGCTTAGGAAGTAGAAATTTTAGCTGTTAGGTGGAAAAAAAAAGGTTCAATTCGAATTACTTGAGAGAAAGGAGGGGTGGGGATAACCACAAAGAAGGGTGGAGGAAGACTCTTCGGAGTCGCCAAGAGGACTTTTTGTGTAATAGAACCGCATCATGTCTTCCTCAACAAAAACAATGCCAACAGCTAATAAATGACACTATCCTTATTTTCTTTTCAACGATATATTAGAAAAATAATTTATGGGCTGTGTTAGTCTGAGGGAAAGTGTTTTTCCGGAATTAGTTTTTCGAACTTTCACCTATTTGGTTCACTAAAAATGAATTAGGCAATCGAAAACATTTTCCAGTCAGAGAAAATATTCACGCATAAAATTAGGAAAGTGAATTTCTAAATTTAAAAAGGTAAAAACACTTTCCGGAATTGCTCCTCTCGTATTTTTTAATATTTTTCTTTTCTTTTCTGTTCAATATTTTTCTTTTTCTTTTTTTCTTTTCCTTCTTTCATCCGTGGTCGCCGGGCCTTGGTAACGGCCGGCGACCGGCTACAGGCACGGGCCGGCGAGGCTCGAGGTCGAACTCACCTGAGGCCGACATGCTCAAGTCTCATCGGGATTTGCCATGCTTAACCTCGCTCAAGACCAGCTAGGTCGGCCCTTGCCAGTGGCTTGTCGCGGCTTTAGCGGAGGTCCAGCAATTGGCAGAGGAAGAAGAAGGAAAAGAAAAAAGGAAAAAAAGAAAAAAAAATTAAAAATTCAATTTTCTTTTGCGTGAGATAAAGTCATGAGGTTGAACTTATTTTCTAAACGAGATCCAAAGACGAGAAAATGTTTTTTGTTACATATCACAAAATAAAGGAAAAGTAATCATTTTCTCGAAAAATGATTTTTCGGAAAGTATTTTCCTTTATCATGAAATTTCCCCCCCCAAACAAACGCACCCTCAAATCAGTTAACCAACATGTTTTGGGACATTAGAATTTCGCTTTGGAAAATGATGTAAACTACTCGCAGCGACAATTATGCTAAGAGCAAGAGGAAGAGACAAGGGGAACTCTCGAGGAACGGACGGACCAAAACGAACGGGACGTACGAAACTCGGGCGGATATTTGACGTCGAATCATGATAAAGGAAACAACGTCGTGGTGACGTAATAATCCGTTACTTCGTGACGTTAACTTCCTGTCGTTGCGGGTGAATCTAATCGCTGTCTTTCCCCCGACATTCAACGGGGGACCCACATTCGGTCCCAGTTTAGATTATACAAAGTTTATACTATAAAGTAATAGTACTTTGTTTCCAAAAGAGGCGCGCATCACAGTACATCTCGGAAACGTGGGTGATGGAGTGGCCAGAAGTTGGGCCCCGTGGATCTTTTGGACCGGGGATGGAACGTATGGGACGTCTCAAGCAATCGGGGTGAAATAGCTTAAATAGTTTATAAGAATAGTTAATGCCACGAAAAAAACTCTAAATTGATATGTATATTATAAATTTATCTTAAATTAATTTTTTGATCATTAAAAATTTCCAAACCGGTATACTTATGACAAATTCATCATTTGTTAGTTTAAGATTAAATTTTTGAAATCGATTTCTTTGAGTTGGATATTATGGCATTCTGATTGACGAATATATCAATTTGGGGTTTTTGCCCTTCTTTTGTCATAGATGTATCGATTTTAAAACTTTTTGTGATTTTAATTCAAATTAAAGAAAACTAACAGAGGGTAAATTTGTTAAGGTGTATTAGTTTGGGGTTTCTAGTAGTCAATAAATTAGTTTGAGATAAATTTATCACAAATATATCAATTTGGAGTTTTTCGTGATATTAAATCTTATAAGAAGGGGTTCACTTAGACATTCTAATACTTCAAATTTTTGTTGATGTTTTGAGGAAGAGCATCGTTGTATTAGATGATTTGAGGGAGAATTGTCAAAAAAAATTCTTCAATCCATTGCACTTTCGCCAATTCGGTGCTAAACATTTTAATTGTGTCAATTAAATTCTAAACCTTTTCGCATTTTGCTAGTTGAGTTCATTCGGCCAAGTTTAGACACTAGCCATTCTACAAGGCACTATTGATGTTGGCGTCGATAATTTTAATAATATTTTAATTTTTTGAATTTTTTTTAAATTTATTTAGTTTTCTTTTCTTCTCTTTTCCTTCTTTACTTTTTTTCTTTTTTGTTTTCCTTTTTCCTTTTTCCCTCTGCTGGGCCTCATTGATGGCCGGACGGAGGTCGCCATGTAGGCATAGTTTTGCTTATCTCTTTCTGTGTGCTTTAGTTTCAAAGAGATTAAATCAGTAATACTTAGAATAATTATTTTTATGTCAAACCAACAAAAATTTAGAAGTAGTGAAAAATTTTTTTTTAATCTGAAAGATGCAGTTCAAATAAAGAAATCAAAATGCATTTGTCATGTCTTAGTGAAGTAATTATTTAGCATTAATTTCTCTGATCTTACACTATGTATAGGCAATTGTATCCTATTATCTTTTTTCTTCTTGCTATTTTATCTGGAAAAATTTATGATTTTTCACTGAAGTTATATACCCGCCTTGATACATATGGCAATCTATAAAATTTTCCATTCATAAGAGGTATTATTTATAGATGGATTAAATCCATCACTAATTGAATATTTCAGTGAAAAAATTATAGTTACACTTAATTTTGGAATTATGAATAATTATAAACAATAGTCATCAAGAACAAAACTTTTTTTCTTGTCCCAATACTTTTTAGGCCCACATAAAAAAGGTTCATATACGAAGTTTACAAAATTTTAGATTGAGGATTTTTACTTCTTAACTTGTTAATGACTAATATATGCTTGAATGTATGAAAATTTGTTATATATTTTTGTGCAAAATGTTTTTGACTATATTTCGTCGGTATTCAACCTAGATCCTGGCTCCATCGCTATTTATGGTCTTCGGTTCAAGCTTCATTAAGTGCACTCCAGAAATCAAATCCTGAATACACCATACTGACACGGGGAGTGCGTCCTTAAAATCGCTTAGGACGCTAAACTAGTTGAGATGCTGGCGAAAATTGGCCTAGACACCATCTTACCTCCAAAAACAAAAGGGAAAGGAACACCGCAATTTAATCACTTGACGTGTTGGCCCAGTGACAAAAAGGGTTACATTAACTTCGCGATCACGGCCTCGTACTCCAATGTCTCGAGGCACGAAAGTTGTCCAAATTCATCCAAACCATCGAGTTTCTAATTGGGGATGGCGATATGCACGCATTATGGAACTGGATGGAAACATATGCTTGTTGCTATTGCAATTTGCGACTATAATATGATGATTAGGAGAAGAAAAACCGAACGCGTTCAATCGGACAAGTCTCTTTTTGGGGTTCTCCAAAAGCAACCCGTACGTATTAAACGTCAGGATGGTGGTAGGTTTTGTCTCGAATGCAGACTCTGAACATGATTACTTTGGGAGTGAACAAAAACGAAATGAAAAGGACAAAATTAAAACGTCAATATTGATTCCATCAGTCCCCCTCTAATCGGTTTTTCCCCCATCATCATTTATTTGGCTTGATTTTTTTTTTCCTTTTGAGCAAAGAAAAAATGTTATTCAACACTAAATTTCAAAAGTCTAATCCCTCAACTCGTGAAAAAACGAATAGATTAGTCCCTCCATCCTTTCCACCGTCAAAATAAGGTGGGTTTGTTATAGAGTTTGTTGTTTTAGCCAAATGCACAAAAATAGCAAAATTACAGGACGACAGTAGCTCCGTTTTTGGAACGACCCAAAAAAGTACAACTATGTTATTATGGTTAGTATTTTTTCATCGAGATCTTTTGGACGATTGGGGAATTTAGAGCTAATGAAAGGTGCAACTTAGTGTATAAAAGTGGCAATTTTTGTAAGCAAGGCTAAGATGTCAACTGATGTGAGCTGCAATTCAGTGTCTGACATGAAAATTTTTTATGCAAAAAATGTTTTCCAAAAGAGATGAAGTAAAGTGGTAACAGGTTAAAGGGGAGATTGATTTTGGTACTTCTCAAAAAAAAAATGTTTTATCGAGACGTTTGCAGGGTCTTGGTTAGTTGGATACGATCCCTAGAGAAAGAAGAAGAAAGGGGCGAAGAAAACGCCAATGCAATTTAATGAATTGTATGGTGAATGATACAGCAACTACAGAACATGTAAATGATTACATTCTCTAGGTCTTTTCTCTAAATCAGAAGTATTACAAACGACACACACAACAAATTGATACACACAAATACAGAGGATTCTAGGTGCTTCAAAAATCAAGCTGAACTTCCGAAAATGGCGTGTCGTCGAATGGCTGAATAAAGCCGTAGAAACTGGTCGGAGCCTCGTGCGAGCAAACCGGATGATGCCAAAGCAAACATTAGTAAGCACAAGTTGACAGCCAGCCACATGATTAGAAAAAGGTTCGTCCAGAGAAGCAACTCAAGCCAAGAGTCCCAAAAATAATGTACAAGCACCAGTAGACCCGATTCGGGCTTGCAGGTCCAGTCACCTCGATCAACGATATTAGGTAAATGACTTCGCAGATGATGTACAACGAACGGAAATGCATGATTATCAGCAGCTTCAGTAAACCGAACACGATGTGGAACTTTCCGACCGAGTCGAGCCCTCCCTGTTGCTGTTGGTGTTGGTTCTGTGGCTGCTGATCGCCGTTGCTGCATTGAATCAGAAAGAAATCGATCGAAAAAACAAATAAAGATCGGACTAGTTGCTCGACCCGGACTTCCAACTGCAACAGTAGTTTTCGAAACAATGAATCTGCAAGCGAAGTGCGTACCTTTCAATGTCGACTTGAATTGTTGCGGTATGATCCGCCATGTTCCTAGGCTTTGGTGTTGCGACTCTGTTTGAACTCTGCAGATGTTGGAGCTCTGCTCTGTGGAGCTCAATGAACTCTGTGTCTGAGTCTTGTGGATGACGAAGAGGAAGATGAGTTGGGCGTCTCCATATATAGTCTCGATCGTCAAATGAACGGGACGTCTCATTGTGCAGGGGAGGCGTTCGCTGTTGTCTTCTTGAAGTTCTTTTTCGTTAAGAACGACGGTCCAAGCAACTTCGCAGAAACAGGGGTCAACCAGACGTGTCCTTGGCCACGACATCTGTAAATACGTAGTCAAGAAATATATGTAGTTGCTTTGGCGAGAAGGGATTCGACAAATAAAGTAGCGATCGATAAAAAGTTATGACACTCAAAGTCATCGATGGAGCAATTACGGCATCATGTGAGTAGTACATAAAAGTTATGTCACTTGTAGTGTCTTTCTCCTGTTAATTGCTAGTGTGGGACCTTTTCTTTTGACTAAAACCTCACGTGCACCTCAATATAAATCCAAGTATCTTTATGCACCAACGTTATCTCAAATCAAATCTACACCTTAGCTCCATAGGGTTTTGGCAGATGCGGGCAAGAACAACATATGCTCTTTTGGCTCTCCTCCTCCTCAATTGCCTTGGCCCAACAAAGCTCCACAGGAAGTTAGGGGTATCATCCACCACCTTGATTCGGGAGTTACACTTGGGATTCCATCCTCGATATGCTCGTCAAAAGCCGATACACATTGGGAGAGATCGCCAATCAATCGTGAACTTTGATAGCACTTGTTGGGATAGTGCAACAAAAGTTTGATACCCTCACCAAGGATATTGCAAAGATTGAGCTCATTTCCGAGACCTTAAATATATCCAATTGGATTCGCATTCACTTAAAAATTTAAGCTAATAAATCATGAGTCAATTAATATATATTAATAACTGCACAAATTATAATTCTTCAATTTAGATCTTCTCTCTCTAATATCTCTCACACGTGTACCTCAATAGTTGACTCAGCGGCCCCACTTTTAGACCTTTATATGGCTCTTCTAAATGATCTGGACGTTTGGTACTTGGCCCACATGTTTATTCAGTTCTTTCTGCTTTCTTTTGAGAATTTTAAAAAACAGAAGTCAATCACAGTGTAGTTCCATTTCCATCGAATTACAGAATGGACGTTCCATGCGCCTAAGATTTCAAGTATATAGACAAGTTGAGATTTTCGTCCACGTGGATGATGAATTGGATTATTTAAAGCAATATAAGGAAGTTCACGTTGCTTAATGCAATAATTGGCTAGCAAAATAAAATGTAATAACTATTTTTTTTGTTATTATTTGATTTTGAATGACTTGTCAACAATAAGTATGGGGATAAGGATGTGTCATAAATTTTTTTTTTTTCGATCACTTGGTGTTATAATTTCTAAAAATCGATCACTTGAGTGTCATAGTTTTAAAAAAAAACATTTAATTGAGTGTCGAGTTTTCAATCGATCGAGTTGAGAATCATAATTTTTAAAAGAGTTCACCACTAGTACCGTGCCACGCCGGATCTTACGGTACTTGGGGTAAACGCGTTTTTTAAAAAGCCATTTAAACAAGTGAACATTTTTTAGAAATCATGACACTCAAGTGACAAAAAAATGAACTTTTTTTTAGAAGTCATGGCACACAAATGATAAAGAAAAAGTTATAGTACTGAAATAGATGCCGTCACGAAAGTTATAGCATTTATGGTGTCGTTCTTCCTATGAGTACGTAAGTGTCACTTTGTTGCTTGAGAAACTGCTATGCCAGACCTTTTCTCGGCCGGTCTTCACATCCCCTCAATCATATAAAAATCATCTTGGAAAAGTATTTTCTAAGACACGTCAGCTGCGTCACATGTTGAAAGAAGCTGTCTAGTCGACCGTCAAACAAACGGGACGTCCCCGTTTCTTGGCGAAGCTGGGGACACACGTTGCAAATGTTTTTTTTGAGTTCTTTTCTCGAGAATGATGATGCTCCAAACTGAATTTGGACCCACCTTGTCTTTATCGCCTTATTTAAACTCTGTTTTTCTTCCTTAAATGAAATCCAAAAGTCAATTGGCGTGGAATTTCCCTTTCCATCAAGAGAGCCAAATGGGAACTGCGAAGGATCTAGATATCAGGAAGAACGTTGGAAACGTCCTTTTCTTTATGGGAGTGCTCATTGCTTATGTTGTACCAACTAAATATGTCAACTGTGCTTTTGAATCTTAGATTTTTCCCCCTAACCTTGGACAATCAAATTTGCAAAAAGTTACAAACATGAGTATAACAAATGAGCACGGAGAGAGTGGGGGGATTGAGATGTTTACAGGGTCCTGAATAGTTGGATCCGATCCCTAGATACAGTAGAAGAAAGGGGTGAATAAAAGGCCAATGCAATTTAACGAAATGTATGGTGAAATGGTACACCAACTACAGAACATGTATATGATTCCATTCTCCTAATCTTTTCTCTTAATCAGAAGCATTACAAAATGACATGCACTGCAAATTCATACACACAAATACAGAGGATTCTAGGAACTTCAAAAATCAAGCTGAACTTCTGAAAATGGTGCGTCGTCGAATGGCTGAACAAGCTGTAGAAACCGGTCGGAACCTCGATGAAAGAGCAGACCGGATGATGCCAAAGCAAACATTGATAAGCACAAATTGATAGCTAGCCACATGACTAGAGAAAGGTTCGTCCAGAGAAGCAACTCGAAGCCGAGAGTCCCGAAAATAATGTACAAGTACCAGTAGATCTGCTTTGGGCTCCCAGGTCTGGTCACCTCAATCAATGATATCACATAAATGACTTCGCAGATGATGTACAGCGAATGGAAATGCGTGATTATCAACAGCTTCAGTAACCCGAACATGATGTGGAACTTTCTGGCGAGTCGAGCCCTTCCTGTTGCTGTTGGTGTTGGTTCTGTGGTTGCTGATCATCGCCGCTGCATCGAATCAGAAAGAAATCGATCAAAAAACAAATCAAGATCGGACTAGTCGCTCGACCCGGACTTCCAACTGCGACGGCAGTTTCCAAAACAACGAATCTGCAAGCGAAGTGCGTACCTTTCAATGTCGACTTGAATTGTTACGGTATGATCCACCATGTTCCTTGGCTTTTGTGTTGTGACTCCGTTTGAACTCTGCAGATGTTGGGAGCTCTGCTCTGTGGAGCTCAATGAACTCTTGTCTCTGAGGCTTGTGAATGGCGAGGAGGAAGGTGACCAGGGGGTCCCCATATATAGTCTCCGTCTCCGTCTCGGTCGGTATTTCAAGAATTCTCAGCTCTTTTCATATTGAAAGAAACTGGGTTGATTGTCAAATGAACAGGACGTCTCATTGTGCAGGGGAGGCACTTGCTGTCTGTTGTCTTCTTGAAGTTCCTTTTCGTTAAGAATGACGGCCCAAGTAATTTCGCAGAAACAGAGGTCAACCAGATGTGTCTTCGGCCACGGCATCTTTAGATACGTAGTCAAGAAACATATGTAGTTGCTTTGGTGTGAAAGGATTAAATAAATAAACTAGTGATCAATCAAAAAGTTATGACACTCAAAGTAATCGATTGAGAAATAACGGCACTATGTGAGCAACAAATGAAAATTATGGCACGTGTGGTATCTTTCACACAGCCAATTCTATTGTGGGACCTTTTCTTTTGCCTAAAAACTCACACGTGCACCTCAACATTAATCCAAGTATCTTTATGCACCAATGTTATCTCAGATTGGATCTGCACCTTAGCTCAACAGGGTTTTGGCAGATGTGGGCGGGAATAACATATGCTCTTTTGACTCGTCTTCTCAATTGCCTTGGCCCAACCAAGCTTCATGGGAAGTTAGGGATATCATCCACCACCTTGATTTCGGGAGTTACACTGGGGATTCTATCCTTGATATACTCATTGAAAGCCGATACACATTGGGAGAGAGACCACCAAGCAACCGTGAACTTTGATAGCACTTATTGGGACAATACAACAAAAGTCCAATACCTTCATCAAGGATTTTGCCAAGATTGAGCTCAATCCTGAGCCTTTAAATATATCCATCGGACTCACATTCGGACCATGCAATAGTTTTGCCGTATCTCAGTGGCCCCATTTTTTGACCTCTATATGGCTCTTCTAAATGATCTAGACGTTCGGGACTTGGCTCATTTGTTTATTCAGTTCTTTTTGCTTTCTTAACTTTGAGAATTTGAAAAACAGAAGTCAATCACAGTATAGTATAGCCACAGGGCCAAAATCTGTTGGCACATCCTAAGCCACATTAGCAAGGGACCGTTCTTCACATTCTCCCCTGAACATTATAAAAATCATTTTGGAAAATTACGAACATCTCCCATCTGCATTTACTTATTTATCTTGCTAATTGACGTGGGAATTGCACGAAAGGACTTTCTAAGACACGTCTGCTGGGTCACATATTGAAAGAAGCTGTCTAGTCGACCGTCAAACAAACGGGACGTCCCGTTTCTTGGCGAAGCTGGGGACACACGTTCGATACTGTCTTTTTGAGTTCTTTTCTCGAAAATGATGGTCCAAACTGAATTTAGACCCACCTTGTTTTTATCCCCTTATTTAAACTCTGTTTTTCTCCCTTAAATGAAATCCAAAAGTCAATTGGCGTGGAATTTTCCTGTCCATCAAGAGAGACAAATGTGAACTGCGAAGGGATATAGATATCGGGAACAACGTTCGAAACGTCTGGGAGTGCTCATTACTTATGTCGGACCAACTAAATATGTCAGCTGTGCTTTTGAATCTTAGATTTTCCCCCTAACCTTGGACAATCGATGCTGCATTTATTTTGAACTCGCACCCATCAACGAATCGGATCTTTCAATTCTCATAGAACTGATCACTAAGATATGAGAGGAGAACAGGGCTAAGCGGATGAAAATTCTTGCTTGGGAAGAGCGTCCATGCTGCGGCAATTCCATCCAGAAGGCAATCGGTTATTCCAAAAACACGTCCTTTCCACTGCTTTTAAATGTTTATATAAATAAATGTTGTTTTCGATGGTTGACAAAAAATCCGATTGATAGATTTCATATATTTGCTTTACTTAGTGACCATATCCTTCGTGAGCGGCTTAGTTATGCCTAGGAAAATTATCTAAAAGTCATAAATCTATTGTATTTTTGCCAATTCACTCGTAAATATTTCAATTTTACCAATTGAGTCATAACCATTTTCACTTCTTGCCAATTGAATCATAAATCTTTTCACTTCTTATCAATTGAGTTCATCCAAACCAATTATACTGGGAAATCACTGACGTGATCGGTCGACCTACGTACAGACTGACGTGGCCAATTTCGCTGACGTAGAACAGGTACTGCTTTCCTCCAATACCGTGTAGCCCCAGGCGTTTAAAACTCGCACAAAGGGGCAAAGGTATGGAACGTCCTTTTGGAAACAAAGAATAAATTAAATAATCAAAAGGTGGGTCGAATTGCTGGAGACCCGACAACATACGAGAAACAGGTCAACAAGCCTTCGCTCAAATCTCAGATTTCAACTTGTCGGAAATTCTCTCTCTCTATCTTTTCTGGGTTTCTCCTCCAATTGATGTTTACGAAAAGGGTATTAGATGCATAACATGTGTGTTAACCAGTCAGATTAACTTCTTAAGATGTGAATTTATCATTAATCTGATTAGGTTTATGTACTCTCAACATGGAATATGCTTCCCCTTTTTTTGTCGTAAGTTTTAAACGCTTGGTCCTAAGATATCTGACGACGATGAATACAGTAAATCGGATAAAAGTGATACAACTAGGGACAATTGATTGGAAATTTGTTTGCACTGTCAATCATGGACAAATATGCAAAGTTGCAACATTTAATGTACCGGTGAAGAACTACCATAGTCTGACCACACTTTTGTGTATCGTGCAAAGTGCAAACTCATGATACAGATGAAAAAGCTGGCACATCCATTATACTTATTGTACGAACATCTTTATAATACATAAGCAAAAAGAGAAGTAAAATGTGTCGAATTCCATCACGCGATCAACTAGACAATGTTCTCCCCGACTCCGCCTTCGCCACTGCCAACCGGTCAAGTCACAAGGTTTGTTGTTCATTGATGATTCTTCTTGGTCCGCAACATTGATTTTCAAAAGATATTTGATAATTATGTGTGCTTTAAATGAACGAGTTGCCGAGTCTTAAAGAAGTTGCTCCACACAAGGACTTGAAGATTTGTTCATCTCTTGAAAAATCTGTTGGTAATCGGGATTGATAGCTACCATCCCAAAGAACATAGCATAGGCAACCCACTCAATGTAAGAATTCAGTATGATCAAGTTGATTTCTATTTCAAAAATGAGACATCCTAGTAGGCGAAGCACAAAATTGATGAATCGTTCCGATCGCTTTCCGTGTTGTTCATGAATTTTGGTGGTGATCATTCTCTGCTTGATTTCTAGCACATGTTTCAACTAGACTTGGAAAATAATATACAGCAAGCCATTGGTTGGATTGATGAAGCTGGTATCTGCTTTATTTCCAGAAATCTTAGCCAACGAGTGCTGTCGACATGAATGCTTTGATCTGCTAGAGCTTATGCATGAGGAATGCTATAAGCGGCATAGATCAATTTAAGCTAAAGGAATGTCGTGGGAGTCAACCCCTCGCAACAAACAAATCCAGGAACCTGTCAATGACCGCATGGTTATGGAAGTTGAAGATAGCCGAGACAAAAAAACACCAAGTGAAACTGGTTGAAACCGTCGGTGAGAACAGGCAGATGGAGGTAGAAGTGGCCTCTGGGATAAAACTTGATGGTGGGAAATTGGATACCGAAGCAGTGCGGAAGATGTTCCTCACAGGCGGGAGCCCTACTGGTGCGGACATTCTTAACATGCACTGCTGCTCAAGTGAACCAATGCGAGATCGATTAGAGCTTTTCCATAAGCAAATTGAAATCATTTCTTCAGGTTATTTTCCTATGATGGAGATAATTAAGATATTTCTGTCAATCCTCAGTATCATTTCTCCAGGATATTTTCCTTTTGATTGTTCTTCTTCAAGATACACAGATATATAGTGTGTATCTGATTACATTGTCACAAATCTAAAGAAGCATTACAAATGACATACACAACAAGACACATCGAAATATACTGTGTATGATCTGATTACATTGTCACAAGTCTAAAGAAGCACTACAAATGACATGCACAACAAATTCATACACAGGAACAGTAGGATTCTAGGTGCTTTATAAATCAATCTAAACATCCGAAAATGGCGTGTCATTGAATGGTTGAACAAGTTGTAGAAACCAGTCAGAGCCTCGCGCCAAGTAGACCAGATGATGCCAAAGCTTACACTAGCAAGCACAAATTGATGACCAGCCATATGACTAGAGAGAGGTTCACCTAGAGAAGCAGCTTGAACCCGAAAGTCCCGAAAATGATGTACAAGTACCAGTAGACCCAATTCAGGCTCGCACATACGGTCACCTCGATCAATGATACTAGATAAATGGCTTCGTGATATGATGTATAGCGAATGGAAATGCGCGACCATGAACAGCTTCAGCGCACCAAACACAATGTGGAACTTTTCAACCGAGCTGAGCCATCCGTGTTGCTGTTGGTGCTGGTGCTGCGGCTGCT